>JAQISU010000030.1:405000-427500 GCA_029339505.1 Unio delphinus
GTGAGGATTATACATTACGATATTTTGGTTAAATCAAGTATACTGTATTAATGGATAGGAGTTGTTCAATTAAAGTACTGGCTGAGTGATATGGTCTTTTTGTCTCAGCTACAAACTCTCGATTAGGTTGAAAGAATCTTTGATGTAGTAATTAATTTCAAGCAAAATAATACTACCTTAGATTTTCTTTAATATACAGTTGTTTCAGTTAATATTATAGGGATTTTTGCATTTAATATTTTACTCTCAAACATAAATATATTTTCATTAGTCATAATAATTATTTTTCACACATTGCGTTCAAAACCAAACGTTTTTCATTTAAATAGATACAGTCAGAATTGACGCTCAGCATTAAGAGTTTAGTGTTAGGACTTGTCGGCCTGGTATAGTGTTACTGGGTTGGATATCATGCAACATTTCTGCGGCATTAATATCCAGTGCTAGACGTCACTAAAAACTGTCTCATTTCAGACATCGTTGCGATAAGATTGAACATTTGTTTAAGCTAATTTAAAGGTCATAATCAAACAAACAAACAGGTCTTATCTATATTACAAATATAATTTGAAGAACAAATAATATATATATAGTACAATTATTATTTATGTACAAATATAATAAATAATAAAAGTAGTATAGCAGCAGAGAGGGTGAATCCTACAACGTTTTCAGACACAATTTTGATTGAATCCTTAAAACGAGCCTTCCTACGATCTCATTTTAACCAAAAAAAATGTCTCAGGGGCAAACCCTACAACGTTTTCAGACAAAAAATTGATTGAAATCTTAATGAGCTTTCCCAACGAAATCTCATTTTAACTAAAAATATGAAAACGGAGATTTTTACGATTTTTTAATCAATTTTGGTTGCAACGATGTGGTCATCCACCCTCTCTGCTGCTTAGTGATTTCATCACTGGGTTAACAAAAAATAATAAATGATTTTAACCAAATATTTGATCAAGTCCGATACGATATCGTGTCCGAGGATCATGCAAATTTATTGTTGCGAATCCGTGCGGAGTCGACTGAGCATGACTAAAGAAATCTCGAAATTGATTGAAGTCCATATCAGAACACCATGTCTGCCAAATATTTCTAAGAGTATGAGTATCAACTCCGTTGAATACAGACAATAAATTGCAGTTATCTCTGATGACTTTTGGAACCTGAGTGTAGCGTTGAGTGACATATATCACGTCAGTGTTTTTGTGACGCCCACGGGAAAATATTCTAGCAGGATTCTTTTGTTTATCCAACATTATATCGTCGTATACGACTAAATTGTTAATATCTCCATCAATATCATCGATACTCGGTGCTTCATCGATATCGGTTATAAAATCAATGGCGTTCTCACCCTTAATTTCTGATGCATTCTCGTTAAAATCCTTTAACACTTCATAACATCGTTGATCATCTACGTTAGGGGCAATTAAATACAACTTATCCCACTTCATCCATCTCATTATTAAATTGAGTAACAATTGCGTTTTACCGGATCCAGATGGTCCGATTATAATCATCCGGATAGAGTTTGGTAGCGCTGCATGATGCTTAATTGGTTCTCTTGTTTTAGTCGCTGAAAAATCAATTATATCCATATTTCTATATATAAATTATGGATCTATATTGTGTGAAGTGTAAAAAACGTACTGGCACAGATGACTTGACGACGATTACAACAAAAAATAACCGATCAGCGCTTTCTGGTAAATGCGTACAATGTAGCACAAAGAAATTTAGATTTGTTTCTAAACCCAAGGAACCTTTAAAAAACAACGAGGAGGTGATATCGCAGCCAAATTAGCAAAACTCCCTGGAACCCCATGGGCAAAATACCCCGGAGAAAAGCACCTTCCAGGATATAGCTACTGTGGACCGGGAACCAGACTTGATATCAGACTCAATAATCAAAATCAACCCAACCCCGGTGAAGAACCAATAAACGCCATTGATAAGGCCTGTCACCTTCATGATGCTGCTTATAAAAGCAGCAATCTGCAACACAGGCATCTAGCAGATGTGAAATTAATTCATGCGTTAAATGCTATTCCTGATAAATCCTTCAAAGAAAAATTGTCTTCATTTTTGATAAAATCGGCTATGAAAAGTAAATTGATGTTAGGTGCTGGTAATTAATAATATGGAATCAATTTATTATTCTCCGAGGGGATACTGGAGGGGTAACGCTGCAATCAATAAACTCGCTAGAGCTGCAAAAGTGAAAAAAACCACTGCGGCTCATTGGTTATCCAAACAGGCACTATGGCAAATTTATCTACAACCGCCTAAACAAATTCAATTCTCGCATTTTGATGTGACCGCTCCTAATGAAGTTCATCAGGCTGATATATTATTTCTGCCACATGATCATGGTTACAAATATGCGTTAACCGTAGTTGATATTGCAAGTCGATACAAAGAAGCAGAACCGTTAAAAACAAAATCAGCCACTGAAGTCGCTTCTGCATTTGAAAGGATTTATCGACGAGGTCCTCTGCGTTGGCGAAATCTATTGCAGGTTGATCCTGGAAAGGAATTTCAGGGTGCAGTGTTATCTACAATGAAACATCATAATGTCACCATACGACGAGGGCATACTGCGCTACATCGCGATCAGGCCATTGTAGAACGATTTAATCGGACGATTGCTGAGCGGTTATTTGGATATCAATACGCAAAAGAATTCATTCAAGAAAAGCGATCCAGTGAATGGGTTAAAAGATTACCATCTGTGATTACTGCACTGAATAACGAGATTACTAGAACAATCAACATGAAACCTATCAACGCGATTAAAAAGAAGTCAATACCCGTACAACCACAAAAAGATTTCAAAGAACCAATTCTTGGTAGTAGTGTCATTGTGGGGTACTTATACGAACCAGGAGAGCTTGAAGGGGGTAGAAAAAGGGCTACTGATCCTATTTGGAGCGTCACTACGCATAAGATATCTAGTATAACACGATCAACTGGTAGACCTCCAGTCTATAAACTGGATTCAACTGCCCCTCAGCGGGGTTTTACTCGACAACAAATACAAGTGATTCCCGAGGATACTCAATTGCCACCGCATGGTCTTAACTAGCACCGTTGCGTCTATTGCACTCAAGACAAGTCAACATCACATTATTTCTGACATGACCGAGATTGTTATTTTTTCTGTTTACGGTGAATTGGCGAGGATCCTTATCCGAATACTGCCAAGGCATTATACAATTGCAACTCGCGCAGTGATTATTCTGTTGTTCCTTCAAAGTGATTATTAATTCAGCATCAATATCAAATTCTCGTTGTTTTTTTTGTCCTGTTGTTTGTAACCGGAGAGTTTTTTATTAATGATGCTAACATCAATATCACTTATTGTTGTGTCATTATCATCGAAAACAACTCTTCGAAGTTGATTTATGTTTCGTACTCTGGATACTGCGAAATAGACTAAATTTGACCATTCGATGTGATTATCCACCATCCAAACAATTGTATTCGATATAGTCAATCCCTGTGAAGAGTGTATTGTTGCTGCGTATCCTAGCGTCCACGGGGATTTATTAGCACGCAATGCATCTTCAACGACATTGATATCAACCAGCACAATATCATTTAATACGAGAATTTGTTTTTCACTCTGTCCTGGAATATCAACTTCAATATTCTGTTTTCGTGTATCCGATGGCCTATAACAAAGGGGTACTGGAAGCGTTGCAAATTTTTCTTTATGCAATTCAAATAACTTCATCTGAAGTGTATCCCTGACTATTTTTCTACTTGCAATGATCAAATCGTTTGGTCTTCACGCTTCCCAGAAATCATTCATTGGGGTTTCTGAAATCACTTCACGCGTTATTTCGCATTGGATTCTATCCGGTTGTAATCTAATTAGCGCTTTGAATTCGCGTAATCGTTCATCAAGTGATCTATAATCAGTGGTGATTTCTTCATAGTAGTCTACAAAACCCTTTAGCCATTCATGTGGAGATGCACCGACAAATGGTGGTGGTTGGCCGTGATCACCGCACATGACGACTTTTGTGTTTTTGTTTAACAACCACTCAAGAAATGTTTTTAATACATCTAATGACACTGTGCATATTTCATCCCAAATTATGATTTCAGGAATGAATTTATCACCCATACGCTCAGGAGTCCATTTGTCACCTTTCCATCGAAAAAAACTGTGATAAGTGCAAGCATTTACCCCTCGTTGTATCATCTCTCTGGCGAGTCTGTGAGTCGGTGTTAGCACAATCATGTTAGAAACGCTAGCGTTTCCACGACGAAATAATTCAATTGCACGAGTTGTCTTTCCTGACCCACCACAACCGTTTCAATAAACTGTCTTATATCTACATATTGGATCAGATACCGGTGGTGCATTAGAAAATTCTGATTGAATTTCAATACGGTTACAACAAAGATATTTATCATCCATGACAACGTCTGCGGATTCACAATACTCATGTAGCATCTCCTTTTTAAATCGCCAACGCCCCCAATTTTCTTCGGGATCTGTGAATGCCGCTACAGCTGATTTGTACTTATTGTGTATATACATCGAATCAGTGGCCACTCTAACCGCGGTATTAGGAAATCTATTTATCATCGAAAATAGATTAATAGAAGCATAGGCTAGCATTGAACTTCTCAAATGTGTGTACTGGGAATTATATCCATCACAGTAGGTAACAACCGTACCTAATTTCTCACCACTGGATAGAAAAGCATCCTTACGGGATACAAGTTTTCCCTGTTTCATTAAATCCGCTACAATAAAATCGTATTCAGCGACATCTATTATCAACCGCGAAGAGTATTTTGCGTTATCGTATCGTCCACCCTGGGTAAATTAACCGATTATTCTTCTTCCGAGATCTTTTGCTTGTTCTTTTTTAATTTCAAATAACTTCTTAGACCAATTTATGATTTCTTCTTCACTGAAATCTGGAAACTGTTTTCGTAGTTCGTTGATTATTCTATCTAGATCGGGTTGTGGTAGCTAAACTTCTTTCTGAGCTCGATAGCATATAATAGCCTCGGAAACAATCAACGATATTAGCATACCACAATCAATCATATATCTCAATAGCACTATTGGCATCCAGTGTTTTTCAGATAGGTGTCTACCGAGCCAAACATAACTACACGGATGTAACCCTGTAGCTAATTCAAATGATATCACACGAGCGAATCCGGTTAAATCAAAATCAGGCAATGGTCCATTAATCGCAACACGAGTCATTTCATGCGTGGGGTGTCCAAATCGTTTGAAGTACTCAGCGCATTCCCCATACCCGAGAAAACTTCCGGGATAACACGCGGATATATCAATTGAAATCATACCATCACGTGAGTATTTCGTATTCCACAGTCCTCCACGACCAAATTCGACGCAACTCAATTTAACATCCTCGAGAAAATCATTTCGTGTTGGACGCCATGAGTTTTTTTCTCTTGCGAAGTGAGCTACCACTGATGGAATAGTAAAACTATCCGTGAGTAGTTTTTCATGGGAATTCTCCGGTGAAAAATCACTAGCGATTTTTCTCATTCTGTTATCTAATTCTTCAATGCGATATAATTCACCATTTGGTTTTACAAATTGATCGAATTCTTCATCACTTCTAAGTAACCACACTGACACAGGATCATCCTTACACAACGCATGAATAGCATCGAATAATTTCTCTTCATAGAAAACATCCCCGACGAACTCCTTAGGGATATATTTCACGGTTCGTTCTCGTGGAAATATTGTTACCGCAGGTGTCCACGCGTGTTTGTTATGATCAATAATCTGTATTGGCGCTCCATTTTTGTTATATTTCGGTTCGTATAAAACCTCTCCGGTTATCGTCATAACGGTTATTGGGAATCGTAATGATGTTTCTAATTTAGCTATATCAGAAATCTTTGCACCATGCTGTTTCACTGTCAGTTCCCACTCGGTTATTTTCCTACGTCGCAGATCAGTTAGTTTATTTACTCGGGATGCATTTGTGAAGTGTTCTATTATTCGTTCTGCTACACAATTAAGCCATGACGAATATTTCATAGGAGCTAGTTTTGCGATATCGGGTTTATCATTTAACGGATATATCCCATAAACCATTGCTGTTACGGGATAAGATCTTTCGTAGTTTGGTTTGTCAATGCCGGTTAGAATCCCTGGTTTGGAATCTCTACTCACAATGACAGCTTTTTTATTCTTGAGGATTGGTTCAAATTTATCCTTAATAATCCATTTGCCATCGACTTCGATAATGAATTTGATTCGGAAAAAATGTCTTTTTTCCCCAACACGTGAAATTATCACTGCTGCTTTTTCATCATTCATGGTAGCATCAACAACACCATCAATTCGAAATGTTGACCAACAATAAGATGCTCCATCACGCTTGAATTCATTAAAACAGACTCTGATTTTACTAATCATGGCTTTATCAAGAATTGTATTCTTTGGTGTATTAGAAACTATATCGAGATTGAATTGAGCATCTTTCCAGGGGTAATCTCTCTGGGACGTTTTTTTTGGTTTATCGAGAATAAATCTTGGATTGATTTTCAATAATCTCTTAAACTCTTTCATGTTTCCGTCTCTTGGACGTTTTTTTGGTTTATCGAGATTAAATCTAGGACTAATTTTGAATAATCTCTTAAACTCTTTCATGTTTCCGTCTCTTGGACGTTTTTTGGGTTTATCGAGATTAAATCTAGGATTGATTTTCAATAATCTCTTAAACTCTTTCATGTTTCCGTCTATTGTACGTTTGTTACGTTTTTTGGGTTTATCGAGATTAAATCTAGGATTGATTTTCAATAATCTCTTAAACTCCTTATCAGCATTTTTCGAAGGCAATCTCTTGAACTCCCTCATGCTATACTAAAAACAAGTGTCTAAATGAAAGGTTTATGTATAATGAATCACTGCAATGGATCAGTCAATGAATTAGACAAATAGTATAGTATACTAATGAACCAGGAATTCAGACCACACCCAGTGAGTACAAATTATGAAGCATCCAGTGATGGTGTTGTAAGACACTGTAGACTGAAGAACCCAGTTGGGTGGGATAATGGTATGGGGTATTTGTTCTTTACTGTTGGAAAGAAGAAATATTACAATCATCGTTTCGTATTTGAATGTTTCAATGGATTGATCAAAAATGGTTTTGTTATCGATCACAAGGATTCTAATCCAAGGAACAATTCTTTATCAAATCTGCAAGCTATCACACAAAGTGAGAATTTGAAAAGAGGAGAGACTGGCATTTGCTCAAAAAAAGCGAGACCAGTAAAATCTTTGAATACAACAACTAACGAAGAAAAAATATTTAAATCAATATATGAAGCCAGCAAGTATTTCAATATTTGTAGAGCCTCAGTACTATTCGTTGTAGAGGGGGTTTGTCGATCGGCTATTTCAAAAAGGACGGGACAAAAAATTCAATTTAGTTATGTCTAATGCGTCATATTTTTCATTTACAAATATATCATTATTATAGAATAATGAATTCTGAAAACATGAATAGCATCATATCCGAGATTTCAAAATTGAAAAGTTGGGATATTGAACTATCAGATGGGTTAAATCCTGATCAAATCATGTCTGATTTTCAGGATATAGAATACGGAGTTAGCACTAACAAGTATATGCTACCAAAGAAGTATGCGCTCATCAAAAGAATTCAGAATTCTATTAAGGACTCTCTCGCATTTTCTAGTGACGTAAGTGTGTTCGCTCCGTTGTATACCATCGTAGAACGAATACGAAAAGAATTGGGGTACGAATACGAATTGAAAAAGGAGGTTAATTCTAAAGTGAGAAACCTACGGGCGTTAATTCAAGAAAATGAACAATTTTGATTGACCAATCATTTATCATTATTTGATTGTGACCGTCCCTCATAGAGATTTTAATTTTTTTTAGCATTTTTTGATTAAAACTGTTGAAATCAGTGAATAAAAAATTGATGGCTGGTTCGGATTGATCAAATGGAAAAGTGGGGAAAGTGTGATATTAATTATTTTTATATACAATTATGACACTTTCCCCATCATTGATAGAGATGTTAAAACACTTCCACGATGGTGTTAGGTCGGGATTGAAAAATTGTTTTGCAATTGAAAAATTGTTTCTGATTTCAAATAATGGTCAATGAAGCATTAACAACCGGATTGGCTCGTGAACGACTGGATGCAATCAGGAGATTTGTACCAATTCGTGACTCTGTACGGAATAAACTGCAACAACGACAACAAGCGCAGACTGACTTTTCTGTGTCAAGTGAACAACTGTTTAATCCGATAACAAGTGCGACCAAAGATGTGAAAAAGATAACTGAAGCAGCGATATACGGAGATATTCCTGAGCGAGAACGAGTAAAGAAGGCGCCGCTGCTTGATACGCTTATAAAGATAGCAGCAGAGACCGGACAAACACGCGCAGGGATACAACAGTTATCCAGTGATATAAAAACTCAGCGCGAGTATGAACGATTAGCTGATATTGATGATTCTACGCCTGAACCACAACCTGTTGATGTCGTCACCCCAAAAGGTATCCCCTTTATAGACAAACTCACCGAAGAAGCTATAACAGAAATCAAACGACATCAATTAATAAAACCCAACGATTATGCGGACTTTGGCGTTTTCGCTGCCCAAAAATATTATTCAAGGGAAGAGTTTTTAAAAGACGAGTATAAAAACAGTAGAATTAAACGAGACGACTGTGTAGATTGGTTGTATAAAACGAATAAGGGGATTACTGGTAATTTGAAAAAGGATACAGTTGAGTATAGATCTTTTAAAGTAGGACTTGATAGCTATGGTATACAAAAACAACAAAATCGAGGCCGACAAATGAAATTACTTGATGATAGTGAGGGCGCAACTGGTACAACTGAGGAAACAAGCGGAAAGGGATATTCGATTGGAAATCCAAAGGATGTCTTTGACTCTACCACGACATGTCCTGGTAGTGTTATCAATGATATATCACGATTAGAAGTTCTTGTAGGAGGTTTCCGAGCTGGAAATAACTCACCGGAAATAATTAATGAAGCAGCTGATATCTGTAGACGATTATTTCAGGGTGGTATCATAGATATCAGCACATATCGAGATTTCATTGGCGAGTTAGTGGAGGATTACCACAGTGATTAATCACCGGGATTGAATAAAAACGCTAGCGTTTCCAATTGAAAAATTGTTTCTGATTTCAAATAATGATCATACACTACAATCATGATAAACCAACCCCCGTCTACGTAGTTAATTCACGGTTTCCGGTTTATAGAGCATACTACGGAGATGGTTTAGGCAATACCATTGCAGGGTTATTTGCGAGAATGGCTCCAAAAGTGATGCCGTTGGCTAAACAACTAGGAATGAAAGCAATTGATGTTATTCGTGATAAGGGTATTGGTGCTGTTGGAGATCTTGCGGGAAAAGCGTTTTCAGCTGCGAAGAATAAAATAACATCATTAGTGAGACGAAAAAAGAAACCGTTACCGTCTACAGCGGAAATGCCTGCAAGTGTTAGTAGAATTATAAATAACGCAGTAGACGAAAAATTAGCGGCGATGGTGACTCCCTTGATAAATCAAGGGGACCAAAATAACATGATAGCAAACATGATAGCAGGAAGTGGCTTTAAAAAAACACGACGATGAAATGAAAAATCGTGATTTAGACTCTGATAAATAGAATAAAATGTTCAAAAGGTCACCTGATCCAGCATTTGATATGGATGCCCCAGTTGGCAAGAATGATTCTGTACGCGATTTTCAATTTTATTCTTATCACGCAGTACAACCAGATCTCCGATCGCGAATTGAACTTCAAGTTCATGATACCAGTAAATATTTTCTACCGTGTGAGGCATTTATTGAAGTAGAAGGAGAACTTGTAACAAATGTTGCAGCTGATACCCCATATGACAATAACGCAAATGTCCGAGTTGGTTTTGTTAATAACGGCATAATGGCGTTATTTGAAAGCGCTAGATATCTCATTGATGGAAAAGAAATTGAATCCATTGACCGTGAAGTTGATGTGGCCACAACAATCATAGGGTTAGCGAGATATTCTGATGATTATACAAGATCAGCGGGTCCATCTATGATGTTTGCAAAGGATACCTCTGATAACGCTGATCACCTTCAATTCATTAAAGTGTTAACAGCAAGAGATAATGCAGAAGCCGATCAACAGGAAGCAGCTAATCCAGAACGTCGAACTAGACCCGGAGCTGCGTTTGATATTCTCGGAGGCGTTAATGGTAATCTCAATTTAGGATTTGCAACACGTGTAGCAACGTTGCATGGGCAGCGTCGACGATTTTCATGTGCGATTCCACTGCATCATATATTTGGATTCTGTAGAAACGTCCGAAAAGTTATTTATGGAGCTAAACACACAGTAGCGCTTGTACGAAAGGGTACTGATGATGATGCAATCTGGCGTAATGCTGGGGTTGCTCCCGGTAAATTCATTTTAACAAAACTATCATTGTGGATGCCAGTATTAACTCCATCAATCACAGAAGAACAGCGACTACTATCATTTATGGACCAAGGAGGAAAATCATTGTTGAGTTGGTTATCAGTGACCACGGATATTAAACAAGACAGTGTTGATGGTACATTCACATGGCACCTGGCATCAAAACAAGGTGTTTCAGCTCTACGTCATATATTCGTAGCGTTACAGAATAATGCGCGAGTTGGTAATCAAGAACGAAGCCATATGATATTTGATCAGTTAGGTGTTAATGAAGTCTCGCTGAGAATAAACGGACAGCAGGAACCATCCGAGGATATACAACTTGATTACGGTCAGAATCATATTGCACGTGTCTATCATAACCTGTTGTCATTTATGGCACGTGATCAAAATGTGGATACTGGCTTGCAAATATCGCAATTGGATTTTAAAAGCCTCTATCCGATTTATTACTTTTCACTTGAACATCTTGATTTAACAAGACAATCTGTCGTTGATATACACTTTAGAGCCCGTGTAACCCGTCCGACTGGTCCACCAGTTGGTGGGGTACCTCCTATCCTTATCCCGAATTATAGAGCGGTTGCTGTCATTCTCAGTGATAAATCAATGCTACTAAAAGGTGTTGGTGGAAGAATGAGAGTGGTAGATGCACCAGTGGAAAATCTTTGATTGATTTTCTCGATTTTTCATTGAATTAGAATCAATCTATTATGTATAACATGTCATATAGTGTTATTAGTGTTGCGTTAACTCCCGGTCAATTAAAAAAATTGCAATCGGAATCAGCTAAAAAATGTGGAACCACAATCACGTTGAAACCCAACCAAATGACTGGTGGTGCAAATAAACTATCGCTGACAACTCGTCAGGTGAAACATTTCAATGATGCACTTGCAGCCAAAAAAGGTGTTCAGATTACTCTCTCTGCGGCTGCTATCAAAAATATGATTAAAACAGGCGGTATATTTCCGTTGTTAGCTGCGATTCCAGCATTGATTGCAGCAGCAGCCCCAGCGGTGGCTAAAGCGGCAGCGTTAGGAGCCGTTGGTACTGCAGCAGGAATGGCACTAAAGAAGGCAACTGGGAAAGGATATAAAAAAAGGGAAAGGGTCTAAGACTACCAGGAACCCCGTATTCGTGGTACAGCGGAAAGTGTCTAAGACTACCAGGAACGATTTATTAATTCAGGAACCTATGGTTCCTATGTCCAATTTTGATTTAATGGATGCTGCTAAAAAACTCGCGATTAAAAACTTCAGAGGTGTCCTTATGAAAGATCAATTACCACATCAACCAAACAGCGTTGAAACCGGAATCATTAATTTAGATAACAGCACCGGACCCGGAACTCACTGGGTTGCATACGCTATTGATCCACGTGGGATTGTCTATTTTGATTCATATGGATTAGCCCCACCAAAAGAGTTTATGCGGTATATAAAAACCCTTCCAATGAAGACTTGGTATTCTACGCTACCAATACAAACGATGATTGACCCACCAATATGCGGCAGCGAAGTATTAAATGTCCTTGACGCTATTTCTAACTCCTTGAGTAACCCAAGCGGAAAACCACCACATGTTGTCGTTAATGAATACACTAGTAATCGCTGGCAACGACGAAGTCGTCAAAAACGATTTTAGAGAGAGAAAGAGTTTTACAATAACATGATTGATATTTGGGGGAGATCTTTGAAACCCAAACCCGATGACACTGCACCACCTGATTCTGTCAAGGATGTAAAAAAACTAATCAAAGATGAAATAGCTGAGACGTTGAACTTAACAAATGTTGATCCTAATGAAATAGTTGTATTTCAAGACAAGCAGGGTAAATTGAAATCCAGTGATGTGTCATTGGATGATATTTTAGTTAAACAACAAAACGCAATCGAGAACACCGTTGCGTTATTTTCGGATCAGGGTAAATTGAAAACCAGTAATATTTCTCTGGATGATATTTTGGTTAAACAACAAAACGCAATCGAGGATACTATCGCGTTATTTTCCGATCAGGGTAAACTAAAACCGGGTGTACTCGTTTCGACGATTACAGATCGATTAAAAACTCTCAACGATGAGTTAAACAATTCTGTGGTTGTACTAACAACACTTGAATCTAGAATTGAAGAAAACGGAAAACAGTTTATATCATTTCGTAGAAATATCATTGATAAATTTATTGGAACCCCGTTAGATAAAATTGAAATAAAACTCCCGGACATTAAAAAATCCATCGATGAGACGAAAACTTTCATCGAAGCCGTCAAAGGTGATTTTTCGAGGATGATAACAATCATTGAAAAAACAAAAATTCCTCATGAGAAAACCAATAACGTAGTATATACAATCCAACACGGATCATTTTTGTGGACACCTACAAACAACAAATTAGATATCACTGCAACCGTTAAGGGTATTTATCGATTAACACTAGTACCAACGACTCAATTTAATATATCATCGTCGAGTTCATCCGGGGTCAACAATACGATTTCAACGATCATCGACAAGGATATAACTGAAAAGTTCACGATAACATCTACTGATAAACATTTGGCTAGAACTCCGGTATCATGGTATGTGGAATTCGTAGCAGATTTAAGTAAATAAATTGAAAGGATTTCACAATTGAAAACGCTAGCTTTTTTAAAATAACAATGATTTCATCAACTCAATGTCGCTATGATCAGGTCAGAGAATTTCAGAATAGACTCAAAACCCTCACTGAGGAGTATCAAATAAAAATAAAAAAATACCGACGAAGAATCACCGCAATTGATGTTATTGTGTACTCGGTGTCAAGCGTTCTCACTGGTGCCGGAATAATACTAGCATCTGTTACAATGATTGCCCCGGTCGTAGTTCCAATTTGAATTTCTGCGGTGGCTACAATCGGGGGTATATCAACCGGGATAGCAAAAAAGATATCATCATGCAGCCAGAGTAAACTGCAGAATTACTTACTTCAATTTCATATTGCATCAACCGCATATTCGCAGTTATCCCTGATGATATCGTCGTCACTCGATAATACAGTTATATCAGATAGTGAATTCTTAGCGATGGTCAGTATTTTTGATTCCGCGATATCGAAATTAGAGCGACAACATGAATATAATAACAATGACAACACCGATGGAATCAGAAAACACGAACCCAAAAAACAAAATGATCTCAATAATATCAACATTACCAGATTGTGAGTTCTCAGTGATGGTCAGTATTTATGATTCCTCGATACCAAAATTAGAAATAAATCATGAGTATAATAACAATGACAACACCGCAGGAATTACTTCAACGAATAGTGGAGAACACGAACCCAGTACAAACAAGCATGATATCAATAACATCAACGAATCCAGAATTCAGTGTGAATTTCCCCTCTCCGGTCCCAGTGAAGGAGATAGCGCTAGCAAAACTACGAGTGTATCACAGTTGGCCTAATATCAGATCAAAATCATTTGGTGGTCAACAACCCAATAATTCACTGGTGTTCTCGTATAAGAATAAAGACGACGGTACCCCAGACTGGAACGTCGTTTCGATACCAACAGGGTCATACCAAATAGAACAAATCAATAATGAATTCGCGCGTAGAATAAAATCGATTACTGGAACAGAATCGAAAATCGCTATAACAGTTCATGAGCCGACGCTATCATCCGCAATTGAGATAAGCACAGAAGGATACGTCGTAGATATCTATAACAGCTCGATAAGAACCGTACTAGGATGGCCTGAATTACCACCCCGGGGGGGAACCGTTGATATACCCGAACCACAAAAAAATGATTATATCACCGACAGAATAAACCCCGATAATCCAATAAAAAGTTATAAAGATTACCAATCCAGTGAAGATTTTTTTTATTTCTTCTACTCCCCAATTGAGGAAGAGGAGGAGGGGAGAGGTCAAGAGGGATATTATGTTGTTAACGAACCTAAAATTATGGAAAACTTCACAGCGATGGAATATGATTTTTTACTGTTGTTAATATCCATTAAATCCGGCTCTCTCACCCGAGATGAATTTATCAGCGTTGTAGAAATATGTAACAAAATCATCAATGACATGGAAACATTTAATTCACAAATTATTCGAGTTATACTAGATGATAATCACCCCAAGTCGAGAACAGAGTTTGAATTAACTCTTGGTATCCCCGTTAAGGATATTCCAACATTTAAACTACGAGGATATAACGTACCAAAACTAAAAAAAATTCTCAGTGATGCCATCGATGTTGGTTTCAAAATAATTCATGATACGTGGAAAAAAACAGCATCACCGGAAATAAAAATCCTCAAACACAATAATGACCCAGACGGTGGCGGTAGGCATATCGCTCCGTTCAACGTGAATATTTCATCGGTGATTGCGCTCAATTTAGTATGTGATGTTATCGAAGGAAGCTATCAAATTAATCTCGAACGATCAAATCAAGCTCAGCAAGGATATATTCTTTATTCGTTTGCACCAACAGCTCCTTCAGGATTCCTAATTATTGAAAACCCAATTAATCCTGTCTACATGCGATGCCATAATAATTCATTAACCAGAATTAATTTCAAACTCACCGACCAGTCAAATAATCTGATTGATTTACAAGAAGAGGTGTTAGCGATTAGTTTGTTTGTGAAATCATAAATGATTTTCGTCCTAAGGACTTGATCAAATATTCGGTTAAAATCGTAAAAGAAGTATTAACCCAGAACTGAAAACTTTAGCAGCAGAGAGGGTGGATGACAACAAGTTGCGACCAAAATTGATTAAAAAATCGTAAAATTTCCGTTTTCATTTTTTTAGTTAAAATGAGATTTCGTAGGGAAAGCTCATTAAGATTTCAATCAATTTTTTGTCTGAAAACGTTGTAGGGTTTGCCCCTGAGACATCTTTTTTGGTTAAAATGAGATCGTAGGAAGGCTCGTTTTAAGGATTCAATCAAAATTTTGTCTGAAAACGTTGTAGGATTCACCCTCTCTGCTGCTAGTATACATAGCATAAAAATATCGTAAAGATAGTATATAAAGTATAAATATAATATGTAGCAAAAATATTATATATAGTACAAATTGTATATATAGTACAAATATAATATATAGTACAAATGGTATGCATAGTTGACTTTGAACACACAATTCACATAGGATGGATAGCTCTCATGATATAGATAACGCAAATGTCAGATTTAGTTCATATGGCACAATGTATGATTGTGTTTGTATCTCTGATCTGGAATTTTATGATAGCTTTAACCGTTCTACTGTTACTTCAATATTATATTTATATGTCCTAATGATGTATCCTTCAATATAATATTTGTATGTGTTAATTATGTATGCTTCAATATTATATTGGTATGTTGTACGTATGTATGCTTCAATATTATATTGGTATGTTTTAAGTATGTATGCTTCAATATTATATTGGTATGTTGTACGTATGTATGCTTCAATATTATATTTGTATTTTTAAGTATGTATGCTTCAATATTATATTGGTATGTTGTACGTATGTATGCTTCAATATTATGATTGTATTTTCAATGAGGTATGCTTCAATATTAATTTTTCATGTTTTAATTATGTATTATTCAATATTATATTTGTATGTTCTAATTATGTATGCTTCATATTCTCGTATGGCTAGTATTCAATTGATATTCTGTAACTTGCAACGATAGACGAAAACCTCAATCGAAATAATTATCATGCGTTTCCTTCTTTCAAAGTTGCAGACACAATTTCCACACAATTTCTCTCGGGCGCAATTAGTTAACGGAACATCAATGATTAATGCAAACTCTTATCTTATTGATCTGGTTTACTTGGACTTATCGGGTGCACTCAGTTACATTCCAGAATACGACCAAGTTATACTCTTTACACGGTAAGTGCATTTACACTCGAGATATGATGATTACGCTCATGATACAATAGTAGTAGATTCAAACATGTTACAGAAGCTGTAAATATGGATTTTCATATTTTCTCAAAATCGCTTAATACATTTTGAAACAGCCTACATATTACCATATTCCCTAATGCCTTTGAAAGTTCAATTAGTTGTGATAAAAATACAATTGCGTTATTACGATACAATCTATGTTCACTGGGTGACAAAGCAATTGTAGAGGTGTGTGATATAGGTGAGAACAATTTGAAATACATTTGATCCAGTACTGAACCTTTTTCTGAATTACTTTCGATAATATATGTTATTATTTAAGCCAGGAAATGGTCATCGTGTATTTCTAGGTTTAATCGAATATCAGATAAATCATTTTAACCAATAAAAGTTTATATCCTTTAACTGACAGAAAACTATGCATTTGAACCATACATAGTATATATATATATATATTTCATCTCATGCAACGCTAAAATTAATAATAATAATAATAATAATAATAATAATAATAATAATAATAATAATAATAATAACAATAATAATAATAATATTATAGATATTAAAAGTAATAATAATAATAATCATAATAATAATCAGGTCCTTGGTTAACACCTAATCTTTCGAAGCTCTAAGCGCTTTACAACATCTATAATGAAACGACTACACTACAGAAAACAAATAACAAAAACCATGATATTGGAAAATATAAGACATATTGAAAACGTACAAGATACAAAACATTATTAGGTCTCTAAGTTTGTTCCTGCAGTTGACAAAGGAGAGTTTTAAGAGCACACTTAAAATGGACCACTGTGTCTTTGTGTCTAATTTCAATGGGCACTTTGTTCCACATTGCCTTGCCCTGGTATGCAAATAAACGTTGTCTATACGACTTCGTTTTCATAGTGCGAAAAATGAGTGTACGATTGTCAGGAGAAGAGAGTAAGTATCTTGCTGGTGTATAGAAATGTGTGAGGCCGGATAGGTATGTTGGACTAGTGTCTGTCAGTTAAACATAGCACAGATAACAAATTTTGTGTTTTGTTCAGTATGGAATTGATAGTCAGTGTATTGTGCAGAGCATTGATGAGGTGTACTCTGATCAAGGTACTCTAAAGATGATCTTAGCAGCTATGTTTTGAACTTTTTGAAGATTCTGGAATAGATATTGTTACGAGCCAGACAGAATCGACTTAGTCCAGCAGTCTCGAAAGTTTTAATGAACAAAGAAGTGTTCTAAGTGGCATAAACTAAAACATATTTGCAAATGGTGCTTATGCGTCTTATTTCAATATATGCAGCCTTGAATATGTTCATGGTATGTTGGTACAATATGATAGTGCTGTCTAGAGTAACACATAGGTTTCACATAGACTGTGAATTTAATGTTGGTGTTGATGATATTTATTATCTAAGGTAAAGGAAGTGAATGAGAAAGTATTTGTGTTGTTACCAGAATAGCCTCAGTTTTATCATCATTTATCTGCAGTTTTTAAATATCATCCATTATTTCACATCCGAAATGCACCTCTCTTCTCCATGGATTGCAGCATCAATTTCAGTTAGGTGGCTAAACTTGTATATTTTGGTGTCATAAGCGTACAATTATGAGACACTGGGTGATGATCTATGACATTTGAGAGCGGCTGAGTGTATATAATGATGAGAACAGGCCCCTGGGGCTCACTAAAATAAAAGTCAACTTACCTAGATGTATTATATTTGTAGATACAATTTGTGTCCTGTTGACAATGTAGGACCTAAACCACTGTAAGGCTATATACTGAATGTCAAGTACATACTGGAGACGTTGAAGTAATATATCATGGTCTATTGTGTCAAATGCTGCTGACAAAGAGGGTAGGGACAATAATCTTTCTACTATTCAAAGCAGAAAGAATGTCATTAAATACTTGCAGAAAAGCAATTCAAATAAGATACACGCTGGATTAGATCAACACTTTCTAAGATTTTGTTATATCAGTGGGGGATTAGAAACTGGGTGGTAGTTCTTTGAATCGTTATGGTCAAATGTTGGGTTCTTCATCAGAGAATTTACGATGGCAGTTTTGAAAATTGATGCGAATTTACCCGATGAGAGAAAGATATTGATAAAATCAGTTAGTGCAGGCAATATTGGGTCTAAGTACTGAAGCAGGAGTAATATCACAATTGGATCAAGTTCACAAGACTTTAATGAGGTCTTCATTACGATTGTCCGTACTAAGTCAATATAAACAGGTTCAAATGCCCCTAATGTTTGTCGCTGAAATTATGTATCATAACTGTATGGTGACTGGTCAATTGAAATAGAGTTGGCAAGCGAACCTCTGATGATTTATGCTTTGTCACGGAATAAATTTTCAAATAGGTCCGGAAAGTCTACTGGAGAGAAGATATTTGGAAGTGGTGTAAATTTGTTCATTGACATTATTTTGTTAATTATGTCGAAGGGCTCTTTGCAGCTGTTACTCTAGGTTAGTACTGTAGTGGAATAATTTTGCTAAATGGACTATGTTTGTGATGTATTTCATAGCGGCTTCATATATTTGTTTATGAATAGTGAGTTTGGTGGAATGAAAAAGCCTCTCTTTTTCTGGGCGATGTCTTATAGAAGTGCGAAGCTGGTCTCTAACACTGCTATACCATGGAAAATGCGTTTTTATTGTTACTCTGCATTTGGTGGCTGGGGCATGTTTTTAAAGGAATGTACGCAGGCAGTTGTCGAGTTGTTCTGCTGTACGATGTAGGTAAGTTGTTAGGTTTTCTTGGATGTCATGCATGACTTTGGTTGTTTTCATCATACGGAGGTTTCTGTTAGTAGCAAATAATGGGCAGAGAGATATGGACTGATACGTCGAGATAGCATATAATGCTGAGGTGATCTTATGCACGTTTGTGGGATATATGAGTGAAAGGGAACAATAAAAAAGATAAGGCAATTAAGAGCAATATTAAAGTTTTACAGGTAAGTACATTTTGCTTGCCTCTGTATGGCCTTAGTAATAGCAATTCATTCACATTTCTTTAACAAGATTTAGCCTAATATAATGCTGTAAAGCAACTAGAAATCAGCCGATGGATTTCATGCAGATGCAATGCAATTAGTTTGAATACTTGACCATGAGTTATTATGTTTTGGGACCAGTACATGTGTATAACCATGGCTGAAATAGATGTGTTCTTAATGAAACAAGTCTAGTATAGATTGTTTTATATAAACAGAAAACATTTTATCAACGGACTATTACTGCGAATATTATTCTTTGGGGACAAATTCTAAACATTTCTCATAAATAGTGATTCATATTTTCTCCCAACTTTTGTATCTCCCGTTCAACATGAAATTTGAACCTGCAGTGGAAAAGTGAACGTCACCTTCACTAGATTAAAATAACTTTTATGTGCTTCAATCATCATCTCGTGCATTTTTGTGAGGTCCATTCAATTCATGCCTGCATTTTTACACAGAATAATCCATCACTCGTTTGCCAGGATACTTTTGCTTGTTAACTAAACGTATGCATCATGAATGAAGAAGCAGCAAACTATAGTGCTAGATTTAAATGCTTTGTCATTAAGCCTCATAAGAAACGTATTATATAATGATATTAAATCTCTGTAGAATATTCCTGATTAGGTTAATGTCGCTTTTGATAATTTGAAATGGTCCTTGGTTTCACGTCTGTGTTTGCTTCTTGCATTGATTTAGGATCATTAGCTGATAAAGTACCTGCTAAATTACAATTACACAAATTAAATATAGGTCGTTTAATATATATAATTTATATCCTATTTCCTGGAGTTATTGCTCGTTTATCAGTATAACTTATATATCATAATTTTAGTAATGGAAACATTTATCAGAAGTCAATCCTTAAATCGAGCCCATCGTAAACTTAACGTTACGTGGACTTGACCTTTTCAAAGTACAAAACGAAGCGAAGAAAATTGGCAGAATGTTGATTTCATGTTGTTTCCAATATACAAAACGCATGAAATCTATGTATTTTGCAGGTAATCATTGCACTCGTAACCCCTTTTATTATCCAATGTTATTTCAATCAACATAACTAGTCAAAGACTACTATCCGTCGTTAGGTGACGTGACCGATTGTTTTGAATACATATATGTATGAGCATGCTCGAGTCATGAGCAAGATCACATGAATAAAGAAAAAACATAACAGTAGTTAGTGAGTCACCACACCGAAATATTTTTGTTTTGAAATTGGGTTTGGCTAAAATTACGTTTAACGTCTTTGATGGACCAGCTTGATTTAGAAAGAATAAAGAAATAAATAATTTCATATCGTATTTTCTTCCCTATTATTTTTGAATCGATTGCCATATAGCCATATATTTTAGTCATTTCGTAAACCTTTGTAAATATGCATCATGTTGCAAATCTTACTCCTACAATATACATGTCTTAATAAACTCTTAAATAACACTTTGAAGTATAAACTTCAGGATCTTTAACAATCGCTACATATTATAAAAGTATATGGCTGTCTTGGCCATTTCAAGTTTTCTGTAATGTCATCAAAATCTGGAATCTCCTGATGTACTTCTTTCGGTTTCAAAGCTAGTCTTTTGTTAAAATTGTTTCTTTCGTTGTTGATATGCTTCTCTTCGTATTGCTGTCAATCTTTATCTCACTCTGCATTTATCTTATTCCCTTGGATATTGATTATACTCTCTCTAACAACATGTGTATTGTGATATCCAGTTTCCGGACCTGGCGTTTTCCTAAATCTTTTTCTATGTACGTATCTGTATTGTAATTATTTTAATATCTCGATTTACAGCAAACTGTAGACTTATTAATCAATCTCAGAACAGCAGACTCCATCATTGTGTTTCAATAAAAACGACCTCATTATCTCTTACTGTGTTAAAGAAGGTTTTGCATGCGATATCATAGTATATGAAAACCACAGACAACTCGTCCTCTTTTCAAAGAGTGCTATTCTTCGTTAGTATTTGTTTGCCGCAAAGATTGCATTCATAACGCTTCCGTGTTTAGCGTAATATTTATGACATATGTTAAATTAAAACCGTTTCCTTTAACATCGAATGTAACGAAATAATGTCAATATAAATTTCAAAGTTATTATATTATCTCATTTGTTTAAAGTCACATTCCACGCTAGGCTTTAATGTTTATTTCGATTCTAAAGCATTACACTCAGTTGCCAAAAAAAAAACAGAGACATTTAGTAAAATCCAGAAAGTAAAATATTAAGAATGATTTACTGGATTTTAAACAAAATCACAAATAATCCGACATGTTCGACCACTAGTCCTATAATAAAAGGACCGGGATGTGGATCGAAGGTTTTTTTTACAGAACATTCAAAGATTTTAAGTAGACCAGACCTTAATCATAGATATTGGTAGACAACTCTAATAACCATAACAAAGGTCTTTAGGCATTTGCTACTCTATTGTCACTCAACGAGAAAAGGCCAAGTAAACAAAACAATTTAAACATGCGTTGAGGTTTGCGGTAAGTTGTGCGAATACACATCATTATGTTTTTTTATTTAGACACTCGATGTATCTAGGTGACATAATAAGTAGTCAAACTGTTGGTAAGTACAGTCTCTCTCTCTCTCTCTCTCTCTCTCTCTCTCTCTTCTCTCTCTCTCTCTCTCTCTCTCCTCTCTCTCTCTTCTCTCTCTCTCTCTCTCGTCATCTTTCTGTTTCAACTACGTCTCGGTGAAACGTATTATAGCAATTATTTTATCCAAGATGCACTCCATGGACTGGTTTATTATTTTGGAGTTACTAAACATTAAACATGATGGTATACTCAAGCTGTTTCCACTGATTTGGTAAAAAAAAAAATGTTTTACGGAACGTGTGGATGTAAAGATTGTACTATCATTTTAGGCACACGGAGTCGAACCGATAACTTATGTATAACGAACACAATCTCAGATTAATGTTACCGGTTAAATTCCCCAAGAATGTGTACGTTTTACGTAAATCGTTCTTCGTTACGACATTTCATTTAGGTATTCAGTATTATCATTGATTCTCAGTTTGTAAACATTAACCGG
>JAQISU010000030.1:432500-632500 GCA_029339505.1 Unio delphinus
CATATTTCTTATATTAATGTCCTCACAGGAAAAATCGTATGTTTTGATCAGGTAACCACATACAAATTGATATACAAATGTTTGTTTGTTTGTTTTCCATGAAGGCACTGCCTGTAAGGAGATGTCAATTCATGCCTTGTACACATCCAAAGACCCAAAAACCCCTGGAAACGTATTTCAGTGCAGCTCCTGGAACCACGTGTGGAATAAATATGGTATTCTCTCCTTCTTGATACACACACACACACACACACATATATATATATATATATATATATATATATATATATATATATATATATATATATATATATATATATATATATATCTATATATATATATATCTATATATATATATCTATATATATATATATATATATATATATATATATATATATATATATATATATATATATATATATATATATATATATATATATATATATATATATATATATATATATATATATATATATATTAATGTTCTCACAGGAAAAATCGTATGTTTTGATCAGGTAACCACATACAAATTGATATACATACATGTCTATCTTGCTCTAACGGGTACATATTATTAAAAAACATGATGGTTAGATTTCTAAGTTAAAAACCTCATAAGTCAGATTACAGTTCTTTCAAATATCTATGAGGTATGCAACTTCATGTATATTAAATAAATTATATTTGGTTTTAAAAGAAGCAGTTTAATATCTTGTACAATGATTCCAAATTAAATATAGTCATTTAGTTTGCTATATCTACCTAATTGCCAATCAATTAAATTAAGAAGCCTATGTCTATAATGCTTCGAAATATAACGATCCGCTTTATACATTTTAAATTATGCCAAAAAAATATTTTTTATTTTTTTTGCGCAGTGGTGTCAACAGGGACTGTGTGTTAAGATTCATCAAACATAAGTGAGTACATCAATTTCAGTTTATCTCTAAGATTTTAATAGTTTTCATGCCAGATTCGTCATTAGAAGGATGCCTTATAAAATACAGTGCAAATGAAGAGCCAGACTGTTTCCTATGCAAAAGTACTCCAGTTGCCTCTATATCATCTGCATTCTTTGATGATAAAATAAATGAACACAATGCTAAATGTGCATTCAGATTTATCTGCTTATAATGTTTTAATTAATTTATTGCAATAAAAGTTTTTGACCATTTGATTATAACCTTATAATGATGATGGTATTTTTGACGAGGGTAAAGAAAATTATTGTGACAATGACGATGATAAATAATATATGCACTTTGACTTTAAGCAGCAGAGGGGGCGAATCGGACAACTTTTTATAGGCATCAATTCGGGAAATTAAGGCTTCCTCGAAAAATTAATCGGACAGGCGTCGATTCGGCAAAATAAGGCTTCCTCGAAATCGTAATAAAAAAGGCATACTTGAGATGCCATGGTCGTTTTCGCCGCCCCCTCCGCTGCTATGGGTTAACCGAATATTTGATCAAGTCCGCCCCCTCTGCTGCTATGGGTTAACAATGAAAATCATTTACGATGAAAGTCCTTATGATTTCACAAACTGAATAGTTTGTAGAACCTCGCCTTGTAAATCAATTAGATTATTGGATTGATCAGTAAGTTTAAAATTAATTTTCGTTAATGAGTCATTATGACATCGCATATAGACTGGATTAGTTGGATCCTGGATTATTAAAAATCCTGGAGGAGCTGTTGGGGCAAATGAATATAAAATATACCCCTGCTGAGCTTGATTTGATCGCTCGAGATATATTTGATAGCTTCCTTCGATGACATCACATACTAAATTTAATGCTATCACCGAGGTTATATTCACGTTGAACGGAGCGATACGCCTGTCACCTCTATCTAGTTCGTTATTATGTTTGAGTATTGTTGGTGGTAGTTGCAATTTCTTCCACGCTGCGAGTATTTTGGGAAAGTATTCATCGAGGATAGCATTGGTTGAATTTTTTTAGTTCTTGAATATTATACTCAGGAAATTTAAAAGTCGGAATATCTTCAACGCGTATATTATATTTCTTTGCAAATTCTTTCTTCTCAAAAACGACCTTGGCATCTAATACTCCTTGAATAAGTCGTATGTGAAACAATTCTATATCGTGTACAATTTGATTTAATATTTCCATGTATTTGATAATTAAAATTTTCGAGGATTGTTCTTGAAAACTCTGCCGTAATTTATCTAAATAATTCTTATGTTCTTGTTTAAAAATATTAAAGTTTTCCAAGATGTTATCTGAAAAAATTTCGATCCAACCACCATCCCGCTGTCCAAAAAACCATCTTCCATTACTGTAAATAGCAGGCTCTGTTAACAATTTAGTATAAGTAGAATCGATTATTGTGGGTTTAAAAATCGTGATATTTATTGTCTGTGATGTAATCAGATTTGTGTGGTTCGGGTATTTGATACCCCTCAGGTTGTATTTCAGGCCACCCCAGTATAGTTCTTATTTAACTCTGATAGACATCTACGACATAACTAGGTGAGTTTATCTCGATCGCGGATGATTGCGTCGGCTCGTTGACCGTTATAGCGATTTTGGATTCTGCTCCAGTAATTGATTTTATTCTACGCTGGAATTCAGCATTGATTTCTTCGATTTCGTATGACCCAGATGGTGTCGAAACAACGTTCCAGTCTGGAGTTCCATCGGGTTTTTTCTTATTCGCAAATACCAAGGAATTATTTGGTTGTTGACCGCCAAATGCTACCGACCTAATATTAGGCCAACTGTGATACACTCGTAATTTTGCTAACGCGATTTCCTTCAGGGGGACTGGGATAGGGAAATTTACACTGAATTCAGGATTCGTTGATTTTATTGAGATCATGCTGGTTTTCGGGTTTTCGTTCACCACCATCCGGGCTGTGTTCTCCGATATTCGTTGAAGTAGTTTCTGCAGTGTTGTCATCGTTATTATACTTATGTTGTATTTCTAATGTTGACATCGCGGAATCATAAATACTTAACATCACTGAGAACTCACTATCTGATATTGTTGAGGTTATTGAGATCATGCTGGTTTTCGGGTTTGTGTTCTCCACTATTTCTTGAAGTAATTCCTGCGGTGTTGTCATTGTTATTATATTCATGTTGTATTTCTTATTTTGATATCGCGGAATCATAAATACTTACCATGACTGAGAATTCACTACCTGGTATTAATGTATCATCGATCAACGACGATATCATCGAGGATAATTGCGAGTACGCGGTTGATACAACAATAAATTTAATTAAGTAATCCTGCATTTTACGCTGACTGCGTGATGATATTTTTTTGTTATAATCGAAATTATTCCAACAATTGTCGTCGCCGCGGATATACAAATTGCAACAGCTATCGGAGCAATCATTGTCACCGAAGATAGTATTATACCAGCTCCGGCGATTACACCACTCACCGAGTACACGGTAACATCAATTGCGGTGATTCCTCGTCGGTATTTTTTTTTGATACTCCTCAGTGAGGGTTTTGAATCTAGTTTGAAATTCTCTGACCTGATCATAGCAATATTGAGATACCGAAGGTACCGTTGATGACGACATTTTATTTCCAAATCAGTTTACGATTTCAATTGAAACCGCTATTGAAATTGCTTTGAAATTATCAGTTTAGTTGTTTACTCAAATCTGCTACGAATTCCACATACCATGATACCGAAATTCTAACCAAATTTTTTATCAGTGGATGCTATCGTTAACTGTTCAGTTGTATCCTTGTCGATGATCGTTGATATCATATTGTTGACTCCAGATGAACTCGACGATGATATATTAAATTGAGTTGTTGTCACTAGTGTTAATCGATAAATACCTTTGACGGCTGCAGTGATATCTAATTTGTTGTTTGTGGGTGTCCACGCAAATGATCCGTGTTGGATCGTGTATACTACGTTGATGGTTTTCGCATGAGGGATTGTTGTTTTTTCAACGATTGTTATCATCCTCGTTGCATCTTCCCTGATTGCCTTGATGGTGTTTTTCATCTCACCGATGGATTTTTTAATATCAGGAAGTTTTATATCAATTTTATCCAGCGTGGTTGCAAAAAATTTCTCAATGATATTTTTACGAAATGATGTAAATTTTTCAACGTGATCTGCATATTTGCTTTGAAGTGTTGCTAGTTCCAACATATAATCCTTTATCTTTGTGAGCTTCGGTGTAGTTACCGGTGGATTTCCAAGGAAATCTAGTAACGGCTTGTCAATATTGTTAATTCTATCCATGATAGTTGAAACAAGTACACCTGGTTTGAGTTTACCCTAATCGGAAAATAACGCGATAGTGCCTTCGGTTGCGTCTCGTTGTTTAATTAAAATATCATCCAGGGAAACATTACTAGATTTCAATTTTCCCTGATCGGAAAACAACGCGATACTGCCTTCGGTTGCGTCTCGGTGTTTAATTAAAATATCATCCAGCGAAACATTACTAGATTTCAATGTACCCTGACAATCTTGAAATACAACTATTTCCCCGGGGTCAACACTTGCTAAGTTGAACGTGTCAGCGATTTCATTTTCGATTATTTTTTATATCAACGGTCGCAGATGTTTCTGTGGATGGTTTCTTCGACGGTAATAGAGGTCTTCCCCAAATATCAACCATTTTATTGTAAAACTCTTTCTCTCTCTAAAAAGAGATTACTCGTGTATTCATTTACGACGACATGTGGTGGTTTTCCAGATGTTGAAATAGCGTCAAGGATATTTAATACTTCGCTGCCACATATTGGTGGGTCATTCGATTGTTGTGTTGGTAGCGTAGAATAACAAGTCTTCATTGGAAAAGTTTTTAAGTTGTTTATATAACGGTTAAATTCCTTTTGCGACGCTAATCCATATAAATTCAAAAAAACAATTGCACGTGGATCAATCGCGTATGCAACCCAGTGGGTTCCGGGTCCGGTGCTGTTATCGAGATTAATGATACAGGTTTCAACGCTGTTTGGTTGTGTCGGTAACTGATCTTTCATAAAGACGCCTCTGAAGTTTTTACTCGCGAGCTTTTGAGGAGCATCGAGTAAATCAAAATTGGACATTGGAGTCAAAGACTCTACAACCATCGGTTTGGAAATCGAAGATGTCTGGGTTAATAAACCGTTCTTGGTAGTCTTAGACCCTTTCCGCTGTACCATGAATACGGGGTTCCTGGTAGTCTTAGACATTTTACGCTGTACCATGAATACGGGGTTCCTGGTAGTCTTAGACCCTTTCCCTTTTTTTATATCCTCGCCCAGCTGCTTTCTTTAGTGCTATTCCTGCCGCTGTACCAACGGCTCCTAACGCCGCCGCTTTAGCTACCGCTGGAGCAGCCGCAGCAATAAATGCTGGCGACGCAGCTAACAACGGGAATATACCGCCTGATTTTTTCATGTCACTGATCGCAGCTGCAGTGAGTGATCTGAACGCCTTTTTTATCTTTGAAAGCATCATTGAAGTGTTTTACTTGACGAGTTGTCAGTGACAATGTATTCTAACCACCAGTCATCTGATTGGGTTTCAGTGTTATTGTGGTTCCGCATTTTTTAGCTGATTCTGATTGTAATTTCTTGAGTTGACCGGGAATTAACGCAACACTAATATAACTGTATTTCATTATACAATAACATATTGGTCTAATTGTTACATGTTTTCCACTGGTGCATCTATCACTCTCATTCTTCCGCCAACACCATCGAGCAGCAATGATTTGTCGCTGAGAATGACAGCAACCGTTCTATAATTAACACCACCAGGGATGTCTACACGAGCTCTAAAGTGTATATCAACAATGGACTGTCTTGTTTAATCAAGATGTTGCAACGAAAAGTAATAGATCGGATATAAATTACTAAAATCATATTGTGATATTTGCAGACCAGTATCAACATTTTGATCGCGTGCCATATATGTCAACAACCGATGATACACGCGTGCAATATGATTGTTGTTGTAATCAAGTTCTATATCATCGGATGGTTCATGTTGGCCATTTATTCTCAGGGTGACTTCACTAACGCCTAATTTATCAAATATCATATGACTACGTTCTTGATTGTTTAATCGCGCTCTATTCTGTAGCGGACTTGAAACACCTTGTCGAGCTGCCAGATGCGATGTAAATGTATATGTGATATTAGAATCTATAGTATCTGTGGACACCGCTAACCAAATCAACAGCGACTTTCCTCCTTGGTCCATAAATGATAGTAATTTCCCCTCTGTGGAGATTGATGGAGTCAACACTGGCATTCACAGTGATAGTGTAAATAATCTAACTTTACCCATGCAACACCAGCACCTCGCCAAATTGCATCATCATCAGTACACTTTCGCACGAGTACTACCTTATGCTTTGCTCCATGGATAACTTTTCGGACATTTCTGCATAATCCAAATATATGATGCAGTGGAATCACGCATGAGAATCGTCGACGCTCTCCTTGTAGCATTGCTTTGCGTGTTGCATATCCTAGATTGTAATCGGGGTTAGCGCTTCCGACAATATCAAACGCAGCTTCTGGTCCAACTCTGTGTTCATAGGTATCGGGTTGGTTGGGACCAGATGCAGTGTCTTGTGGTGTCCGTATTTTAATATACGGAGAGTGATTAGGGTGATCAGTAATATCCTTAGCGAACATCATAGATGGACCATGAGGATCTTGTATAATCGTCGGAATATCTTGCTAACCCTATTATTGTTGTGGCAACATCAACATCATTCTCAATGGTTTCAATTTCTTTTCCATCAATGAGATATCTAGCGCTAGTAAATAACGCCATGATCCCATTATTGACAAAACCCACTGGGACAAGTGGGTCATCTGCGTATGGTGAGCTGCAACATTTGTTACAAGTTCTCCTTGTACTTCGATAATTGCTTCACAAGGTAAAAAGTATTTACTGGTATCATGAACTTGAAGTTCAATTCTTGATCGAAGATCTGCGTGTCCTGCTTGATAAGAATAAAATTGATTATCACGTACATAATCATCTTTGCGCACTGGGGCGTCCATATCAAACGCTAGATCAGGTGACCGTTTGAAAATTTTATTATATATATCACTTTGATAAATTAGCGTCTAAATCATCGAAGTCGTCGTGGTGTTTTTAAGCCACTTCCTGCTATCATATTTTCGGTTATGTTATCTTGGGCGCTAGTCACCAGCGACGCTAGTTTCTGATCCACTGCGTTATTTATAATATAACTAACACCCGTGGGCATTTCTGCTATAGATGGTAACGGTCCCGGTTTCCTTCGCCGTCGAACTAGCGCTGTTAGTTTATCCCGAGCGGCCGAAAATGCTTTCCCGGCAGCATCTCCAACAGCGCTAATACCCTTATCACGAATAACATCAATGGCTTTCATCGATAACTGTTTTGCTAGCGGCGCCACTTTTGGAACCGTTCTTGCAAATAACCTTGCAATGGTATTACCGAGACCATCACCATAGTACTCTCTATAAACTGGAAACCGCGAGTTTACTACATAGACGCTGATTGGTTTATCATGGTTGTAGTGTATGATCATCTTATTTAAATGGTATTTATCTAATGTGGAAATGATTTCCAATCCAAAGGATTTTCAGTCATGGTGATTAATCACTGTGATAACCATGGTGATTTGTATGATTTTTCACTAACTCGTCGATGAAATTTCGATATGTCGCAAAGTTCATGAAACCACCTTGAAATAACCCCATGCAGATATCAGCTGCTTCATTAATCATTTCCGGTGAGTTTTTTTCCAGCTCGTTTCCCTCCGATGAGAACTTTTAATCGTGATATATCACCTAGAATATTACCAGGACATTGAATTAGACCACTACCTGAAATCTCTCTTGGACTGCTCTGAGAAAATCCATTCCCGGTTGATTTTTTAGTTATACCAGTTGCACCTTTTTCAGAATCAGCTTCTGCCATTATTTGAATTTCACCTGGGATTGGGTCTTCTGTATACCCTGTTGGTAGTGGGCCACTCTTTACTGCAGCTAGAAAAACATTAAAATCAGGACTTATATCTTTTGTGACTCTAGTTTTACCGCGGTTTGCTAAAAACGCTTTATTCGCCGAGGTGTCTATGTTTTTTTTAAAATTTTCTAGAATTGTCGTTTTTTAAATAATTATCTCTTATATTTTTTTTTAAAATTGTCTTTAGTAAATTTAATTAATTCAGGGTCTGATACGATTTTTCTAATTTCAATTAACGCATTATCAGTAAATATCTCTTCAGTTGGATATTCTTCTATTGCAACAGAATCTTGTTGTTCAAGTTGTTCAGGTGGTGCGAGAAGTGGTGGTCTACTAGCAAGTTCTTCTTCAGGTTCTTCAAGAAGTTCTCGTTCTCGTTGTTCTTGTTGATCTCGTTCTTGTTGTTCTTGTTGTTCTTGTCGTTTTACAGCAGTTATTATATTACCAGGAAGTGGTTTTGAAGATTTTTTTTGTTTGTTTGGATCTTCGTGCTATTTTTTCAAGTTCACCAATAAGAGGTTTTTCTTTTATTGGTTCGTCCTTGGGAACATTCCCCCATATAGCTCGCTCAGTAGCTGATATTATCCCTTTTCTTGCTTTCTTTGTTGCTATAGTAACCGGTTGAAATAACTGTTCAGATCCCACGGAAAGTTCAGTCTGAAGACTCTGCCGATTTTATAATTTACCCCTGACGGGTATATATTTTTTGATAGCCGCCAGTCTCTCTCTCTCTCTCTCTCTCTCTCGCCGATTGAGTGGTTAAGGCTTCATTTACCATTATTGAAATCGTAAACAATCTTCCAATTTGAATCTCGAAGACAATTTCATGTAGTGATTTTATCATCATACTTGAAAATCCAAAGGATTTCAAATGGAAAGAGTCTAATTGATTCATTTAAAAAGAATTGACTATTTAACGTGACAAGTGTCAATGAAAAATAACCAAAACAAAACTACTCGCTGAAATGTTTTTCACCGTGTCAATTTACTCCCGTGTTGCAAGCCGGTATTGATTGAGCGTACATGCCTTTCCATTGTATTGCAGTCCATAGTTATTTATAGTACAAATTTTACCTTGCAGTTACAAGCTTATAGCGGAATGCTTCGTTTGCCATTATTGAAACAGTAAATCAATTTGAGTCCCGAAGAGATTTCATGTAGTGATTTTGTCATCATAAAATGATTTTCACGTTTAACCAGACTCAGATAGGTAATGAAAAATAACATTAAAAAACACTCGCTAAAAGGTTTTTCACCATGGTAATTTACTCCCGTGTTGAGCCAGTATTGATTATACAGTTGTGCGCCTTTCCATTGTATTGCAGTCCATGATTATTAATAGTACAAATTTTACTTTGCAAGCTTATAGCGGAATGCAACATCTGCAGTGGTGTATTTATAGCGAGAATTTTACTACGCGTTATACATGTCATACAACTAACGGTGAGGATGTAACAGAATTGTTACCGAGAGGATGGTGGATTAAATGAACAACACAAACACAATATGTGAAAGAAAATATAAATTTATGAAATAAATTATTAATGAAAAATAATGATGTATCAACACAATAACTCATGCGCTCAACCCACAATTACACTCACAACCATTCACAATACATGAATAAATTAAATATTAATACAAAATAAAACACAGATATAAAGGAATCTCTTGGACTATACACAGATCCAAGGAACCTTTGCAAAAAGTTATATTACCGCAAGTATAAATTACGATAACAAATCAAAACATCAAACTATACTATCGCACGTATGGATTGCGACAACTAGCACGAACATATACATGTATTCAATCAAGTTGCTAGCTTTTATTGAGATTCATGCAATCCCTTGAAATACTATTGTGATCTGAAATAACTATGTAAATACAACAATGTATTCAATTGTACTACAATTGCACCACACACATGTGTCTCGACCAGGTATAACCGTACGATTCACCACCTGTTGAATCGCCGCCCAGTTTCCCCGAAGACCTAGGGTTGACCAATACTTTTATCGACCGTTTGCCCTTCACGGATCCACCACAGTTATACGTACAGACAGCATACAACATCTACTAGAACCAACGTTCCTCAATACCCTAGATGTCGCCCCGGATGGTTACAACTTTAGACAGCTCCGACACTCGGACTTCTAGATTTCCGGATATTTACACGTCACGGCAGATGTAGACGAACAGACAATTCGACAGACAGACAGTCAGATACTTCAATTCAATTGCACAATAAATCAGCAACAATTTCAGCTACGATATCAGAGATGTTATCAGAGATGTTCCACAATAAATCATCTACAATTTCAGCTACGATCAGAGACGTTATCATATGCGCTATCAGAGATTATCAGATGTTATCAGATGCGCTATCAGAGATTATCAGATGTTATCAGATGCACTATCAGAGATGCTGTTATATGCGTTATCAGAGACGCCATCAGACGCCATCAGAGATGCCATCAGATGCGCCATTAGATGCGTCATTAGATGCGTCATCAGATGCGCCATCAGAGACGCCATCAGACGCCATCAGAGATGCCATCAGATGCGCCATTAGATGCGTCATCAGATGCGCCATCATCTACAATGAAGAAACCAGACTAATAATAGTTGTCTCAAAAAATAATCTAAACCTTAGATCACGCTATTGCATTTAAAGTCTAATAGTGACTAGTAATTCCAAATATTCCACGTTTAAAATCTGCATTGCAATAAAGGCATCATTATATGAAATGATAAACTGAATAAAATTCACAATAAAACGAAATATAAATTTAACACTCACCCCTTTGGCTGGAGATTGAAAGACGAGCTATCTATCCTGTGATTAGATACTTTAGGTCTCGTCATATTGATCATAAATATTCTGCCTTATGTACCCTCAACTAGGTGAGCAGAAATCACGGCAAGATTACCGTGCATCCTGTGAATCTTAAATGTTCCGGATTTCATGTAATTCAAAGTCAGGCACATGCAAATAGTTACACGCCGCTTACCTTGGAGAAAACCACTTATTCACCCCAGGTAATGCATGTACGACGAAACAAAGAAAATGGTGAGATCAGTTTGTAAATCAATTAGAAAATAAATTCAATTTTCGCCTAATTCTGTGACAGAGGACAACAAAGAAATTCATTGTTATCTAGCGGTTTTTGTTCATTTAATAATGCCCGTATATTTCTAATTTTTGCATTAACCTGCGTTTTAATCTCATATTGTTGGCCTAGTTCTCCTCTAACTCTTTCTACGATGGTAAATAACGGGACAAACACATTAATATAGTTACATTGTGTAAGGGTATCACGGAGAGAATTCTGGATCTTTCTTATTAAGGAATATTTCTTTGGTAATACGTATTTATTATGCATAGAAGCGAAACAAATACCCTAATAATCAGAGAGGATTTTATCACAATCTAAACCATCTGAAAATGGTATTTTTAGGGATTTTAGATTAGATATTTCATTTATAATTTCATTAACATCTTCAGAGTTCATATATAATTATATAATATATTTCTAATACAAAAAAACATGTAATATCTGTCTAAAACAAAAAAAAAAAACATTGATATACTTTTTCAAAAAATAAACAGTAATTGGGATAAAATGAATGATGGGCGGGTCTACATTCATACGGACCTAATTCATACAACCTAGAACAAATATCCCAGGTTGTATGGGAAAAAAGTACCCACACACCTTGGAATAGTGTGTGAGTTGTATGAATTGTTCACATATGGGCTTCGACGCTAAAGCCCAATAATAACACAGACGATATAGTATACAAACTGGTTATAGATGAAAGTTGAACACAATGGTGTGTGATCGCTATATCCGCTGTGTGCTTAATAATGATTATTAACAGCATTCAAGCAAGACTGAATGTTTGAAAAATTCCATGCAGCATCGACTGCTTGACCCGACTGAGACCACAGCGATATTTTGATGTTTTTTGACTGATTTTTGTCTGTTTTTTGTCTGATTTTCAACGATGAAATGAAAAAAATATCGCAAAAAATGATTTTCGTGAAAAAGTCTACGAGAAATCCCATGTAAAATTGACTTTTTGACCCGACTGAAATCACTGAAAATCAGTCAAAAATCGACCAAAATTAATAAAAAATTAATTAAAATCAGTCAAAAAAAATAGTAAATTTATTTAATTTTTATAAACCAATCAAAAGATAGCCCATCATATATTTATCAACGATATGAGGAAACGGTCCAAATTACTATATAATAAATTGGATCGTTTCCTCAAAATGAATACAACTATCTATGATTTGATCTAACTATATTATCAAGAGAACCATCTGTTAACACTCCATACATGAAATTTAAGTATTGTAGTTTTATCATCAACTGCAGTAATATCATTTCCGCCGTAGAATCCATTATCGGTTGGTGTTATATAAAACATAATTAGACATACGAAAATTGAATTGTTTTTCCAATCTTTTTAGAAAAAGCCGTCTTGGTTATTCCTTCTGCTACTTTTCGTACCGAGGGTCTACAAATATCAAAATACCTACCAGCCTCACAAATAGATTTGAATACAATTTGTTTGTTAGTTGTTGTATTAAAAGATTTTACGGGTCTTTTCCCAATTGATTTATAAGTAACAGTTAATCCTCGTTTTAAATTCTCACTCTGTGTAACAGCTTCTAGATTAACCAATTTGTTATTATTTGAATTGGAATCAATGTGATCGATAACAAAACCATCCTTGATCAATCCATTTAACACCTCGAAGACGAATCTGTGACAGTAATATTTCTTCTTTTCAGCGCTAAACTTCAAATACCCCATACCATTGTCCAAACTAATTGGTTTCTTCAGTCTACGGTTTCTGATAATGCCATCACGGGACGCCTAATAGTTTGCAATTTGGGGATGCGGTCTAAATTCTTGGTTCATTTATATACTATACTATTGTTTGTCTAATTCATTTTTGGTTGAATCATACTTGAGAATCTTCCAATATAGTCTTGAGGAGTTCTAATAACCTTGTCCTTGACGGAGTCAGAAGTAGATTCATTGATGGAATTCTTAATGGAGTTTTTGATTTTCTTATCATAATAAAGGTTCAACTCTCTGTATCGTTTACCACCATAACCAAGAAAATAATTGTGATATTCCTCTCATCCCTACCCCACATCGTAAGCAGGGTAGCGGGCCATAACTTCCGCGTCGGACACTTTGCATATGATACCCACAGAACTCCTTTTTGCATGATTTGTTACACGGGTTTACTGATCCAATCATAAGCCAATTACAATGATTCATTATATAATAAATTCTCTATTTAAATACATGTTTTAATTATAACATGAAGGAATTCGAGACATTATCGAAACTTAAACCCTGGAAAAATGCTAAATTCAATCTCGATAGTCTCTGATAAACCAAAGAGTCTAATAAATGATAGGACTATGATAAGTAAAATCCATGATTGTTTTAATGAATTGAAGCGTGATTGAGCATCTCATTGTTGGTCAAAATTTCGAATTCATAGTAGTGATGATGCTACCATGAACGACTAACGCGCAGCAGTGATAATCTCACATCTTACGCGGAAAAGGTATTTTTTTCAGAGTGAAATTTATTTTCCGTTCAGACACGGGAGATTGGATTATCAGGGATAAATTTGAACCCATCTTGAAGGATAAAAGAACCGTCGTTGTGAGTCAAAATTCAAAACAGGAATTCTGACTGGAATGGACAAACCGTACTACAAAAGATCTTATCCTGTAACAGCAGTTGTTTACGGGATATATCCGTTAAATGATAAACCAAGTGTTAAAAAACTAAAACCCTTGAAACAGTCATTGATGACATCGTCAAGGTGAATTGCGTAGCAGAACGAATAATAGAACATTTCACAAACGCATCCCGGGGAAACAAATTGACTAATTTAAGACGCAAAAAAATAAATGAATGGGAATTAACAGTTAACAAGAACGGAGCATCAATTCAGGATATAGCCACATTAAAAACATCATTAAGATTCCCAATAACCGTAGCGACGATAACCGGTGAGATATTACACGAATCAATATATAAATCAACAGGAGCCCCAATGAAAATTATTGATCATAACGAACACGCATGGACACCTGCAGTAACAATATTTCCGTGAACACGAACAGTAAAATATGTACCCGAAGAATTTTCCGCTCCAGAACTATCTGAGAAAAAATTGTTCGATGCTATTTAACAGTTGAGTAAAAACGATACGATGTCAGTGTGGTTACTTCACAGTGCTGAAAACCCCGTGGGTGGATTCGATCAGTTTGTAAGACCCATTAGAGAATTATACTGTACCGAAGCACTCCATGACAAGATGAAAAAACTAGCTAGTAGTTTCTCGAAGAGTTTCGACGATGAACAATTACTAACAAATTTCTTTACAGTTCCGTTGGGCGCGGCTCATTTTGCGAGAAAGAGAAACTCGTGGAAAACCAACACGAGCTGAACTTCTCACAGACATCTAATCAAGCTGCATCGAATACAACCACGGTGGATTATGGAATACAAAATACAACCCTGAAACCATTATTTCGGTTGATATAGTCGCGTGTTATCCCGGGAGTTTTCTCGGGTAAGGAGAATGCGCTGAATATTTCAAACGATTTGGACATCCCACCCATGAGATGGCACGCGTTGCAATTAATGGACCACTATCTGATTTTGATTTAACCGGATTCGCTCGTGTTGTATCATTTGAATTGGCTAAAGGACTTCATCCGTGTTGTTATGTCTGGATTGGTAGACATATGTCGGAAAAACATTGGATGCCAGTACGTTATATGACCGATTGTAGTATGCTGATATCGTTGATTGTCAGTGAAGCAATTATATCATATCGAGCACAGACTGAAGTCTGATTGCCACAACCTGATCTAGATAGTATAATCAGTGAACAACGAAAACAGGTTCCCGATCTCGACAAAGAATATATCATGAATTGGTCCAAATTCTTATATGAAATCAGAAACAAAGATGCAAAAGATCTCGGTAGAAGAATAATTGGTACATTCACTCAAGGTGGTAAATACGACAATACAAGATATTCTTCACGGTTGATTATAGATGATGCTGAATACGATTTTATAATCGCGGATGTAACATCCAAGGGCATATATGTCGATCGTAAAGACGCTTTCTTGTCCGATGGAACCAAATTAGGTACAATTGTTACTTACAGCGATGGACATCAGTATACACATTTGAGAGCATCTATGCTGGCTTATACTTCTTGTAAAATGAATCAGTGGCGACTCTAACTGCAGTGTTAGGAAATTTATTTATCAGCGAAAAAAAATAATAGAAGTATAATTTATTTTCGCTGATAAATAAATTTCCTAACACTGCAGTTAGAGTCGCCACTGATTCATTTTACATAGACATGAAACACAGTAATGCAGCAGCTGAATTCATAAATTCCGACGAGAGTTGGGGATCATGGAGAAATAAGCGGGAAATACCTTGTGATTATTCCAAATCAGCAGATGTTAAAATTGAAGATAAATACTTGAAAAGCAATCAATGTTCAGAACTATCTAATGCACCGCTGATGTCTGATCCTGTATGTAGATATAAAACAGTTGATTTAAACGGTTGTGGCGGGTCAGGAAAAACGTGGAAAATCAAACATGATTGTGTTAACACCGACACACAGACTTGCCAGAGAGATGAAACAACGAGAGGTTAATGCTTGTACTTATCACAGTTTCTTTCTATGGAAAGGCGACGAATGGACTTCTGATCGAATGGGTGAGAAATCTATCCCCGGCGTCATAATTTGGGATGAGATATGCACGGTGTTATTAGATGTATTATAAACGTTTCTCGAGTGGTTATTGCACGCGAATACAAAGGTCGTCATGTGCGGCGATCATGGCCAACCACCACCATTTGTCGGTTTATCCCCACATGATTGGCTAAAGAATTTCGTAGACTATTACGAAGAAATTAACACAGATCATAGAGCACTTGATGAACAGTTACTAGAAACTAATCAAATTACAACCGGATAGAATCCAATGTGAGATAGCGCGTGAAATAATTTCGGAAACTACCATGAAAGATTTCTGGGAAAGATTTCTGGGAAGCGTAGAGACCAAACGATTTGATAATCGCAAGTAGAAAGATAGTCAGAGACACACTTCAGATGAAGTTATTGGAAACACACAAAGCAAAATTTTCAACGCTTCCAGTGTCGTTGTGTTATATGCCTTTGGATACACGAAAGCAGAATATTGAAGTTTATATTCCAGGACAGTGTGAAAAGAAGAATTTAGTGCTAATTGATATTGTGCTGGTTGATATCAGCGTCGTCGAAGATGCATTGCGTGCTGATAAATCCCCATGGACGCTAGGATACGTACCAACAATACATTCTTCACAGGGATTGACTATATCCGATACAATTGTTTGGATAGTGGATAATCACATCGAGTGGTCGAATTTAGTTTATACGGCAGTATCCAGAGTACGATGAATAAATCAACTTCGAAGAGTTGTCCTAACAGAGTCAGGAGATGATAATGACACTGGTGATTTCATCACCAAGGACATAATCAGAAAAAAACTACCTGGTTATAAACTACAGGATAAAAAAAAATAATAGAGAATTTGATATTGATGCTGAATTAATAATCGCGCGGAAGCAACAATAGAATAATCACTGCGCGAGTTGCAATTGTATAATGCGCTGGTGCTGGTCGGATCCTAATTTACCGTAGACAGAAAAGATAGCAGCGTAGGTCATACCAGAAATAATGTGATGCTGACCTGTCTTGAATACAATAGACGAAGACGTGATAGTTAAGACCGCGTGGTGGTAATTGAGTATCCTCGGGTATCACTTATAGTTGTTGTCGAGTAAATCCGCGCTAAGGGGCAGTTGAATCCAATCTATAGATTGCTGGTCTACTCGTGGATCGTGTTATACTGGATATTTTATGCGCGGTGACACTCCAAATAGGATCAGTATCTCTTTTCGTGACACCTTCGAGCTCTCCTGGTTAAAATAAATACCTCACAGTGACATTACCGAGAATTGGTTCTTTTGAAAAATCTTTTTGCGGTTGTACGGGTATATACTTCTTTTTAATGGCGTTGTTAGGTTTCATGTTGATTGTTCGAGTAATCTCGTTATTCAGCGCAGTAATCACAGCTGGTTATCTCTTGACCCATTCACGGAATCGTTTATATTGAATACATTCTATCGCGTATTGACATCCAAATAACCGCTCAGCAAGCGTCCGATTAAATCGTTCAACAATTGCTTGATCGCGATGGAGTATGTCCTCGTCGTAACGCGGTATTATGATTCTTCAACGTTGATAGAACCGCACCTTGAATTTCCTTACCAGGATCAACTTGTAATAGATTTGGTCAGCGCAGAGGACCTTTTCGATAAATCCTTTCAAACGCAGAAGTCACTTCAGTTGATGATTTTGTTTTTAACGGTTCTGCTTGTTTGTATCGACTCGCAACATCAACTATGGTTAGCGCGTATTTGTAACCACTATCATGCGGCAGAAATAATATAACAGCTTGATGAACTTCATTGGGAACGGTCACATAAAAATGCGAGTAGTTAATTCGTTTAGTCGGATGTAGATAAATTTGCCATATCGCCTGTTTAGATAACCAATTAGCCGCAGTGGTATATTTTACCTTAGCGGCACTAGCGAGTTTACAAATTGCTGCTTTACCCCGCCAGTATCTACCTGGAGAATAGTAAATAGATTCCATGTTATTAATTACCGGCACCTAACATCAATTTACCTTTCATAGCCGATTTTACTACCCATGAAGCCAATTTTTCTTTGAAAGATTTATCAGTAATAGAATTCAAAGAATTAATTAATTTTACATCTGCGAGATGTCTGTGTTGCAGATTACTGCTTTTATAAGCGACATCATGAGCATGACACTCCTTATCAGTGGCGTTTATCGGATATTCACCCGGTCGAGGTTGGTTATGATCATCGAGTCTGATATCGAGCCTAGTCCCGGGTCCACAATAACTATACCCTGGAAAGTGTTTTTCTCCTGGAAACTTCGCCCATGGTGTCCCTGGAAATTTAGTTAAATTGGCTGCAATATCACCTCCTCGTTTTTTTAATTTCGTTGATTTATCGAGAGAAACAAATCCAAATTTTTTTGTACTACATTGTACGCATTTACCAGAAAGTGCTGATCTGTTATTGCTAGTTGTAATCGTCGTCAAGTCGTTTGTACAAGTACGCGCCTTACACTTCACACAATATAGATCAATACTTTATTGATAATAACATGAATGTAATTGATTATTCAGCTACCCGACGCCGGGAACCGATTAAACACCATGCGATGTTGCTGAATTCAATTAGAATGATCATAATCGGACCATCTGGAAGTGGCAAGACACAACTGTTACTTAATTTAATAACGAGATGGATGAAATGGGACAAGTTGTATTTGACAGTTCCTAGTGTAGACGATCAGCGATGTTACAATGTGTTAAAAGATTTTAATGACAGCGCGGTAGAAAAATCCAGCGAAGGTATTATTGAGTTATAAACGATATCGAAGAAACACCGAACATTGATGACATTGATGGAGATGTTAACAATTTAGTCGTATACGACGATATCATGTTAGACAATCAAAAGAATCCCGCTAGGATATTTTCCAGAGGCAGACATAAAACACTGATGTGATATGTTAATCAACGATACACACAAATTCCGAAGGTGATTAGATATAACTGCAATTTGTTACGTTTGTTTAACGGAGTTGATACTCATACTCTTAGAAATATTTGGCAAACTTGGTGCTGCGATGATATGGATTATAATCAATTTTGAAATTTCTTTAGTCGCGCTCAGTCAATCCAACATGGATTCGTGACGATAAATTTATCAGACCCTCGGACGCGATATGGTGTCGGACTTGATAAAAAATCAGGTTAACCCATAGCAGCAGAGGGGCCGGCGACAACGACCATGGCATCTCAAGCATGCCTATTTTACGATTTCGAGGAAGCCTTAGTTTGCCGAATCGACTCCTGTCCGATTCACTTTTCGAGGAAGCCTTAATTTTCCGAATAGATGCCTTTAAAAAGTTGTCCGATTCGCCACCTCTGCTGCTCTTTAATATTTAGTAAAGCATCCCTATTGCAAATTATTCGAAGTAAAAATGTGTTAAATCAGTACCTTGTATTTTCCAGGTCCATATTGCAGTCTTCAAATTTTAGCCAAGCACGAAACTGGAATACGTTTTGGGGTTCAGAGTTGCGTGACAGGAAACTCAAACTAATTTATCATTTACTCACTAATTCTGGATAAACGTAGATACTTACAATATGTTTGCTATGTTCAGAGCTAACGATTGACTTTAGCAACTAGACAAAATATGATATTAAGTTTCAATCCAGTCTGATTACTTGTCTAATGTGTAGCTTTAATGTCATAAAAAATACTTCCTACGAAAACAAAACTAAATCACCTCACTTTTATGTTGGTGTTCTGCTGATTTTATTTGAGCAGATTTATGTTGTTGTAATGGCTATTATCTGTGTTGTATTACAATACATAACCTTTGCATCATTACATTTGTGTTTTTTTTTATTTAGTGTGATTGTGTAAGAATAGGCATAAATACAGCAAATATGCCATTTATTTCAAAATCCGAAACACTTGTAGTGTCATTAATAACTTCATTTATAAAACGTCAAATTCTCCGCTATCAACCTTGCAATACTAATCGAGGGTATGATCCTTAAATCCGACCAAAGTTAAAAGCAAGAAAGCAAATTTGTTAGTAATTTATTTTTCTCTTAGAATAATTACCCGATCTCATTACTTTAGGAATATAAGCCTGCTACCTCGCGAATCAAGACGTACCAAAAGACGAAAATTCGTATTTTTTATGTCATATAGGCAAAGGGCAATAACTCGTGCCCCTTACCTCCCCTTGCCACCCACTAGGTGTCGCCAATTATTAAGCTGAGCGGTATATAATATACGAGGATGCTCGTATAGCGGGTTGGTTGGGAGGGTTTCTTAGTAATGTGATCGGGTAAGTATTCTCGGAGAAACAATTTACTAACACATTTGCCTTCTCCTTCGAATATGTTCCCCGATCACATTACTTTAGGAGAATAGGTAATAGGAGGAGGGAATGCAGAGCATCCGACCTCCACCCCGGGTGTTCTCTAGGGAATGGTGGCTGGATTCCCCATTTGAACGATAACCCGGTCTCCTTTTTTTAATCAGCAACACAGCCCAGGGTCACGTGATATGTGACACCTTTATACGGTTAAGAAGATAGTTATTGAAATCTTCTTATCTACAAAACTTATCTGGCGAATACAGCGAATCTAATAGGCTGTGCTGATTTTTGTACATGGGTCTGGTGGGCTTCTGGACTGCCAACACCTGACCTACTAGATTCAAGGTTTGCCTTTGCGAGGACAAATCTTTAAGATAAAACTGGAGAAGGTTGACTCTGTATTTATGCCAACAGCTTCTATGAGGTGACTCTGATCTTGTGAATCCTCAGAGTACGCAGAGCGTATAACCCACTTCAGCCATGAAGCAAGGGTTTTTGAATGGCGATATCTCATGTCCCAGTTATCGCCAGGAGAAAGAGGTGCTTGTATGTGACCTGACTCACTTCTATGCTTTAAAGTGGTGCTAGAGTGCACAAACAGGATCTTGCATGGCTGTTGATCCAGACTTATCTATAAAAGAAAGTGAGCTAGTGATGACTCGTTGATTGCCAATGGATGGTAACCTATATTTTGGCTACGAAGCCTGGCTGCGTCAAGAGGACCACCGAACCAATAGATCTGAACGGAAGAAAGTTTGGGTCACTAGATAGGATCTGTAACTCACACTCCCTGCATGCTGGAGCGAAGACTATCAAGAAACCCAATTTGTATGATATTAGTTGTCACGAATTCTAGGCTAAAGGCTCAATACTGTATGAATTGAGTGATGTTAAAACAAAGGACAGATTCCATTTGGAAACAGGTTGAGGATAATTAGTCGACTTATCTCTAAAGTGGCTAAAAAGATCTGACAGGTCTTTGTCATGGCTGATATCACATTTACCATAATGGCCGAATGTGTATGATATCATGGAGCGGTAGCATTTGATAATAATTGGGGCCAGCTGCTTCTCCACGAAAAGCCAGAGAATAAGTCGGCCAGTTGAGGGATTGTGACACTCAGAGGAACGATGTTAATGATATAGTACCAGTCGCTGAAAAACATGCCACTTGCCCTCGTAAGCCTTCAGAGTAGAGGGCCTTCTTGCTCTCGAAATTCTCTCCACAATCGAAGATTTAAATTGTCTTGCAAGGCTGTCTGGACAAGAGCCAAGCATGAAAAAAGACGGTCAGGACAAGGGTGGAAAACCCCTGGTCGGGGCTGCTTGAAAAAATGTTGGGCTGACTGTAATTTTCCTGGGTAGATCTATCGCCAGATCGAGTAGTTCGGAGACCCAGGAGTTGTTTCATCTGAGAGGGGCAATCAGAACAATCTGACAGTTCTGACCCTTTGACCTCTGGATTAGTTTCTGTTCCAAGACCGTGGGAGGGAAGGAGAATGACCACAACCTTCCCAGCTGATTGACTGAGCATCCACGTCCCAAGCTTCTGGGTCTGGAACCTGTGAAACCTTGTTGCAAAAGATCGTTTATCGGACGTCCCCAAAGTGTTTCGGTTGGGAGAAACCCCGATTGATGGAGTGACCATTCTGTGTGAATGACTAGATAGAGTGTCAGTCAAGACATTGAGTCTGGCAGGAATGTGTATGATTTGTACATTGAGGTGGAGATTGTGGCACCAATGTGGAAACTGCCTGATCAGATTGCACAAGTCTGGTGATTGGTGTCCCCTTGATTTGAGGAGGCAAGTCACCACCACGAAGTTGTCTGACATAAGGAAGACAGATTGCAATAAAAGTTGATCCTGCCAGAAATAAAAGGCATTGATAACAGCGGTTGTTTCTGAAAGGTTGATGTGGAGAGGGCTCGCCCCTGGAACCCACGTGCCGCTGACGGTATCGAAGTCCGGCAACAGGTGGGCACCCCAACCGTAGGTACTAGTGGCGGAACATACCGTTATCTCCGCCTGGTGTATCTCCAGAGTAATCCCGGTGGACAGCCCACAGGGTTGTGACCCTGACTCAAGAATGATCGTATCTCTGGATCGAGCATGATTGTGTGATCGAAGTGACTTTAAAAGGGCGCCATGACGCTAGAAACGTCCCTTGTAAAGGGCGCATAAAAAGGACGACTGAGCGGGAACAGTTCAGCTGCCGCATTGAATAATCCGAGGAGTTCCATAGAACTCTCTTGCTAAAATGCGCATCCTGAGGGAACCGGACTCTACGAGAGCGATTATGAGGATGATCGCAAACTCTAGTTAGTCTTACCAGATTCAGATTGGGTACATCACAAAAATCCCCGTAAATCCGACCTGGTTAGATCACGTTATAAAAAAGTCCACATGTTGGTACAGCGGTACAGCCGGACTGACGGATTTGTCACTAAACTCCCCGTAAATCGTAGCAGGTCGGCCTTTTAATCAATAAGGTTACCATGCTGGGACGGCTGGACGGCCGGTGCCGGCTGGACTTGACGGTCGGAGACGGCTGGACGGCCGGTGCGGGCAGGACAGACGGTGCCGGCTGGACGGACGGTGCCGGCTGGCCTTGACGGCCGGAGAAGCTCGACGGCCGGGGCCGGCTTGTGTCAGCTTGACGGACGGTGACGGCTGGACGGACGGCTGCACGACCGTGACGGCTGGACGGCCTGGTGGTTTGCCTGGCATGTGGTCCGCCGGAATTTCGGTGACGGTCCTGCTATCACCTGTACCAACCGCTGTCATGGCTTGGCTGGACGGATAGATTTCTGATGAAATTCTCCGTCATAATATTGGCATGTAGCCTGCGGTACAGCTTGACGAGCAGAATTGTCACTAAAATCCCCGTAGTTGGTCTGACCGTGTTAGCAATACAAAGGGCCGGCTGGACGGGTGGCTGGACGGCCGGCTGAACGTTGGATGGCTGGCTGATGGCGGTAGGAAGGTCGGTGCGGTGACAACGAGATTGCATAATGAAATGGATTTGATGGAACCTGTAAAATCCCCATGCGTTCTAACTTACAGGCCAGAAAGCCATGCACGGATATGCGGGGGGACTTACGCCCACTGGGCAGCCTAAAATTAGGGGAACACTCCCCAAGTGTACCCAACTACACATCCGTTCAAAGGTGGACTGTTGTACCATGTCAACATTATTTTGTTCCATTGCCACATTGCCAACACCCGTTTTGCCGTTCATCCCTTCGTTGTCGACATTGCAACTGAAACGACAAAAGAAGAGTACAAAGCGCAAATTAACAATTCAGCGTATTATTAAATCGATAATACTAAAACCGTTACTAAAGGAGTATGCAGAATTATTCCCTGCCATGTTAACTTGTAATGACAACACTAGTTACCGCCATGAGCGTATTGCAACGGGTCGTTCAAAGACGAAGTCTACTGAAACAACGAAAGAAGATAAAGAAAGCACAAATTAGCAATTCAGCACGCTATTAATTCGCTATTGCCATAAGCGTTATTGACAGAGTAAGCGAAATGATTCAGTGTCGCGAGAACTCGTAACGACAACACAAGTCCGCCATTAAATAGTTCCAACATGGTCGTTCTAAGACTAAGTCTACTTAAACGACAAAGAAGATAAAACAAAGCACAACTTATCACAGCAAGTTATTAAATCGCTAATATTATAACCGTTACAATCGGAAAAAGCGAAATTATTCAGTGCCGCGTGTCGTACATGCTGGTACCACCATAAGCGTGCTCTGACGAATTTGCAACACTGTACGAAGTCTAGAAAGGTGAAAAAGAGACTCAAATTGAAACATATTGTAAAATAATGTATACAACCTGTAGAGGAGTGATTATCCAACACAATAATTCCAAATTTAACTTCGGATGGTCCGAATTTACACTAAGATGGATTGGATTCATTGGAGGTCGAATTGTACGTGTTTGCACCGTACAGCGAAGCTTAAAACTGGCGACACGTAGTGAGTGGCAAGGGGAGGTAAGGGGAAAAGTCATTGCCCTTTGTCTATATGACATAGACAGAAAAGAAAAATTTTCGTCTTTTGGTAGGGCTGGATTCGCAAGATAGCAGGCTTATACCCCTAAAGTAATGTGAATGGGGAACGTATTCAAAGAAGAAACAAGAAAATTATAATTGTGACTAAAATGTTTTAATTGGTATGTTTGCAAACTATTGGTAAATATAAATTATTTTGAACTTATATTCGTTTGAAAAAGGCAAAAAGTAGCTCACCACCTAAAAGGTCGTTCTTCAGTGACAGAAGTAAATACATGACGTGCTTATTGTCAAGATGAGAACAAAATTTGGTTGACTAATAGGACAACCATGCTAGGATGCGAATCGTCGATCGAAATAATTATTCTACCCCGTCGGTTTCAATCCATATAGTAAAACTTCTGTTTCGATGTTTGTGACAAAGCCTGTGGAGGGTAAGATAAAGAATTACTTTTTGACACCTGGCCAAGAGAGTTTTATGATTTTGTATATGTTGAAGCTGGCAATTAATATTGTTTATTGTTGCGTACCGATTAATCCAAAACGCTCTATAATACATATCAACAAGAAAAACACTAGATCAGTCCAGCAATGAATAAAACAAACATGTACAGTAGGCATTATGTTCAATTCGTCATATATCCTAGATGTAATTGAAATATTTCACAATTGTAGCAGGTCAATGTCGGACAGAAAATGAGACCTATGCGTTTACAATTCTGGAAGACAAATGTATGCTCAAAATTATTTTGTATCAAAAACACGGTCATTCTTTGATTGTTATAAACTAGGCAATATTACATCTTTCCGATTAAGATATAGTCACATTTAACTTTCAAAAACGAAGGTTTTGAACTCAAACCAGTGAGTTACAAATACGAAATACAGTGTCTTTTTCTGTTGAACAGAATGCACACATAAGACTCAAAGACAATAATGACCATTACATATACTACTTAAAACGCATATTGTGTCAGTCAGTTGATGAGACGTAAAGGACATTTACACAGCGTAAAGCATATCCGTGAAATCTTAAATAATTGAGAAACAATTATCGTTAAGAGATCTTACATACTTAATAGTCAGTGTGAGAACAAAAATTAAATAAAATGTAATGTATATGTATATTTACCAATGGTTAGCTGATCTGTCTACAAACGTCATTGCCTGGGTTCCAATCAAAGCCGAGTCATAATAAGGACTTTTACAATTAGTGTAACAGCTGCCTCACGTTGCGGTCAGCGTTAAGACGTTAGTGCTAGGACTGTCGGCTTAGTGTCAGGATACCGTTACCGGATGTGACGTCATGATCGATGTGTGCATCATCATGTTCAGGTGCTAGATATTACAATAAACTGCCAAACTTCAAATATGTGTACTATATGACTGAACAATTGTTAACGCTATATTACAAATTAAATTACAAGACACGGATTGTTAAATATTTTAACTGATTAGAATCGTAAGGACAGCAAATATTTTAAATATGGTAATGTTAGGTACGATAACACCAAGGAGAGTTTTTCATGTCCCAGTGAAAACTATAGCCATTTTAATGTGATCGAGACTTGAGGTAAAATATTACAATCAAAGCTTGCACGTAATTGCGGAACAAACAGAACAGTAAAGAGAGATCGAATTTCAAGTGGTGGTCTAAACTAAATCATCATCAACTTAAACGCAACATTTTTAAAAAGCTTTGTAATCAAATTCAAGATATCGACTGCATCTTTCTCCGAATTTTAGAAAAGATTAAATAAACACAGGTGGTATATTTCCACTTTTTTCAGCTATACCTGCTATGAAATCCGCTGCTGCTCATATTAAGGCAAATTCAACTGCACGTCGTGATTTTGGGCTTGATGGTTCAAAGTTAGCGCAATTGATTCACGCAGATTTGTTTATTTCGATTCTTATCGATTTCTTCCAACGAAAGAACCTTTATTACATAAAAAAATTCATTCCGTGTTGTATTTCAACATTACCAACAAAACAATTAACCGATTGGCTAATGTGTGGCCATGAAGTAAATCGCGTATCAGACGCGATTTCGAAATTCCCTTCTCCAGACAATACTTTAATCGTACAAAATCAACATTATACACCAGTTATCTTCTGATGAAACAAATCGGCTATTTCTTTGTACCTATTCTTGTATGTGCCGTTATTTCTTCCCACGATATATACATTTTACTTTTCGATGTATATAGAAATGTTAGGCTACATTTGTCAAGTACATGCATATCCTTATGTTCTATTAAGGATACTTATATTGTAAAACATTAACTTTATCTGCTAAATGTATTTAAATATTTAAATTTTAAAAAAACACAGCAATCTTTATTAAAACGTTCAACCCCAATTTCAGGTAATCTTTCAGCGATTATACGATTTTTCACTTATTAATTTCAGTTTAGTTTGTACACAAATTGTTTCCATATTGCACGAGTTATATACTGGAATTAGTGTCCGGTCAGTGACGTTTTGTGTCAGTAGAGAAACAGTAGACAATACTCGCTGTGACGTTTGATCAATAATGCAGAGTGACACCTAGTTTCATATGGAAGTCAGTTAGTATGTATCAGTCGGTCGAGTACTAATATTTATCAACGCTTGTGTTGGCAGATTGAACAAGTTGTGTAAACATCATGCACATCAGTAACGGTTTATTAGTTACCAAATGAAATTCATTTCGTTCGGACTTGTATCCGGACGCCTTAAACTCTTCATGACACTGGAATTCGCACAGAAATGATCAAGTGAGGTTTAAGGTGATTCTGCACAACTTCCTAGTATTCAAATGTAACTCATATGCAGTGTTTGACAATATCTCTCCACCATTGTTATGGACATATTTGTGGTCAAACACGCAACACAAATATACTGGTGACGCAACTAACTATCTCTAACAGATTGTAACAGAGTGGGTATTGGATTAAATGAATAATTCAAACATAATGCGTAAAAGATAAAAAATGTATGAACTTAATAAGTAAATAAAAATGTATGATGTAAAAATACAATGATTCTCACACACGTTATATATACACTTGATTCAATCAGTCTATACAATCACGAATTGATAATAAACGATTAATATTATCTCACTGATATACAGCTTAAACAATCATCAATTTCAAATAATAGTACGCACTAAAATAATCATATAGTTTCAAGTATAGACAAGGCATTGGATTCAAACAATATCAAGTTTTCAAATACTTTAAAAATGTTATGCACTGTCAGTAAGATTCACAAATTTCCTGGAATTCATCTAAGATTCAAAATAATCATTTGTAAATGCAAATATATCAATTTAAACAACACTTGGAATAAACATATGATTCTTGACCCTTCTACAGTTGCACGATTCACCCACCGATAAACCGCACAGTTTCACCACGTTCCCTGGGTTTACCCACAATTTTGTATCGGCCACTCACCCCTTCATGGATCCACTACATGTACAGTCAGTCATACATATACACGTACAGGCAGCATACAGCACCCTGGTATTAGCTACGTCTACAGTCTTGGCTTCACCATATGTACAGACGTACGTACATACATATAGAGAACTTCGTAAAATTGTAACGTTGTAATCCCGTTGGGTCGAAACAACCTCGTAATCATGTAATCACCTCGTAGCGTCGTAACCCTGTAATCTCGTATGTAAGCTACAATAAAGCCAAACTGATAATAATAATAATAATAATAATAATAATAATAATAATAATAATAATAATGATTTATGGAAACTACTAATACATTAAAGTATTAAAAACAACTTTAAATTCACAATTCACACAACGTTTTAAATATACGTGGTAATAAATGATTTATTACACGATATCACAATAGAAACACAATTAACTTCACATATCACATAAAACAAATTTAACACTCACCCCTATGACTTTCAGAAACACAACGTGAAAACAGGTGTTCTCTTCACTAGATCCAATGATCACTGCCCCGATTAAACCTTAATCTTGCTTAATTCATACGACAGTGAGTAATATTCACGGTAAAATACCTGTGCATATCGTGATAATGATGTTTGCAGCCTGTATTTTCCGACGGCGAGACATATGTTTTGTTCCGTCGAACGTCTGGGAAAAAATACCTATTCATCCCAGACAGCGCCGCACGCACGCATAACACAAACAATAAAATATGTCTCAGGCAAAACAAAAGTGTTTTTATTTATTTCTTTCTAATTCTGTGACACTGTCATACATGGATCTTAGACACACTAAACAAGAGTACATCATGAAGAATATAACAGCTGCGGCTGCTAAGGAAACTGTTCATATTATAAGGCCAACTTCATCATTTGAGGGAATAATAGGTACTAAAATGATAATAATCAGTCAAAGAAAAACAACAAAAATTCGATTAAGGTATTATTTTATTAACGGGGCATAACAGACATAGTAATAATAATAATAATAATAATAATAATAATAATAATAATAATAATAGAAATAATAATAATAATCAAATTAACAACAATAATAATTAAACATATGTATCGCTCCCATTACATGAAAATTTAAGACAGTATTTGTTGTTTTAACTCCTTTATGACCATATTATATCATTATATATATTCAATAGTGAACTCTGAAGAATTTTTTCAGCTTAAGAAATAGCAATGAGAGTCACACACGAAAGCAATATATGTACCAAAATTAGAATTGAGTAAAAATAAAATGCAATATGTATGTGTATAATGATTCAGAATTTCCCATTTGACGATTTGTATTGTTACACGCTCAGTGGTGTTCACTTGACCGAGCGGTGTCAAAACCCTGGCGCGAGTCACGCTGTAAGTCATATTTTTTCCCCAAATTTCCAAAGACTTCCATACAACTTGAGTTGTAAAATGGAAAGAGAGACCTGTCTGCTATATTTAATAACCTTTGCTCTAATCAATTGGCGACCCAGAGGAGACAACCTGCCCAAGAGTCCATTAACCGCACCTTAGCATGGTTTTTCTTCTTTCTCATCCTATTTCCGTACCGCAAGCCCGTCATGCCATAGAAATTCCACTAGTATTCCCTTACTAACTCGGAAATATTTAACTGCGCGACCCTAGGCCAGTCAATCCACAGAATTTCCGGCGTATCACGCTCATATACATACGCCCATTTTCCACTATGGACACATAAACGGTACCTACCAAGTTCCAACTTATTGATTCCATTATATTCCCCCATAAATACTGCCATTTCAATCATATCACTTTTATACACCGCGGAATTTTAATATGGACTATGTTACAAAAAGGGACATTCATTCGGCTTGTACCCAAATTCACTACTAACGACCCCAGCATGGTTGAAATTCACTAACACATACTCCAAATTTATTACAGTATGAATACAGACCCTTAGAGTATCCTCAACTAAAAATAGAGTCCTGCTGACAAAACATTCTGAACGGGATAGTAATTTATAAAGTATTTATTGAGAAAGGGATTATATTGCATTGCCGTGATTTGTAATCAACTTAAAAAGAAACCCTCTTTATAAAAAGGTGAACATACTTTTAGTAATCAATTCATCCTAACCTAAAAAAGCAAAACCCCATGTGGTATTACATTACCTAGAATGCTGTGTCCTCATCGGTTTCTAAACTCCTAGTCGTGTACTAATTTGTTTGTTTGTTTAATTACTATTTTAAGTACCTTTAAAAAATGTTTCAGTCATATCGCTACGATTTATTCAGTCACGCAGTTTATAGTGATGTTTAGCACTGGGCCACCATGCCGCAGACATGTAGCATCATGTGAAACCCATACACATAATCCTGATACCATGCCGACCATTCCTAACATTAGCCTCTTAATGATGAGCGCCATGCGGGGCAGCTGTTAGAACCATTTTTCTAAGTCTTTGATATGACTCAACCGTGAATCGATCCAACGACCTCTCACCTCTGTTGCGTACGCTCTAACCACTAGAACAGCGGAGTGATGCGTGTAGTATTAATGTCTTTGACTACTGCCTATGCATCAAAGTCGCATTTCATTAGTTACTGACTCCATGTAGACGTGTACGTTTAAATATATAAGCACGTTTTCTTTAATTTTTTTCTTTCAGTGATTGTATATAATTATTCCGTGGATTGCAACCCGTGTCGTTGGATGAAAGGATCCTGGTAGTTGAGAGGAGGCATTTCCGATGCAATACACTGCTTTGTCCACTACGTTTCATATATACGGTCTGTCGGGATGGGCCCGGTCTCGACAAATCAGCTGATCACGCCGAGCTCTTGGAAGTTTTTATTTCCTCGCATCCCTCTTAATACCACCGTTGCCCCTAGATTATATCCCGTTAGCGTTCTCTTTCCCACGTTTTAGATGTCTTCCTAGAAGTCGGTGGGTTAACGGGTCAATTTGCAGGTAATTTTACCGATCCTAAAAGGAGACTTCACGGGTTAATCATAGATAATTGAATCTACTGAGTATATCATTTGTGTGTCCATGGCACTTGAAAAGTGTCCCCTCGATGGGCTCCATGTTGGGCGGGAAGCATGGGAAGTGAGAATTTAACAAGTAATAATGGACAGTTAAAACAAAATTAAAACAAACGCACAAAACCACATTCAGACACTGATGACAAACAATGTGGTGTGCATTCAATTCCACGCTTCATGGTTATTCAATCTAAGGATTATTTCAAATCGCTTGCTACACTATCTCACTTTGTTATTGAAAAAACTATTACGAGATCTATTGGCACACCTAAAAATGTTAACAAGTTAAAATGGGGTTACCTTCTTGTTCAGTGTGAGAGAAAAGTCAAACAGACAAGATCAAGAAAATGAAAACTTTTTTCGATATTCCAGTGAGGTTCTTTGCTCACACTACACTCAATATGTCCATATGCATAATGCGCTGTCGTGCCTTGGCTGCAGTCACATATATCATCGAGGGGATGAAACATGAAGGTGTCACTTCAGTACATAGAATACGTATTAAACGTAATAACAACCTGCAGGACACAAACACATTTGTACTCACCTTCCGCGAACCGTCAGTACCCAAAGTAGTCAACGTTTTTAAACGTAAAGGTCAAGATCTACATTCCAAACCCCGTTCGATGCTATAAGTGTAAAACATATGGCCATCATGAAGAGCGATGTTCAAAAGTCCAAATATGTGGCCGTTGCGGAGACCATTCTAATCAGAAATCTGATTGTAGAGAAAAATCACGCTAATTCAAAGGATTGTGATACGTGGAAACAGGAGACGCAGGTCCAGAGGGTAACGTTCACATCAAACATTGGCTATCATGAGGCCAGAAAATGCTCGAAAACACCACAATGGCTCCTTAAACAATCAAAAGCACTGTTTAGGTTACACAATGGGGAAACAATAAGAGACAAGCCCATCCATCTTCCACAACTTTTATGAACTCCTCACCGAATTTTCAAACTCCACTAGAATTTATACTGAAGGATCAAATAGATGAGAAAAAGGATGCTGCAGCCTTATTGATGGCAAACACATATCAAAGGTTCGTTTGCCAAATGATGCGTCAATTTTCATCAGCCGAATACAGAGCAATAAACCTTGCTCCGAAAATGTTTAAAAAGAAATGTATTTTGATCAGAATCATTTTCTGTGACTCACTATCAGTGCATCAGTTTCTATACAACAGAAAGCTGGATAACCCATTATTAATCAATCTCCCTGTCAACAATTCTGACCTTAGTACCTCTTACAATATAATATAATGTTGGTTATCTAGCCATATTTACAATAAATGGTAATGAAGAAGCAGATCGCCCTGCTAAACTGACTCTATTCCATGAACGATCTGTTTTTTAATTATCGTTTACTGATTGAAACCAGCAGCAGAGAGGGTGAATCGGACAACTTTTTTTTTTGGTTATTTTTTATTATACCTTTTAAACGGTACGAATAGACCCTTCTCGCGAAAAAATAAGTCTCCGACCCTTATGATTGTTCGCGTTTTCGTTGATGTCGCAACGTCGTTGTCACTCACCCTCTCTGCTGCTAGAACTTTCAGTTCTAGGTTAACCGAATATTTTATCAAGTCCTTACTACGACGAAAATCCCCTTAGGATTTCACAAATAGACTAATTTGTAAAACCTCCTCTTGTAAATCAATCAGATTATTAGACTGGTCAGTGAGTTTGAAATTAATTCTGGTTAATGAATTATTATGACATCGCATATAGACTGGATTCACCGGAGACTCAATTATTAAAAACCCTGGAGGGGCTGTTGGTGCAAATGAATACAAAATATATCCTTGCTGAGCTTGATTTGATCGTTCTAAATTTATTTGATAGCTTCCTTCGATCACATCACATACTAAATTGAGCGCAATCACCGTTGAAATATTCACATTGAACGGAGCAATATGCCTGCCACCACCATCTGGGTCATTATTATGTTTGAGGATAGTTGTTTGTGGTTGTGATTGTGTTTTTTTCCACGTATCATGGATTTTTTTGAAACCTTCATCGATAGCATCACTGAGAGATTTTTGTAATTCTGAGATATTATATCCTGGTAGTTTAAACTCACGAATATCTTCTACGCGTATATTACTTTTCATCGCAAACTCTGTTCTCGTTTTAGGATTATCGTCACCTAATATCTCTTGAATAATTTGTGAATGAAATGTTTCCATGTCATTGATGATTTTGTTACATATTTCTACAACGCTGATAAATTCATCTCGGGTGAGAGTGCCGGATTTAATGGATATTAACAACAGTAAAAAATCATATTCCATCGCTGTGAAATTTTCAGTAATTTTGTTCTGTCGGGGTACGAATTTGACAACGTTATTTTCTACTATTCCATTGAAAAGTTCCCACTTATTATAATCTTTATAACTCTTTATTGGATTATCAGATTTTATCCTGTCTGTGATATAATCGGTTTTTTGTGGTTCTGGTAATTTAACGGTTTTTCCACCGGGTGGTAATTCAGGCCATCCTAGTACGGTTCTAATAGAACTCTGATAGATATCTACGACGTATCCTTCTGTGCTTATTTCAATGGCAGATGATAGTGTCGGCACATGAACTGTTATAGCTATTTTTGATTCTTTTCCAGTAATCGATTTTATTCTACGCGCGAATTCATCATTGATTTGTTCAATTTGATATGATCCGGTTGGTATGGAAACAACATTCCAGTCTGGGGTACCGTCGGGTTTATTCTTATTTGCAAATACCAGTGAATTATTTGGTTGTTGACCACCAAATGATTTTGATCTGATATTTGGCCAACTATGGTATACTCGTAATTTTGCTAGCGCGATTTCCTTCACTGGGACCGGAGAGGGGAAATTCACACTGAATTCTGGATTCGTTGAGGTTATTGAGATCATGCTTGTTTGTACTGGGTTTGTGTTCTCCACTATTTGTTGAAGTAATTCCATCTGTGTTGTCATTGTTATTATACTCATGTTTTTGTACTTCTAATTTTGACATCGCAGAATCATATATATCTACCATCGCTGAAAACTCACTCTCTGATATAATTGTATCATCGAGCGATGACGATATCAATGAGGATAATTGCGAGTATGCAGTAGACACAACATGAAATTGAATTATGTAGTCTTGTAGTTTCCGTTGGCTGCATGAGGATATTTTTTTTTTGTGATTATTGAAATAATTCCAGCGATTGTTGTTGCCGCAGAAATGCAAATTGGAACAGCTATCGGAGCCATCATTGTCACTGAAGACAGTATAATACCGGCTCCGGTGATTACACCACTCACAGCGTACACAGTAACATCAATTGCGGTAATTCTCCTGCGATATTTTTTAATTTTCAATTCATACTCCTCAGACAAGGTTTTGAGTCTAGTTTGATACTCTCTGACCTGATCATAGCGATATTGCGATGATGAAATCATTTTTTATTTTAAATACGCTATCGTTTTCAATTACGATTTACTTAAATCCGCTACGAATTCCACATACCACGTTGTTGAGACCCTAACCAAATTTTTATCAGTAGATGTGATTGTAAACTTTTCAGTTGTATTCTTGTCGATGATCGTTGAAATCGTCTTATTGACCCCGGATGAACTGGACGATGAAATATTAAATTGAGATAATGGTGTTACTAGTGTTAATCGATAAATACCCTTAACGGTTGCAGTGATATCTAATTTGTTGTTTGTAGGTGTCCACTCAAATGATCCGTGTTGGATCGTGTATACTACGTTGTTGGTTTTCTCATGAGGAATTTTTGTTTTTTCAATGGCTGTTATCATCCTCGTTGCATCCCCCTTGATGCCTTCGATGAAAGTTTTCGTCTCATCGATGGATTTTTTAATATCAGGGAGTTTTATTTCAATTTTATCTAACGGGGTTCCAATAAATTTATCAATGATATTTCTACGAAAAGCATTATAACTTCGTATATGATCATCCAGCTCACGGCTGTGGGTGGCAATCGTGTCTGTGATCGTAGACACAAGTGCGCCTGGTTTAAGTCGTCCGTCGTTGGAATACAGCGCAATAGAGTTTTCAGCGGCGTCGCGCTGCCGTATCAAAATATCATCCAGAGAAATATTACTGGATTTCAATTTACCCTGATCGGAAAATAACGCAACGGTGTTCTCGATTGCGTTTTGTTGTTTAACTAAAATATCATCCAGAGAAATATTACTAGATTTCAATTTACCCTGTTTGTCTTGAAATACAACTATTTCGTTCGGGTCAACATTTACTAAATTCAACGTCTCAGCGATTTCATCTTTAATTTTTTTTTTATATCCTTGATAGAATCAGGAGTTGCAGTGTCATCGGGTTTGGGTTTCAGAGGTCTTCCCCAAATATCAATCATGATATTTTATATATCTCTCTCTAAAAAGCGATTACTAGTGTAGTCATTTACGACAATGTGTGGTGATTTTCTAGATGCTGAAATAGCGTCAAGGACATTTAATACTTCACTGCCGCATATTGGTGGGTCATTGATTTGTTGTGTTGGTAGCGTAGAATACCAAGTCTTCATTGGAAGGGTTTTTATATAACGCATAAACTCTTTTGGTGGGGCTAATCCATATGAATCAAAATAGACAATCCCACGTGGATCAATAGCGTATGCAACCCAGTGAGTTCCAGGTCCGGTGCTGTTATCGAGATTAATAATACCTGTTTCAGTTTTGTTTGGTTGATGTGGTAATTGATCTTTCATAAAAACACCTCTGAAATTTTTAATCACTAGTTTTTTAGCAGCATCCATTAAATCAAAATTGGACATTGGAACCATAGGTTCGGAAATTGAAGATTTCTGAATTAATAAACCGTTCCTGGTAGTCTCAGGCCTGATCCGTGAACGGATCTCCCGCTGTACCATGAATACGGGGTTCCTGGTAGTCTTAGACCCTTTCCGCTGTACCATGAATACGGGGTTCCTGGTAGTCTTATACCCTTTCCGCTGTACCATGAATACGGGGTTCCTGGTAGTCTTAGACCCTTTCCCTTTTTTTTATACCCTTGACCTTTCTTCGGTTCATATGATTCAGCAATGCTCTGTACCGCTTTTGTTCCCAAGCCTCCAACTACCCCCAATGCGGCCGCTTTTGCTACTGCTGGGGCTGCTGCCGCAACCAATGCTGGTATTGCAGCAAACAACGGAAATATACCACCTGTTTTTATCATATTTTTGATAGCAGCCGAAGAGAGTGTGATCTGAACTCCTTTTTTATCCTTGAAAGCATCATTGAAATGTTTCGCTTGACGAGTTGTCAGCGATAATTTATTTGCCCCGCCATTCATTTGATTAGGTTTCAACGTGATTGTGGTTCCACATTGTTTAGCGGATTTTGATTGCAATTTTTTTAACTGACTAGGTGTCAATGACACATTGATATTACTATATGACATTATACAAATACATATTGATTCTAATGGAAAAATCCTTCGGATTTTCAATCAAAGATTTTCTACTGGGGCATCTACCACTCTCATTCTTCCACCAACACCTTCAAGTAGCATTGATTTATCACTGAGAATGACAGCAACCGCTCTATAATTAATAATACCACCAGGACGGGTTACACGGGCTCTGAAGTGTATATCAACGACAGATTGTCTCACCAAGTCGAGATGTTCCAGCGAAAAGTAATAAATCGGATAGAGGCTTTTGAAATCCCATTGTGATATTTGCAAACCGGTATCCACATTTTGATCACGTGCCATAAATGACAACAGGTTATGATAGACACGTGCAATATGATTTTGACCGTAATCAAGTTGCACATCTTCAGATGGTTCCTGTTGTCCGTTTATTCTCAGCGAGACTTCATTAACACCTAACTGATCAAATATCATATGACTTCGTTGTTGATTACCAACTCGATCATTATTCTGTAATGCAATAAATATATGACGTGGAGCTGAAACCCCTTGTTTTGATGCCAGGTGCCATGTGAATGTACCATTAACATTGTCTTGTTTAGTATCCGTAGTCACTGATAACCAACTCAATAACGACTTTCCTCCTTGGTCCATAAATGATAACAATTTTCCTTCTGCTGTGATTGATGGAGTTAACACTGGCATCCACAATGATAGTTTTGTTAAAACGACTTTACCATCAGGAACAGCAGCATCACGCCATATTGCATCATTATCAGTACCCTTTCGTACAAGCGCTACTGTGTGTTTAGCTCCATAAATAACTTTTCGGACGTTTCTACAGAATCCGAATATATGATGCAGTGGAGTTGCACATGAAAATTGTCGACGCTGTCCTTGTAATGTTGATACACGTGTTGCAAATCCTAGATTGTAAGTAGTAATAGTATTTATGACATCAAAATCACCAGCTGGTCTTGTATATCCGGCTGGTGCTGGATTAACTGCAGTGGCTTGTGTTGCCTTGACTCTAGAATACTGGTTGTGTTCAGCGTTATCAGTAATATCCTTTGCAAACATCATAGATGGACCCGCTGATCTTGTATAATCATCAGAATATCTTGCTAACCCTATGATTGTTGTAGCCACATCAACTTCACGGTCAATGGATTCAATTTCTTTTCCATCAATGAGATATCTAGCGCTTTCAAATAACGCCATGATACCGTTATTAACAAAACCAACTCGGGTAGTTTGGCTAATGTCATATGGAGGATCATTATGTGTAGCATCATTTGTTACAAGTTCTCCTTCTACTTCAATAAACGCTTCACAAGGCAAAAAGTATTTACTGGTATCATGAACTTGAAGTTCAATTCGTGATCGGAGATCTGGTTGTACTGCGTGATAAGAATAAAATTGAAAATTGCGTACAGAATCATCTTTACGCACTGGGGAATCCATATCAAATGCTGGATCAGATGACCTTTTGAACATTTTATTCTATTTATCAGAGTCTAAATCGGATTTTCCATTTCATCGTGAAAAACGCTAGCGTTTTCGTCGTGGTTTTTTAAAGCCACTTCCTGCTATCATGTTTGCTGTCATGTTATTTTGGTCCTCTTGATTTACCATCGACGCTAGTTTTTCATCTACTGCGTTATTTATAATTTTACTAACACTTGCAGGCATCTCTGCTGTAGATGGCAATGGTACCTGTTTCTCTTTTCGTCTCACTAATGATGTTATTTTATCCTTCGCAGTTGAAAACGCTTTCCCGGCAAGATCTCCAACAGTACTAATACCCTTATCACGAATAACATCAATGGCTTTCATTCCTAGTTGTTTAGCTAACTGCATCACTTTTGGGGCCGTTCTTGAAAAGAATCCTAAAATGGTCTTGCCGAGGCCATCTCCGTAGTATGCTCTATAAACTGGAAACCGTGAATTAACTACATAGACGAGGGTTGGTTTATCATGATTGTAGTGTATAATCATCTTGTTATAAAACTAGTAGTTTTTTAATTAGTGATCAATCGCTGTAATAACCATGGGCATCTTTGTGATTTTCAACTAACTCAGCAATGAGTTTTCGATATACATTAATGTCCATGATACCACCGGCAAATAATCGTCTACAGATATCAGCTGCTTCATTAATTATTTCCGGTGAGTTATTTCCGGCTCGTTTCCCTCCGATGAGGACTTCTAACCGTGATATATCACTGAGAACGTTACCAGGACAAGTAACGCTAGTGTTTTCAACTATTCCGCTACCTAAATACTTATCTTCAGTTGACTCTTCTTCATCCTCTTTAACTACTATATTCATTTGATTTATTCTACTCAATACTTTGTCTTTGAAACTCTCAAAATCATTGCGGTTACCTTCTGTGATTTTAAATCTACCACGGTTTGCCAAGTATATTTTTTTTATCCAATTCTCGTCGTTTTTTATATACTCTTTATACTATTTGTTTACAGCTATTTCTCTTTGATCGAGTGGAAAATTCCACACGGTAAATTTAATTAAATTATTGTCATTTTTAAAACTTTTAATTATGTTGTATGAATAGTTTGTAAATATACTTTGCGGTGAATACATTTTTGATATAGTAACGTCTTCTTCCTCTTCTTGTTTTCTTGCAATAGCACCTAGTTCTTCTAGTACTTGCTCTTTTTTTTGTTGTTGCCGTGAAGTAGCTACTATATCCACTGGAAGTGTTTTTAATGATTTTTTTGTTTGTTTAGTTCTTTTTGCTATTTTTTCTAACACAGGGAGAAAAGTCTCTTCTTGTTTTTTTTCCTTGCTCAGAGAGTGTTGACACTATCTGTTTCGTTGTTGTAGTTATTGGTTTAAACAACTCTTCAGATCCTGCAGCAAAATCAGTCTGAAGACTCTGTCGTTCTTGCAGTTTATTCCTGACAGAGTCGCGAATTGGTATAAATTTCTTAATTGCATCTAGTCGCTCACGAGCCAATCGGGTCGTTAATGCTTCATTGACCATTATTTGAAATCAGAAACCATTTTTCAATTGCAAAACAATTTTCCCCATCGATGATTCCATCCTTAACGGTCCAATTTTTTATTGCTGTGAAATATTTTTATTTTTTATCCATTGATTTTGCCTGTTTTTGACAGTTTTGGTGGTTTTCAGTTGAAAATCTCAAAGAGATTTTACAGTCAAGTAGTCGATTTTACATGGGATTTTCCATAAGGAAAAGCTGTTAAAACTCATTTTTGATGATTTTTAGCCATTTTTCATCAATTTTTGCCTGTTTTCAGTGATGTTTGGTCATTTTTCATCGATTTTCATCAAAAAACCTCGTAGAGTCAAGTAGTCGATTTTACATGGGAAAAAGTTCTTAAAAGTTAGGATTCTATTTTATTTTCGCAGTGTGAAATATTTTCACTGATTCAATCAAAAAATGACAAAAAAAATGAAAATCTCAAGGAGATTTTACTGTCTGACAAAATCTTTTGAGGGTCGGTCAATCAAAATAGTTCATTTTCTTGAATTAACGCTCGTAAGTTTCTAATTTTAGAATTAACTTCCTTTTTCAATTCATATTCGTTACCCAATTCTTTTCGTATTCCTTCCACGATAGTATATAACGAAACAAACACATCTACTTCACTGGAAAATGCAAGAGAGTCTCGAATAGAATTTTGAATTTTTTTGATGAGTGCATATTTCTTTGGTAACATATACTTGTTAGTGCTAACTCCGTATTCTATATCCTGAAAATCCGACTTGATTTGATCAGGATTTAACCCATCTGACAATTTAATATTCTGATTTTTCAATTTTCCAATTTCAACTATGATGCTATTCATAATTTCAGAATTCATATATGAAGCAGCAGAGAGGGTGAATCCTACAACGTTTTTAGACAAAATTTGATTGAAATCCTAAAACGAGCCGTCTTATAATCTTATTTTAACCAAAAAAAGGCGAACCCTACAACGTTTTCAGACAAAAAAATTGATTGAAATCTCCCTACGAAATCATTTTAACTAAAAAAATGAAAACGATTTTTTAATTAATTTTGGTCGCAACTTGTTGTCATCCACCCTCTCTGCTGCTACAGGTTAACAAAAAATAATAAATGATTTGATCCAGTCTTTATGATGAAAGTCTTTAGGACGAAAATCATTTATGATTTCACAAACAGACTAATTGCTAACACCTCTTCTTGTAAATCAATCAGATTATTTGACTGGTCGGTGAGTTTGAAATTAATTCTGGTTAATGAATTATTATGACATCGCATATAGACAGGATTAATTGGGTTTTCAATTATTAAAAATCCTGGAGGAGCTGTTGGTGCAAATGAATAAAGAATATATCCCTGCTGAGCTTGATTTGATTGCTCTAGATTAATCTGATAGCTTCCTTCGATAACATCACACACTAAATTAAGCGCAATCACCGAGGATATATTCACATTGAACGGAGCGATATGCCTACCACCACCATCTGGATCATTATTATGTTTGAGGAGGACAGTTGAATCTGATTTTTGTAGCGCTTTGATGATATCGGTTTTAACAATTCTTACTAATTCATCAGCGTTGTATTTCGGAAACCTGAAATTACGCAGATTGTTCTCTGTGATATTGTAATCGGTTAAGAATCGTTGTTTGTTGTCGCTGTTGTCATTAATTATTGTTTGAATAATTAGTTCATAGATATATTTCATGTCCGATATAAGCTGATTTATTATTTCAACGTGTGTTTGCGATCTTGTTTTCCGTAGTTGTTCTAGTTGTGTGTCATATAATTGTTTAATCTCATTAAAATAACCACGGACGTCAGTTAGCGTAAATGAAATAGTAACAGATGAGTCGGTTGTTCTTTTAATGATAAAATCCCATTGCAATGTGTCTTTGTTGGTGAATATAAATCTATCGGCGATTCTTCCTTTTCTTATATCAGATAAATTATCTCGATAACTGGGATTGATTTCATGATATGATTGTACATCCGTGGTTAAGTCGGTGGTGAATTTTTCCGGTGGTAATTCAGGCCATCCTAGTACGGTTCTTATTGAGCTTTGATAGATATCTACGACATATTCTTCTGAGTTTATTTCAATTGCGGATGATAGCGTCGGCTCATGAACTGTTATAGCGATTTTCGATTCTGTTCCAGTAATCGATTTTATTCTACGCGCGAATTCATTATTGATTTGTTCAATTTGGTATGACCCTGTTGGTATCGAAACGACGTTCCAGTCTGGAGTCCCGTCGGGTTTATTCTTATACGAGAACACCAGTGAATTATTGGGTTGTTGACTACCAAATGCTACCGATCTGATATTAGGCCAACTGTGATACATTCGTAGTTTTGCTAGAGCGATTTCGCTCACAGGAACCGGAGAGGGGAAATTCACACTAAACTCGGGTTTCGTAGATGTTATTGATATCATACTCGTTTGTACTGGGTTCGTGTTCTCCACTACTCGTTGAAGTAATTCCATCTGTGTCGTCATTATACTCATGATTTATTTCTAATTTTGGTATCGAGGAATCATAAATACTGACCATCACTGAGAATTCACAATCTGGTAATGTTGATATTATTGAGATCATTTTGTTTTTTGGGTTCGTGTTTTCTGATTCCATCGGTGTTGTCATTATACTCATGTTGTCGCTCTAATTTCGATATCGCGGAATCAAAAATACTGACCATCGCTGAGAATTCACTATCTGATATAACCGTATTATCGAGTGACGACGATATCATCAATGATAATTGCGAATATGCGGTTGATGCAATATGAAATTGAAGTAAGTAATTCTGCAGTTTACTCTGGCTGCATGATGATATCTTTTTTGCTATCCCGGTTAATATACCCCCGATTGTAGCCACCGCAGAAATGCAAATTGGAACTACGACCGGGGCAATCATTGTAACAGATGCAAGTATTATTCCGGCGCCAGCGAGAACGCTTGACACCGAGTACATAATAACATCAATTGCGGTGATTCTTCGTCGGTATTTTTTTATTTTTATTTGATACTCCTCAGTGAGGGTTTTGAGTCTATTCTGAAATTCTCTGACCTGATCATAGCGACATTGCGTCGATGACAAAGTCATTGTTGTTTATTTTAAAAATACTAGCGTTTTCAATTGTGAAATCCTTTCAATTTAGTTATTTACTTCGCATATGAATTCTAAGCACCAGGATATTTTTGATCTAATCGTACTATCAACCGCGACAATCTTAAATTCTTCTTCACCCCGGATAATTACTGTTGCGGTGCCACCAAAATAGGTTTTACCGCTTACGATGATATCAAATTGCTTGTCAGAGATTAACGTCATCCTGTAGATACCATGGGGCCACTCCCCGATATTGACTTTCAATTTAGCATTAGAGTCTTTTATCCAATCAAAGGTCCCATGCTTTACCCTTTCAGATTTTTCTTTAAGTTATCGACTAAAAAATGAAATCAAAAGGTGGTTAAATTCCAAACCTTTTTGCATGAGATAATGCCCGTTGAGTTGAGAATATGTCGTCGTGATATTATAACTTTCAGAGCCCTCAAAGAAATTTTTAGCCATTTCGCTGATGCGTTTTTGTTCATCAATAGCTTTTTTAACTTCAGCGAAAGTCATTCCTGCCACAAGCGGGTTTCCAAAGAATCTACCAACAATGTCGTTAGTGGGTTTTTGATCTTCTATTAGTTTAGAAATCTCGAGATAATTTGCCTTGAATTCTGAAGCAGTCATCATCCTTCCAGCTTCCTTGTTAGCGAAGAATGAATTCAACAAGTCTTTAATTTCAGTGAGAGTCATGCCAACCACAAGAGGGGTTCCAAAGAATCTACCAACAATGTCGTTAGTGGGTTTTTGATCTTCTATTAGTTTAGAAATCTCGAGATAATTTGCCTTGAATTCTGAAGCAGTCATCATCCTTCCAGCTTCCTTGTTAGCGAAGAATGAATTCAACAAGTCTTTAATTTCAGTGAGAGTCATGCCAACCACAAGAGGGGTTCCAAAGAATTTATGTATAACATTTTTGCGAAAAGAATTATAACCTCGTATATGATCATCCAGCTCACGGCCGTGGGTGGTAATCTTGTTGTCTTGGGTGGTAATCCTGTTGTCGTTGTCGGTAATCATCTTGTTGTGGGTGGCAATCGCGTCTGTGATCGTAGACACAAGTGCGCCTGGTTTAAGTAGTCCGTCGTTGGAATACAGCGCAATAGAGTTTTCAGCGGCGTCGCGCTGCCGTATCAAAATGTCATTCAATGACACATCACTGGATTTCAATTTACCCTGTTTGTCCTGAAATACAACTATTTCGTTCGGGTCAACACTTGTTAAATTTAACGTCTCAGCTATTTCATCTTTAATTTTTTTTGTTATATCCTTGATAGAATCAGGGGTTGCAGTGCCATCGGGTTTGGGTTTCAAAGATCTCCCCCAAATATCAATCATGTTATTGTAAAACTCTTTCTCTCTCTAAAATCGTTTTTGACGACTTCGTCGTTGCCAGCGATTGCTAGTGTATTCATTAACGACAACATGTGGTGGTTTTCCGCTTGGGTTACTCAAGGAGTTAGAAATAGCGTCAAGGACATTTAATACTTCGCTGCCACATATTGGTGGGTCAATCATCGTTTGTGTTGGTAGCGTAGAATACCAAGTCTTCATTGGAAGGGTTTTTATATACCGCATAAACTCTTTTGGTGGGGCTAATCCATATGAATCGAAATAAACAATCCCACGTGGATCAATAGCGTATGCAACCCAGTGAGTACCAGGTCCGGTGCTGTTATCGAGATTAATAATACCTGTTTCAACGCTGTTTGGTTGATGTGGTAATTGATCTTTCATAAAGACACCTCTGAAGTTTTTAATCGCGAGTTTTTTAGCCGCATCCATTAAATCAAAATTGGACATGGGAATCTTCGATTCCTGAATTAATAAATCGTTCCTGGTAGTCTTAGACCCTTTCCGCTGTACCACGAATATGGGGTTCCTGGTAGTCTTAGACCCAATCCGTGAACGGATCGTCCCTTTTTTTTATATCCTTTCCCAGTTGCTTTCTTTAGTGCTATTCCTGCTGCAGTACCAACGGCTCCTAACGCAGCCACTTTAGCCACCGCTGGGGCTGCTGCTGCAATCAATGCTGGAATCGCAGCTAACAACGGAAATATACCGCCTGTTTTAATCATATTTTTGATAGCAGCCGCAGAGAGAGTAATCTGAACACCTTTTTTGGCTGCAAGTGCATCATTGAAATGTTTCACCTGACGAGTTGTCAGCGATAGTTTATTTGCACCACCAGTCATTTGGTTGGGTTTCAACGTGATTGTGGTTCCACATTTTTTAGCTGATTCCGATTGTAATTTTTTTAATTGACCGGGAGTTAACGCAACACTAATAACACTATATGACATTATACATAATTGACTGATTCTAAATCGTTTACAATTTCAATTACATGTTTTCTACTGGGGCATCTACCACTCTCATTCTTCCACCAACACCTTCAAGTAGCATTGATTTATCACTGAGAATGACAGCAACCGCTCTATAATTAGCAATAGCACCACGAGTCACATTAGCTCTAAAGTGTATATCAACGACGGACTGTCTTGTTAAATCGAGATGTTCCAGTGAGAAGTAATAGATTGGATACAGATTTTTAAAATCATATTGTGATATTTGCAAACCAGTATCGACATTTTGATCGCGTGCCATAAATGACAACAGACGATGATAAACTCGTGCAATATGATTTTCGGTGTAATTAAGTTGTATATCCTCGGATGGTTCCTGCTGGCCGTTTATTCTCAGTGAGATGTCTTTCACACCTAACTGATCAAATATCATATGACTGAAACGTTGATCGCCAACTCGTGTGTTATCCTGTAACGCAATAAATATATGACGTGGTGCAGCAACACCTTGTTTTGATGCTAGGTTCCAAGTGAATAACCCGTTGATATTTGATTGCTTCACATCTGTACTCACGGTTAGCCAACTCAACAACGACTTTCCTCCTTGGTCCATAAATGATAGTAATCGTTCTTCTGCGGTGATTGCTGGAGTCAACACTGGCATCCACAATGATATTTTTGTTAAATTGACTTTACCGGCATCAGCATTGGGATTTGCAGCATCTGCTGGAATCCTCCAGATTGCGTCATTATCATCACTCTTTCGTACAAGCGATACTGTATGCTTCGCCCCGTAGATAACTTTTCTGACGTTTCTACAGAATCCAAATATGTGATGCAGTGGAATCGCGCATGAAAATGATTTACGCGCTCCTTGCAACATTGCGTTTCGTGTTGCAGCTCCTAGATTGAAATTAACGTCGTTGTTTATAATCATATTCTCGACATCAGCATCACTATTATCACGTTTTTTTGGTCGTCTTACAACAAATGGATTTCCTCCAGCGGTATTCTTACCATCTTTTGCAAACATCATAGAGGGTCCTGCTGATCTTGTATAATCATCAGAATATCTCGCTAACCCGATTATTGTTGTAGCCATATCAACATCGCGATCTATGGACTCAATTTCTTTTCCATCAATGAGATATCTAGCACTCTCAAATAACGCCATAATACCATTATTGACAAAACCGACTTGAGTACCATCTGGATACGGTGCTGGTACAGCAGGAGTATCATCAGCTGTTACAAGTTCTCCTTCTACTTCAATAAACGCTTCACAGGGCAAAAAGTATTTACTGGTATCATGGACTTGAAGTTCAATTCTTGCTCGACTATTTGAGTCTATGGCATGATAGGCGTAATATTGATAATCGCGTACAGAATCATCCTTGCCAACTGGGGCGTCTATATCAAACGCCGGATCATGTGATTTTTTGAACATTTTATTCTATTTATCAGAGTCTAAATCGTAAAAATCCGTAGGATTTTCATCGTAAACGATTTTCATCGACGTAGTTTTTTAAAGCCGCTTCCTGCTATCATATTTGCAATATTGCTTTGGTCGGGAGTTAAAGCCATCGACGCTAATTTTTCGTCTACTGCGTTATTTATAATTCTACTAACACTTGCAGGCATTTCCGCTGTAGATGGCAATGGTTTCTTTGAAAATCCTTTGGATTTTTCTCGTAAATCACTTCGTGATTTCACTAATGATGTTAATTTATTCTTCGCGGCTGAAAACGCTTTTCCAGCAAGATCTCCAACAGCACCAATACCCTTATCACGAATAACTTCAATTGCTTTCATTCCTAGTTGTTTAGCCAACGGCATCACTTTTGGAGCCATTCTCGCAAATAACCCTGCAATGGTATTGCCTAAACCATCTCCGTAGTATGCTCTATAAACTGGAAACCGTGAATTAACTACGTAGACGGGGGTTGGTTTATCATGATTGTAGTGTATGATCATTATTTGAAATCAGAAACCATTTTTCAATTGGAAACGCTAGCGTTTTTATTCAGTCTCGGTGATTAATCACTGTGATAATCCTCCACTAACTCGCCAATGAAATCTCGATATGTGCTGATATCTATGATACCACCCTGAAATAATCGTCTACAGATATCAGCTGCTTCATTAATTATTTCCGGTGAGTTATTTCCAGCTCGGAAACCTCCTACAAGAACTTCTAATCGTGATATATCATTGATAACACTACCAGGGCATGAAACGCTAGCGTTTTCACTCTTTGAGTTTCCACTGGAATCTTGCAATCCACTTCCGCTATAACCAGTTGCTTCATCCTGTTTTTCTAAATCGGCTTCTTGTAATAAATAATCAAGAAAATCATCATCAGGTGGTAGTTGTTTTTTAGGTGAAAAAGATATTTTCTTTGCAGGTTGCTTTCGCCGCCTTTGCAATTTTGGTGGTTTTTGTTGTTGTTTTTGTTCTTCAAATCGTTTATACACGTTACCCACCGCATTGATATATCCATTGTATGATGGACTATCTGTCTTAATTTGACTTTTTTCAGTTTTGATCTTATAGAATATATCAGCCCAGTGAGTTATATTTCTAACATATTTATGATGTTCTGGTTTCAACATTTTTTTTCTGTTTTCATAAGTCGTAACAACAAGCGCAGGAATATCTGCTAGTTTAGTCTCATCAATTGCTGCTAACCCGGTCTCGGTAAATCTCACGCGTAAATCATCAACTGTTCTTTTTGATTCTATTTGTTCTATTTGTTCTGTTTGTTCAGTTTTCGCTGCTATTTTTTCAAGTTCACCAATAACAGATTTTCCCGTCTCGGGAACATCTCCCAGTATAGCACGCTCTATCCCCTTCGTTGCTGTGGTTACTGGTTTAAACAATTCTTCGGATCCCATAGCAAAATCAGTCTGAAGACTCTGTCGTTGTTGTAGTTTATTCCGTACAGAGTCACGAATTGGTACAAATCTCCTGATTGCATCCAGTCGTTCACGAGCCAATCGGGTTGTTAATGCTTCATTGACCATTATTTGAAATCGCAAACAATTTTTCAATTGCAAAACAATTTTTCAATCTAACCTAACACCATCGTGGAAGTGATCAATCCGAACCAGCCATCAATTTTTTATTCACTGATTTCAACAGTTTTGATCAAAAAATGCTAAAAAAAAATTAAAATCTCTATGAGGGACGGTCACAATCAAATAATGATAAATGGTTGGTCAATCAAATAATGATAAATGGTTGGTCAATCAAAATTGTTCATTTTCTTGAATTAACGCCCGTAGGTTTCTAACTTTAGAATTAACCTCCTTTTTCAATTCGTATTCGTACCCCAATTCTTTTCGTATTCGTTCTACGATGGTATACAACGGAGCGAACACACTTACGTCACTGGAAAATGCGAGAGAGTCCTTAATAGAATTCTGAATTCTTTTGATGAGCGCATACTTCTTTGGTAGCATATACTTGTTAGTGCTAACTCCGTATTCTATGTCCTGAAAATCAGACATGATTTGATCAGGATTTAACCCATCTGATAGTTCAATATCCCAACCTTTCAATTTTGAAATCTCGGATATGATGCTATTCATGTTTTCAGAATTCATTATTCTATAATAATGATATATTTCTAAATGAAAAATATGACGCATTAGACATAACTAAATTGAATTTTTTGTCCCGTCCTTTTTGAAATAGCCGATCGATAAATCCCCTCTGCAACTTTTCGTACTGAGGATCCACAAATATTGAAATACTTGCCGGCTTCATATATTGATTGAAATATTTTTTCTTCGTTAGTTATTGTATTCAAAGATTTTACGGGTTTCGCTTTTTTTGAACAAGTGCCAGTCCTTCCTCGTTTGGAATTCTCACTCTGTGTGATAGCTTGCAGATTTGATAAAGAATTGTTCTTTCGATTAGAATCCTTGTGATCGATAACAAGACCATCCTCGATCAATCCATTAAAACATTCAAATATGAAACGATGATTGTGATATTTCTTCTTTCCAGCGCTAAACATCAAATACCCTTGATTAGTCACAAAACCGACCGTTTTCTTCAAAATGCAGTGTCTGACAGTACCATCACTGGATGCTTCATAATTTAAAATCAAGGGATGCTGTCTGAATTCTTGGTTCATTCGTATACATAATACTATTGTTTGTCTAATTCATTGTTTGGTTTAATGATGAATCTTTGGATGTAGTCTTGAGGGGTTCTTATGATTTTGTCAGTGACAGTGTCAGTGTCAGGGACTTTTTCAGGGTCAAAATTTCTGATTGATTGTCCATTTTTTATTCTTTTATCATAATAACGCTTCAATTCCCTGTATCGCTTACCACCGCAATTCAAACACAACCGTGATTTCCCCCTAACCCCAACCCCACATCGTATGCACGGTAACGGACCAAGGCTTCCACGACGAAAGCTTTGCATATGATACCCACAGAACTCATTTCTGCATGATTTGTTACACGGGATTACTGATCCAATCATAAGCCACTTGCAGTGATTCATTATATAAAAATCTTTCATTTAAATGCTTGTTTTAATTATAGCATGAAGGAATTAGGGAGAACGCCTTCGAAAAATGCTGATAAGGAGTTTAAGAGATTATTAAAAATCAATCCTAGATTTAATCTCGATAAACCCAAAAAACGTAACAAACGTCCAATAGACGGAAACATGAAAGAGTTTAAGAGATTATTAAAAATCAATCCTAGATTTAATCTCGATAAACCCAAAAAACGTAACAAACGTCCAATAGACGGAAACATGAAAGAGTTTAAGAGATTATTAAAAATCAATCCTAGATTTAATCTCGATAGACCCAAAAAACGTAACAAAATCAATCCTAGATTTAATCTCGATAAACCCAAAAAACGTCCAATAGACGGAAACATGAAAGAGTTTAAGAGATTATTGAAAATCAATCCTAGATTTAATCTCGATAAACCCAAAATCCTTCGGATTTCAAAAACATCCAAGAGAGATTACCCCTGGAAAGATGCTCAATTCAATCTCGATATAGCTTCTAATACACCAAAGAATACAATTCTTGATAAAGCCATGATTAGTAAAATCAGAGACTGTTTTAATGAATTTAAGCGTGATGGAGCATCTTATTGTTGGTCAACATTTCGAATTGATGGTGTTGTTGATGCTACCATAAATGATGAAAAAGCAGCAGTGATAATTTCACGTGTTGGGGAAAAACGGCATTTTTTCCGAATCAAATTCATTATCGAAGTCGAAGGCAAATGGATTATTAAGGATAAATTTGAACCAATCCTCAAGAATAAAAAAGCTGTCATTGTGAGTAGAGATTCCAAACCAGGGATTCTAACCGGCATTGATAAACCATACTACGAAAGATCTTATCCCGTAACAGCAATGGTTTATGGGATATATCCGTTAAATGATAAACCCGATATCGCAAAACTAGCTCCTATGAAATATTCGTCAGGGCTTAATTGTGTAGCAGAACGAATAATAGAACACTTCACAAATGCATCCCGAGGAAATAAACTAACTGATCTGCGACGTAGGAAAATAACCGAGTGGGAACTGACAGTGAAACAGCATGGTGCAAAGATTTCTGATATAGCTAAATTAGAAACATCATTACGATTCCCAATAACCGTTATGACGATAACCGGAGAGGTTTTATACGAACCGAAATATAACAAAAATGGAGCACCAATACAGATTATTGATCATAACAAACACGCGTGGACACCTGCGTTAACAATATTTCCACGAGAACGAACCGTGAAATATATCCCTAAGGAGTTCGTCGGGGATGTTTTCTATGAAGAGAAATTATTTGATGCTATTCATGCGTTGTGTAAGGATGATCCTGTGTCAGTGTGGTTACTTAGAAGTGATGAAGAATTCGATCAATTTGTAAAACCAAATGGTGAATTATATCGCATTGAAGAATTAGATAACAGAATGAGAAAAATCGCTAGTGATTTTTCACCGGAGAATTCCCATGAAAAACTACTCACGGATAGTTTTACTATTCCATCAGTGGTAGCTCACTTCGCAAGAGAAAAAAACTCATGGCGTCCAACACGAAATGATTTTCTCGAGGATGTTAAATTGAGTTGCGTCGAATTTGGTCATGGAGGACTGTGCAATACGAAATACTCATGTGATGGTATGATTTCAATTGATATAGCCGCGTGTTATCCCGGAAGTTTTCTCGGGTATGGGGAATGCGCTGAGTACTTCAAACGATTTGGACACCCCACGCATGAAATGACTCGTGTTGCGATTAATGGACCATTGCCTGATTCTGATTTAACCGGATTCGCTCGTGTGATATCATTTGAATTAGCTACAGGGTTACATCCGTGTAGTTATGTTTGGCTCGGTAGACACCTATCTGAAAAACACTGGATGCCAATAGTGCTATTGAGATATATGATTGATTGTGGTATGCTAATATCGTTGATTGTTTCCGAGGCTATTATATGCTATCGAGCTCAGAAAGAAGTTTGGCTACCACAACCCGATCTAGATAGAATAATCAACGAACTACGAAAACAGTTTCCAGATTTCAGTGAAGAAGAAATCATAAATTGGTCTAAGAAGTTATTTGAAATTAAAAAAGAACAAGCAAAAGATCTCGGAAGAAGAATAATCGGTAAATTTACCCAGGGTGGACGATACGATAACGCAAAATATTCTTCGCGGTTGATCATAGATGTCGCTGAATACGATTTTATTGTAGCGGATTTAATGAAACAGGGAAAACTTGTATCCCGTAAGGATGCTTTTCTATCCAATGGTGAGAAATTAGGTACGGTTGTTACCTACTGTGATGGATATAATTCCCAGTACACACACTTAAGAAGTTCAATGCTAGCCTATGCTTCTATTAATCTATTTTCGATGATAAATAGATTTCCTAATACCGCGGTTAGAGTGGCCACTGATTCGATGTATATACATAATAAGTACAAATCAGCTGTAGCGGCATTCACAGATCCCGAAGAAAATTGGGGGCGTTGGCGATTTAAAAAGGAGATGCTACATGAGTATTGTGAATCCGCAGACGTTGCCATGGATGATAAATATCTTTGTTGTAACCATATTGAAATTCAATCAGAATTTTCTAATGCACCACCGGTATCTGATCCAGTATGTAGATATAAGACAGTTTATTTAAACGGTTGTGGTGGGTCAGGAAAGACAACTCGTGCAATTGAATTATATCGTGGTGGTGGAAATACTTGTATTTCTACTAACATGATTGTGCTAACACCGACTCACAGACTCGCCAGAGAGATGATGCAACGAGGGGTAAATGCTTGCACTTACCATAGTTTCTTTCGATGGAAGGGTGACAAATGGACTCCTGAGCGTATGGGTGATGAATTCATTCCTGAAATCATAATCTGGGATGAAATATGCACAGTGTCATTAGATGTATTAAAAACATTTCTTGAGTGGTTGTTAACCAAAAACACAAAAATCGTCATGTGCGGGGATCAAGGCCAACCACCACCATTTGTCGGTGCATCTCCACATGAATGGCTAAAGGGTTTTGTAGACTACTATGAAGAAATCACCACTGATTATAGATCACTTGATGAACGATTACGCGAGTTCAAAGCGCTAATTAGATTACAACCGGATAGAATCCAATGCGAAATAACGCGTGAAGTGATTTCAGAAACCCCAATGAATGATTTCTGGGAAGCGTGGAGACCAAACGATTTGATCATTGCAAGTAGAAAAATAGTCAGGGATACACTTCAGATGAAGTTATTTGAATTGCATAAAGAAAAATTTGCAACGCTTCCAGTACCCCTTTGTTATAGGCCATCGGATACACGAAAACAGAATATTGAAGTTGATATTCCAGGACAGAATGAAAAACAAATTCTGGTATTAAATGATATTGTGCTGGTTGATATCAATGTCGTTGAAGATGCATTGCGTGCTAATAAATCCCCATGGACGCTAGGATACGCAGCAACAATACACTCTTCACAGGGATTGACTATATCGGATACAATTGTTTGGATGGTAGATAATCGCATCGAATGGTCGAATTTAGTCTATCTCGCAGTATCCAGAGTACGAAAAATAAATCAACTTCGAAGAATTGTCCTCGATGATGAAATCATTGGTGATGATAATGACACAACAATAAGTGATATTGATGTTAGCATCATTAATAAAAAACTCTCCGGTTACAAACAACAAGACAAAAAAAAACAACGAGAATTTGATATTGATGCTGAATTAATAATCACTTTGAAGAAACAACAGAATAATCACTGCGCGAGTTGCAATTGTATAATGCGTTGGCAGTATTCGGATAAGGATCCTCGCCAATTCACCGTAGACAGAAAAAATAACAATCTCGGTCATGTCAGAAATAATGTGATGTTGACTTGTCTTGAGTGCAATAGACGCAAGGGTGCTAGTTAAGCCCATGGGGTGGCAATTGAGTATCCTCGGGAATCACTTGCAGTTGTTGTCGAGTAAATCCTCGCTGAGGAGCAGTTGAATCCAGTTTATAGATTGCTGGTCTACCAGTTGATCGTGTTATACTAGATATCTTATGCGTAGTGACGCTCCAAATAGGATCAGTAGCCCTTTTTCTACCCCCTTCAAGCTCTCCTGGTTCGTATAAGTACCTCACAATGACATTACTACCAAGAATTGGTTGGGAAACGCTAGCGTTTCTAGGGAAATCTTTTTGTGATTGTACGGGTATTGACTTCTTTTTAATCGCGTTGATAGGTTTCATGTTGATTGTTCTAGTAATCTCGTTATTCAGTGCAGTAATCACAGATGGTAATCTTTTAACCCATTCACTGGATCGCTTTTCTTGAATGAATTCTTTTGCGTATTGATATCCAAATAACCGCTCAGCAATCGTCCGATTAAATCGTTCTACAATGGCCTGATCGCGATGTAGCGCAGTATGCCCTCGTCGTATGGTGACATTATGATGTTTCATTGTAGATAACACTGCACCCTGAAATTCCTTGCCAGGATCAACCTGCAATAGATTTGGCCAGTGCAGAGGACCTCGTCGATAAATCCTTTCAAATGCAGAAGCGACTTCAGTGGCCGATTTTGTTTTCAGCGGTTCTGCTTCTTTGTATCGACTTGCAATATCAACTACGGTTAACGCGTATTTGTAACCACGATCATGTGGCAGAAATAATATATCAGCCTGATGAACTTCATTAGGAGCGGTCACATCAAAATGCGAGAATTGAATTTGTTTAGGCGGTGGTAGATAAATTTGCCATAGTGCCTGTTTGGATAACCAATGAGCCGCAGTGGTTTTTTTCACTTTTGCAGCACTAGCGAGTTTACGGACTGCTGATTTACCCCTCCAGTATCCTCTTGGGGAATAATAAATTGATTCCATATTATTAATTACCGGCACCTAACATCAATTTACTTTTCATAGCCGATTTTATTAAAAATGAAGCCAATTTTTCTTTGAAGGATTTATCAGGAATAGCATTTAACGCATGAATTAATTTCACATCTGCTAGATGCCTGTGTTGCAGATTGCTGCTTTTATAAGCAACATCATGAAGGTGACAGGCCTTATCAATGGCGTTTATTGGTTCTTCACCGGGGTTGGGTTGATTTTGACTATTGAGTCTGATATCAAGTCTGGTTCCCGGTCCACAGTAGCTATATCCTGGGAGGTGCTTTTCTCCGGGGTACTTTGCCCATGGGGTTCCAGGGAGTTTTGCTAATTTGGCTGCGATATCACCTCCTCGTTTTTTTTAAAATCAGATTTCATAGACACAAATCTAAATTTCTTTGTACCACATTGCACGCATTTACCAGAAAGCGCTGATCGGTTATTTTTAGTTGTAATCGTCGTCAAGTCATCTGTGCCAGTACGCGTTTTACACTTCACACAATATAGATCCATAATTTATGTATAGAAATATGGATATAATTGATTTTTCAGCGACGAAAACAAGAGAACCAATTAAGCATCATGCAGCGCTACCAAACTCTATCCGGATGATTATAATCGGGCCATCTGGATCCGGTAAAACGCAATTGTTGCTCAATTTAATAATGAGATGGATGAAGTGGGATAAGTTGTATTTAATTGCCCCTAGCGTAGATGATCAACGATGTTATGAAGTGCTAAAAGATTTTAACGAGAATGCATCAGAAATTAAAGGTGAGAACGCCATTGATTTTATAACCGATATCGATGAAGCACCGAGCATTGATGATATTGATGGAGATATTAACAATTTAGTCGTATACGACGATATAATGTTGGATAAACAAAAAAATCCTGCTAGGATTTTTTCCAGAGGCAGGCATAAAAACACTGACGTGATATATGTCACTCAACGCTACACTCAGGTTCCAAAAGTGATCAGAGATAACTGTAATTTATTGTCTGTATTCAACGGAGTTGATACTCATACGCTACGAAATATTTGGCAGACATGGTGTTCTGATATGGACTTCAATCAATTTCGAGATTTCTTTAGTTATGCTCAGTCGACTCCGCACGGATTCGCAACAATAAATCTACATGATCCTCGGACACGATATCGTATCGGACTGGATCAAATATTCGGTTAAAATCGTAAAAGAATTATTAACCCAGAACTGAAAACTTTAGCAGCAGAGAGGGTGGATGACAACAAGTTGCGACCAAAATTAATTAAAAAATCGTTTTCATTTTTTTAGTTAAAATGATTTCGTATGTAGATTTCAATCAATTTTTTTTGTCTGAAAACGTTGTAGGGTTCGCCTTTTTTTGGTTAAAATAAGATTATAAGACGGCTCGTTTTAGGATTTCAATCAAATTTTGTCTAAAAACGTTGTAGGATTCACCCTCTCTGCTGCTTATGATAATACATATTTCTAATTCATTTTTCAAAAATAAATGAGCCGTTAATATTTTTAAAATTCAGTCTGTATATATAAATATCTTTTTTAAAAATTCAGTCTGTATATATAACTATCTTTTTTAAAATTCAGTCTGTATATATAAATATCTTTTTTAAAAATTCAGTCTGTATATATAAATATCTTTTTTAAAAATTCAGTCTGTATATATAACTATCTTTTTTAAAAATTCAGTCTGTATATATAAATATAAATGCAGACAAAAATAAATAACAACCATGATGAGCGTTTATCAGTCATTTGGCCCCCTTGATATAGGCCACTGTGTCTTTCATAGGGTTCTTTCTATGAGTATTTCCATTTTTGTTTTCTGAGATTTCTTCGATCTCGATTTGACACTATTTGGCCGGTAATTCATTTTTGAACACCATACGGGGCTACCCAAATGTGACGGAGAGCTAATTACATCCATGGATGTTATTTATTTTAGGTCATTTATATTTACATTCACCGGAAACATATTCCCCTAAGAGTGAATCTAACTCGTCAAATAACGGGTTAGAATCACAAGAGGGTATGTTTACGTGAAATGACCTAGAGGTTACATATATACGACAACACATCTTTGGAACTCCTTGGTTGCCTTCACATCCAAGTAAGCCCAAAGGAAACCCGAAACATACATCTCCGGAAGGGAGGCCTAACGTGGCAAACGCCATCTTAGACCGCCCAGAAGATATGCTTGGGGTGACGTCACAACATATACTTAATTAAGGACAGCACAAATACCGTATATATTTCCACTCGAGTGTTGTGGCAAATTGTAGCTATACATATACTTAATTAACTTAATTAAGGACAGCACAAATACCGTATATATCTCCATTCAGATTGTAGGTATACATATACTTAATTAACTTAATTAAGGATGGATTATAATTCAATGATGATGTAATGATGATGGGACGGCACAGACATCACAAACATGAAACGACGGGGCTGATTTTCAAAGGCCAATTCGACCAATCAAAGCAACCCATGAAATTAAACCCGGTTGCATGATTGAGTAAAAGTCAACCACGCACACGTGTCAATGGCGTGGGTTATTTTTTGACTGGTCGGATTGGCCTTGAAAGCCCCAGCTTTAAACCTTTCATTTAGTATATAAGGTGACTAATACAGCAGCGTCAATCCACAGAGTGTGTTATTTTATTTTCTTGAATTACTTGTTAATGGTGCTTCACAGTATTTAAATGAGACAGAATATTTGCATAAAGCACTAAAAAAAAAGAATATAATCGTTTGAAAACATTTTCTATTTGATTTCTTTTCTAATTAATTATAGCCCAAGCCGCTGAATCACAATTTAGGGGGAAATAACCCACGCCATACTGTAATGTAATTTTTATAGATGTAGCCGCTCTCTAGGGGCATTTGTACATCTTTTATAGGTGCCATGTCGGCATCCTCTTTTTTTTAAAATCTTTATTCAATATTTACATATTAAATTATACAAATGATAGTCAACCCCCCCCCCCAGCACCCGTCATTCATACACACATTTTCACCACACTCACTACATACAGACATTTAAAAACACTTATATTTACACATAATAGTAGAAACATATATGAGTAGGTGGGAGGGGTTGTTATTCCCTCCCTTATCAACCCGACACCATCTAAGGGAGAGAGTATATAAAGGGAATTAATACAGCAATCCGCAAGGTATGCTATTTTATTTTCTTGAATTACTTATTTATGGTGTTTCACAGTATTTAAATGAGACAGCATATTTGACTTAAACACTAAAACAAAGAATATAATTGTTTGAAAACAGTTCTTTTCTTACAATACAATGCCCACCGCTGAATCACAATAACCCATAAAACAAGTTAACACAATCTAAGGGAGAAAGTATACACGTGTGTTATCCTGTAACGCCTGCATCTCCTGATCACATCCTATGTTTATGAAATACGCATTAATCGCACGTGAGACAGAATATTTGACTTAAACACTAAAAAAAAAGAAAATATTTCTTTTCCTATAAAAAAATACCCAGCCGCTAAATCACAATGATAACTCCCTTGGTTATATCCATTGGTTATATTTAAGAGTTGTCTCCCTTGGTGTTATAGACATACGAAAATCGAATTTTTTGTCCTGTCTCTTTTGAAATGGTAAAGAATTATTCTGAGAATCGGAATCAATATAACCATCCTTGATTCTATTATTCAAGAATTAAGTTATCATTCAACACCTACAGAGAACATTAAATGTTCACATATTAATCTATCTATCTGACTGATCAAATAACCACAAATCCAACTGGATTCTTCAATCTGCGGTTTCTGATAATACCATTACGGAATGCTTCATAATTAACAAGCACGGGTGAGGTCTGAATTCTTGGTTCATTTATATAATAACACTATTTTTCTAATTCATTGTTTGGTTTAATTATAAGTCTCTGTATATAATCTTGAGGAGTCTTTACTATTTTGTCATCGTTGGGGTCAATGACAGTATTTTTTATTCTTTTATCATAATAGCGTTTTAGTTCCCTGTATCGTTTGCCGCCACACCTAACACATAATTGCGACCTTCCCCTAACCCCAACCCCACATCGAATACAGGGTAACGGACCAAGGCTTCCACGACGAAAGCTTTGCATATGATACCAACAGAATTCATTTCTGCATGATTTGTTACACGGTGTCACTGATCCAATCATAAGCCATTTGCAATGATTCATTATACTTAAATCTTTCATTTAAATGCTTGTTTTAATTATAGTATGGAGGAGTTCGAGAGATTATCGAAAATTAAGCCTTGGAAAAGTGTTCAATTAAATCTTGATAGAGTTTCTGATACACCAAAGAATAAAATTCTTGATAGAACCTTGATTAGTAAAATCAGAGATTGTTTTAATGAATTCAAGCGTGATGGGGCAGCTCATTGTTGGTCAACATTTCGAATTGATGGTGTTGTTGACGCTACCATGAATGATGAAAAAGCAGCAGTGATAATCTCACGTCTTGGGGAAGAAAGAAATTTTTTTCGAATAAAATTTCTTATCCGTGATAATGGAAAATGGATCATTAGGGACAAATACGAGCCTATTCTTAAGGACAAAAAAACTGTCACTGTGACTCAGGATTCAAAACCAGGAATTTTGACTGGAATTGACAAACCCTACTACGAAAGATCTTATCCTGTCACATCAGTTGTTTACGGGATCTATCCGCTCAATGAAAAACCTGATATTTCAAAACTAGCACCCATGAAATATTCGACAGGGCTCAATTGTGTAGCAACACGAATAATGGAACACTTCACAAATGCGTCCCGGGGAAATAAACTAACTGATCTAAGACGAAAAAAAATAACCGAATGGGAACTGACAGTGAAACAGCATGGGGCAACAATTCAAGATATAACCAAATTAGAAACATCATTGAGATTTCCAATATCGGTAAGGTCAATCACCGGAGAAGTATTATACGAATCGAAATATAAATCAAAAGGGACTCCCATTGAAATTATTGATCATAACGCGCACGCGTGGTCATCTGCAGTAACAATATTCCCACGGGATAGAACCGTAAAATATCTATCCCAAACTCTGTTTGGAACCGAAGAGTTTTTTTCAGAGCAGAAATTATTTGATGCTATTTACCATTTGAGTAAAAACGATTCTGTGTCAGTGTGGCTATTTCATAGTACTTCAGACGAAGAATGTAGATTTGATCAGTTTGTAAGGCAAAACGGAGAATTGTACCGTACTGAAGAGCTGCATAATCAAATGAAACAACTAGCTAGTGAATTTTCTCCCCAGAGTTCTCTGGGGGAAGACAACGATCAATTATTAGCAAACTGTTTTACAGTACCATCAGTTGCAGCACATTTTGCTAGAAAGAAAAACGCGTGGAAACCAACCCGAAGTGAGTTCTTATCAGATGTCAAATTGTCCTGTCTTGAATACAGCCATGGAGGATTATGGAACACAAAATACACCGCTGATACCGTTATTTCAGTTGATATGATTGCATGTTATCCAGGAAGTTTTCTTGGGTATGGAGAGTGTGAGAAATATTTCAAACGATTTGGACACCCTACACACGAAATGACCCGTGTTGCTATTAATGGACCACTGCCACATTTCGATTTAACCGGATTCGCTTGTGTAGCATCATTTGAAATGGCTGAAGGGCTTCATCCGTGTAGTTATCTTTGGATTGGTAAACACATGTCTGAAAAACACTGGATGCCAATAGTGTTATTACGGTATATGCTTGATTGTAAGATGTTAAAATCATTAATTGTCAGTGAAGCAATTATATCCTATCGAGCACAGAAATCAGTCTGGTTACCACAACCTGATCTAGAAAAAATAATTAGCGAAGAGCGAAAACTGTTTCCTGATTTTAATGAACAACAAATCATGGATTGGTCCAGACAGTTATTTGAAATCAGAAACAATGAAGCAAAAGATCTTGGGCGAAGAATAATCGGTAAATTTACCCAAGGTGGCAAAGATGATAATACGAGATATTCTTCACGATTGATTATAGACAATGCTGAATACGATTTTGTAATCAAAGATTTAACGAATAGGGGCCTATATGTCAATCGTAAGGACGCATTTATGTCCGATGGAACCAAATTGGGTACAATTGTTACTTACACTGATGGATACAATCCGCAGTACACACATTTGAGAACTTCTATGCTTGGTTATGCTTCTATCAATCTGTTTTCAATGATCAATAGATTTCCTACCACCGCAGTTAGAGTTGCTACTGACTCATTTTACATAAATAGCAAAATGGCTGATTTTAAGGCTACTGGCAACGAGAATTGGGGGTCATGGAGAATTAAGAAAGAAATGCTTCATGATTATATTCCATCAGCAGATGTTACCATTGAAAATAATTACTTAGAAAGCAATCAGTGTTCAGAATTTTCTAGTGCACCACCGATTTCGGATCCAATATGTAGATATAAAACAGTTTATTTAAACGGTTGTGGCGGGTCAGGAAAAACAACCCGGGCAATTGAGTTATTTCGTGTTTCCAATCCAAACATGATTGTACTAACACCGACTCACAGACTTGCAAGAGAAATGATACAGAGAGGGGTAAATGCCTGCACTTATCATAGTTTCTTTAGATGGAAGGGAGATAAATGGACTCCTGAGCGCATGGGAGAGAAATTTATTCCTGAAATTATCATTTGGGATGAAATAGACACAGTGTCCGAAGATGTCTTAAAAATATTTCTTGAGTGGTTGTTATTGAAGAATACAAAAGTCGTCATGTGCGGGGATCACGGCCAACCACCACCATTTGTCGGTGCATCTCCCCATGAATGGCTAAAGGGTTTTGTAGACTATTATGAAGAAATTGATACTGATCATAGATCACTTGATAATGAATTAAAAGAATTGAAGAAACTAATTAGATTACAACCGGATAGAATCCAGTGTGAAATAACCCGTGAAATAATTTCGGAAACTCCCATGAATGAGTTTTGGGAAGCGTGGAGACCAAATGATTTAATCATTGCAAGTAGAAAAATAGTCAGGGACACACTTCAGATGAAGTTATTTGAATTGCATAAACAAAAATTTGCAACACTTCCAGTACCGTTATGTTATAGGCCATCGGATACACGAAAACAGAACATCGAAGTTGATATTCCAGGCCTGACAGAGTCAAGGCGTGAAAAGCGGATTCTCGTATTAAATGATATTGTGCTGGTTGATATCAATGTCGTTGAAGATGCATTGCGTGCTAATAAATCCCCATGGACGCTAGGTTATGCAGCAACAATACACTCTTGACAGGGATTGACTATATCGGATACAATTGTTTGGATGGTAGATAATCGCATAGAATGGTCGAATTTAGTCTATCTCGCAGTGTCTAGAGTACGAAAAATAAATCAGCTTCGAAGAATTGTCTTCGATGATGAAATCATTGGTGGCGATGATGAAATCATTGGCGATGATAATGACACCACAATAGATGATATTATTGATAAAAAACTCTCCGGTTACAAACAACAAGACAAAAAAAAACAACGAGAATTTGATATTGATGCTGAATTAATAATTACTCTGAAGCAACAACAGAATAATCACTGCGCGAGTTGCAATTGTATAATGCGTTGGCAGTATTCGGATAAGGATCCTCGCCAATTCACCGTTGACAGAAAAAATAACAATCTCGGTCATGTCAGAAATAATGTGATGTTGACTTGTCTTGAGTGCAATAGACGCAAGGGTGCTAGTTAAGCCCATGCGGTGGTAATTGAGTATCCTCAGGTATCACTTGTAATTGTTGTCTAGTAAAACCCCGTTGAGGGGCAGTTGAATCCAGTTTATAGATTGGAAGTCTACCCGTAGATCGTGTTATACAAGATATCTTATGTGCAGTAATACTCCAAATAGGATCAGTAGCCCTTTTTGTGCCACCCTCAAGCTCTCCTGGTTCGTATAAGTACCTCACAATGACATTACTACCAAGAATTGGTTGTGAAACGCTAAAATCTTTTTGAATTTCCATTTCAGGTATTGACTTCTTTTTAATCGCATTGATATGTTTCATGTTGATGGTTCTAGTAATCTCGTTATTCAGTGCAGTAATCACAGCTGGTAACCTTTTAACCCATTCACGGGATCTTTTTTCTTGGATGAATTCTTTTGCGTATTGATATCCAAATAACCGTTCAGCAAGGGTTTTATTAAACCGTTCTACAATGGCCTGATCACGATGTAGCGCAGTATGTCCTCGTCTGATAGTGACTTTATGATTTTTCATTATTGATAACACTGCACCCTGAAATTCCTTGCCAGGATCAATTTGTAATAGATTTGGCCAGTGCAGAGGACTCCTTCGATAAATCCTTTCAAATGCAGAAGCCACTTCAGTGGCTGATTTTGTTTTTAACGGTTCTGCTTCTTTGTATCGACTTGCAATATCAACTACGGTTAATGCGTATTTGTAACCACGATCATGTGGCAGAAATAATAGATCAGCCTGATGAACTTCATTAGGAACTGTCACATCAAAATGCGAGAAATTGATTTGTTTAGGCGGTGGTAGATAAATTTGCCATAGTGCCTGTTTGGATAACCAATGAGCCGCAGTGGCCTTTTTCACTTTTGCGGCGCTAGCGAGTTTATGGATTGCTGATTTACCCCTCCAGTATCCTCTTGGGGAATAATAAATAGATTCCATGTTGTTATTAATTACCAGCACCTAACATCAATTTACTTTTCATAGCCGATTTTATCAAAAAGGAAGCCAATTTTTCTTTGAAAGATTTATCAGAAATAGCATTTAACGCATGAATTAATTTCACATCTGCTAGATGCCTGTGCTGCAGATTACTGCTTTTATAAGATACATCATGAAGGTGACAGGCCTTATCAATAGCGTTTATTGGTTCCTCACCGGGTCGGGGCTGATTTTGATCATTGAGTCTGATATCAAGTCTTGTTCCCGGTCCACAGTAGCTATATCCTGGAAGGTGCTTTTCTCCAGGGTATTTTGCCCATGGAGTTCCAGGGAGTTTAGTTAGCTTGGCTGCGATATCACCTCCTCGTTTTTTTTTAAAGGTTCCTTGAGTTCCTTGGGTTTAGAAACAAATCTAAATTTCTTTGTACTACATTGTACGCATTTACCAGAAAGCGCTGATCGGTTATTTTTAGTTGTAATCGTCGTCAAGTCATCTGTGCCAGTACGTTTTTTACACTTCACACAATATAGATCCATAATTTATATATAACGGCATGAATATAATTGATTATTCAGCTACCCGACGGCGGGAACCTATTAAACATCATGAAATGTTGCCGAATTCAATTAGAATGATTATAATCGGACCATCTGGAAGCGGAAAGACACAACTGCTACTTAATTTGATAACGGGATGGATGAAATGGAACAAATTGTATGTAATAGCCCCGAGTGTAGACGATCAGCGATGCTATGAAGTGCTAAAGGATTTTAACGAGAAAGCAAAAGAATTTCAAATCGATGAAGATTTTATTGAGTTTATTACTGATATAGAGGAAGCCCCTTCCGTGGAAGACATCGATGGAAGTATTAACAATTTAGTGGTATACGATGATATCATGTTAGATAATCAAAAAAATCCTGCTAGAATATTTTCCCGAGGCAGGCATAAAAACACTGATGTGATCTATGTCACTCAACGGTACACACAAATACCAAAAGTGATCAGAGATAACTGCAATGTGTTGTGTGTATTTAACGGCGTTGATACTCATACGCTACGAAATATTCATCAGACCTGGTGCAGCGGTGATATGAATCATAATCAATTTATAAATTTCTTTAGTCACGCTCAGTCAAAACCACACGGATTTGTGACAATAAATTTAGCAGACCCTAGGACACGATATCGTATCGGACTTGATCAAATATTCGGTTAACCTAGAACTGAAAGTTCTAGCAGCAGAGAGGGTGAGTGACAACGACGTTGCGACATCAACGAAAACGCGAACAATCATAAGGGTCGGAGACTTATTTTTTCGCGAGAAGGGTCTATTCGTACCGTTTTAAAGGTATAATAAAAAATAACCAAAAAAAAGTTGTCCGATTCACCCTCTCTGCTGCTAAACCTCGTATCAAAGAGTGCCTATGCCAAAAATGGCAGGCATCGTGGAATGATGCAGTGAATAACAAACGTAACGCCATCAAAATAACTCTAGGATAATGGACTCCTTCCTACAGAACCATCCATAGAGAGGAGGCAGTCAGTACAAGAATACGAATCGGTTTTATGTACATAACACACTTCCACATATTAAAAAGTGAAGATCCGCCAGAGTTCGATAATTGAAACGAACATTTACCGCTAAGCACTTCATAACAGAGTGTTTCGACCTGCAACCTATGCATGAAAAGTATTTTTATGTGAATGACATGAAGTACCTTTTTGATACTATAGATCTCACCTGTATTTTAGATTTCCTGAAGGAAGTTAGCCTTTATTTTAAGTTATCAATTGTATATCACCTTGAGCATTTTTATCAAATATAAATACCCTCCATTATTTTCAACAACGTTTCATCTGTTCTCATTAACATACAGCACTGACATGTCCTGTTGATTGGGAAACTTCACTTCACTTCTACTGTTATCAACATCCTTCCACTTTTATATGAACTATTTGGTTTCTGATCTCGCTGGTCGATATGAAACATTTTAGTATTGTATACATGTATACCTGCAAAATATTGTCTGGCGCTAAGAAACCTATAAGTGCTGATGCGCCGTTAAGTAAAACAAACAAGGAAACAAACACATCCTTTGGGCATTAACGAAAATATTGTATGGGGTGCAACAGTGATGAATGGGATCAACTGTGATTAGACAGTAATAGGAAGAGAAGATTCTTTAATTTAAACCAAACACCGCGATGAGTTTCCAATCGTATCCGGTATCGTTCTTTACGTGTGAGTCCTATGTTTTTCCAATCAAGGTTTGATTCAGTCGGTAACATCTTGAATTACTCGACAAAGTTCCATCGTAGGTGTAGTGGCTGGTCATTTCCAGTTGATTGAATTTAATGGTTTCTCCAACATATTAAATGGCATATATCTTTCACAAACAACTGTACTACTGGCGTTTTTCCGACATCAAAATAATCTTGAAATTAATTCATGTTTTAGAACCTCTGAAAGAATTTAATCTCAGGCACGTGTTTCAAAATTAAGAAATCGTGCCGTAGCAACGATATATACCTGTGTTTTGTTTTTAAAGAGACTGCCTGGTATGATTTACAAAATTCAAGTATCGCTCGCATCTAAGGACAGTACAATGCAGGTATATATATATATATATATATATATATATATATATATATATATATATATATATATATATATATATATATATATATATCAGTGCAGCACCTGGAATCCCGTGTGAAAAAATATGGCTATTTCACCCACCCACCCACCCTCTCTCTCTTTCTCTCTGTCTCTCTCTCTGTCTGTCTGTCTGTCTGTCTCTCTCTCTCTCTCTCTCTCTCTCTCTCTCTCTCTCTCTCTCTCTCTCTCTCTCTCTCTCTCTCTCTGTGTGCACAGATTTATATAAAGGTTTATGTTTGTATCTTAAGGTTGTAATTAAATCCTTAATCAAATGACAGTTGATATCGAGTACCTATGTGATAAAGCAACGTAATTTCGTACCTTTATCGCTTATAATTTCGTTAAATTATACACCATTTAAAATAATTTACAATAATTAAAACTTAAACGTATTCATGTATTCGGTTATATTTGTTCATTTGCAAATCGATCAAATACAGAATATATATATATATATATATATATATATATATATATATATATATTGGTTCGAAACATCAACAATCAGTTCTCATCCCTTAAAAATGATGTTCTCTTTTTTACAGCGGTGTCAACATGGATTGTGTGCTAAGAAAGGTCTGAAATATGTGATTATCCATTGCGTTTGTATCCCATGGTACGATAGTTAGCCTGCCACATTCACGATTAGAAGGAGGGAGGATAACATCCAGCTCAGATTACTAGCGATTGGTAGTGGTAGTTTGTCTTTTGGGATGACTCTCTAATTGTCTCTATACCATGATGATTGTTTTATAGTTTAACTAATGAACAAAAGCGCCAAGCAGAGGTATTTTAATTTTAAACACGAGCATTTAAAGAATCGTAGGGATACACGATTTAGCTCATAATTAATAATTTGTAAAACAAAAAAGTTGAAATAAATTCGATTATAGTTATATGATGATATATGTAATGCTGATGTCGATGCAAATGGTGCTGACAACGATGTTATACTTTTTATTTGCACTTGAATATATAATATTGGGAAAATCAAAATTAGCTTAATTGATTCCAAGTGAGTAAGTTTAATTAGTCTTTGTAGTCTCCAGGTACATACCGCAGTCTTCCAAATTCAGAAAAGTATGAAACTGGAATTGTAGCAATGATTCCGAGTTGGATGAGAAAATGTTAAAACTTTTTTTTTATTTTCGTCACTGACAGGTAACGTAAGATCACGAATTGACATATCATAAGTAGGACTCACAAAGATATTCTTATATAATCCATGATATATGGTTCATACACAACATGTCTAAATAGAAATGTTGTCTTACATTGTAGGTAGCTCCGTGTTTGCATCTATTAAACACCTATCTATCTAACCGTGGTTGAAGATTATGTAACTTAAAGCAATTTACGATATTTCGTAATGTAAAGGTCAGTGTATTTAGCGTTATAAAACAAGCATAATGAGTACTTTGTTGAAACTGGCATGGTGTTTCGCGTAACGTATTCAATAGGGTGACTAATTTGGTATAATGATAATAACTTTGAAGATATAGTCAATGTGTCTAGTGTAAAAAATCCGACATAGTGACTTCATTTCATAGATATTTACACTAATTTTTTATTCGACCTTAAATGACAATACCATACTTAATCTCCAATTGTGTGATTGGCATGGACCAAACGTAAGGGCTATTTCTCCCACGAGCCCCGGTTTATATCATATATTTTTACACTTTATACTGCTTAAAGCATTCTCGCGGTGTTTGCTGTCACATTAAATGATTTAAAATACAATGATTTTTGTAAGAGATATTTTGCATTGCATTGTACATCCTTTCGCGTACCAACGTATTATTAAATTTTGATTTTAAAAACAAATATACTATTTCTTTTAAAGATGATCTGTCTACCAAGATACTGTACTTTTATTTAAAAACAAATAATTTCCGACAAAGATGTTTTTGAAAAATATAACTTGCAAATATACGAAAATGACGGAGAGAAAAAGAAATACATAGTGACATGATGTCTTCGAAGGATAAACATAACCGACAAAAGACTGAAACAAGAAAACATGAAGCGAATGCCAGGTATTTCCAAAGTAAACGTCTGTGAGACAAATCCACCAAACACGTAATTTGATCAAAATAGATTGAAAGCATATGTTTTAGCTGGTAAGAAGCATCTTAAAGCCATTGTCAACATTCTGATCCACAATGAACGTCTTTGGTCTAACAGAATACTATCGTCAAAAGGTGAAATCTGTTTTAGATAGAATAAAACCAGAAAAATGTTTATTTGTAACAAATTGAATTAGTGATAAAAGAGCACTTATTCTATTTCATTATATACAATTCCAATTACAAAACCAGAAACTTAATGTGAACTATTATCGAAATACTGATACAATTTAAATAAATAATGCTACAATGGTTGAACAAATATGCCTGAAACAAAGCAGTTGTTTTCGCAAAGAGATATCCAATGTATTTATCATATGTTGCGCTATCAGCGGGATAAACAGAGCAGATATACAATTCAGGAAAAAAATTCGATATTTTCACACAACCTGCAATTTACTTTGTAAGTAATACGCATTTACGAATTAACTTTAATAGGTCATAATGCGGTAGCATATATTATACTTCATTTCAAGATGTTAGGGATGAAAACACACACTGACTAGTAACTGTACTCAGTGCGACAATAATGGATAATGAAAATGTTAAAGCAATACTCTCTAATCTTAAATTAATATAATCTACTTCTAATGTATTCATGACTTCGGTGATGAATTAATAATTGGGCACAAAAGAGGATAGCACTGCACCTGATATATGTAAAGTTATTGAATGTAACACAATAAACTAGCTACCTAAACTTAACGAAGATGAAATAGAAAGTGCAACCATGTAGATTCTCAGCTTGTATGCACCATCCAACAAACAATTATTTCTGTTTTTCGTTTATTATATTAACTTTATATTTAGGGTTATTAGTTGTAGCTCAATACAAAAAAAAGAGTTTGATTTGATATTTTCTAAGAGGCAGCCACACGGGTGGAGTTCCTACTTGATTTTAATAACTAAAGGTATGATACATCAGACATAGCATTAGTAATAAACAAATGTCACTCTTATATCTACTTGGAAAAGCTTCTTACTGAATGTGAGATGCTTTAACTGACGATAATGACAATATCTTTATTTTATATTCATGCCACTTATTCATTTTTCATTTCAGGTTATTCATTGCATAACTAGAGAGGGCTATATTAAGCAAATCTATATTATGTGCTAAAGTGCATTTTTATGTTTTGAAATATTTATTTATCGATTACGCGCAGACATCATGTTGGAAATACAAACCATTATTAAGTATGTTATGGATCAAATAAATAGCATTGATCAAAGTTATAGAAATTATGTTCTACATTTTAAGTTTAATAAACAAACCACATACGTCATCAGTTATTAGAATTTTTTTGCAGCAAATAATATTTGTTATATTACGGTGCAAATACAAGAATGGTGCATAAGAGAACCTGCAGCAGAATAATTTGAAGTCCAATGCCACATGCCGTTGTTTTTGGGGTATTCAGAGGTTCTTAAATTCACAAGTCTTCAGGAAAAATATATACGGTGTACATTTATAAAGATAAGTCTTTGTTTCCATGTAATTTATTATAAGGATTGGAATAAATGAAGATAGAGCCTAAGGAGATCTGCAACATTTGCAATGGCGATACAGCATACATTAGGACTAATGGTGCGCATTGAACACTATTGTCTCATACGTGATGGTTAATACAAAACAATATACACTATTTGCACGTGCGTGATACAGACGACACAATATAGTTAATATTCCTATGTGTAGGATGTCCACTATACATCATACCTATCACTATCTGGTGTATTATGGTGCATGTATAACAAGCCTGACGCACCTATGTTTCTACTTGAACATACAGCTTAATAGTTACCTTTATTTGATAAGATAAGATAAGATAAATACGTATTAGATGATTTATCGCGTGACCATTAGTCTGCTCTATCTACAATTATCCCTATTAGACAAAACTGAAAGCCACATCAGTCACCATATCGCCATTTCAACCTTCAAAAAAGAAATCCGTACTGAAAATACAAACATCACTGAACTATCGCGAAAACAATGACTTCCTTAAACTGAAAATTCTTCACTGAATGATCTGGGTGGATTTCTTAAAATCCTATATAAGCTTAAGTGGGCGATATTAGAAGATATGGCGGTTAGAATTTACCACTGAGCTACAAACATGCCACATCATAATATAACTGCATCATTGTGTCTGTCTGAAAATAGGCATTAACAGTCGATAACATCGAATTATTCTATTTAATATATTCAATACACTGAAAAACAAGTTCTTAATATTTATTGGTCATTCACAGTTTAAACATTGTTAGTACTGAATGAGGTGCCCTATATTGGATAATTCAAAGATAATAATTCGGCTGCTGATGTATATATTTTAATTGTATTCAAAGTTCTCATTTCCAATATTGGCTATTAGCATGAAACAAATTGAACTAAGTTTAATTGATCGTTGCAGTACATGAATATTTTTATGTATCGATTAAAACTGCATCAACATACTTAGAACAATAGTCAAAGTTTATACAGTATAACTGCAAATATATATATATATATATATATATATATATATATATATATATATATATATATATATATATATATATATGGAGAGAGAGAGAGAGAGAGAGAGAGAGAGAGAGAGAGAGAGAGAGAGAGAGAGAGAGAGAGAGAGAGAGAGAGAGAGAGAGAGAGAGAGAGAGAGAGAGAGAGAGAGAGAGAGAGAGAGAGAGAGAGATTTCATAATTACCTTGCAAGTTGGCAAAGCCAAAGTTAGCGTGTGTGGATATAATATAATAGGATCATTATCACAAAATGTTTCGAAACCAAACGTTTGTTAAGTGTTGAAATAATATATTTTGGATCTAATTGTACTTAAAAGGAATAGGACTAACATCTGCCTATGTCGGCACTCAGCATTATGAGCTTATTGTTGCGACTGTCTGCCTGTTGACAATAAAATGAGACAAAGGTGGGGCCTCTTGCAACCTTTATACGGCTTATTTCCTAAGTTTTAGACATCATTATAAACTGAATCACTATAGACATTCTACTGATATTACTGAAAAATATTTAATTCTACGTAAGGAATCAAAATCACATACACATATACGAACACACACGCATACACACAGATCCCAATAAAAAAAATCAAATCAGTCAGTAGAACACAATACATGAAATCGTGTTAATGAGCATCTCTTCTTTAAAATACAAACGACACTGACAATGTTCTCACGAACGCTAGAAATTCCAAGAAGCTATATTACCTCAACCAATAGTCTGAGTATATCGCTGCCCCATGGAATGGATGAGTTATAATGTTAACATGGTAAATTTGAGCTACAAACGTAATATTACTTCTATTTTGTGGTTAGGAGGAATTTTATCTTTACTTACCCAATTATCTTTCTTAGTTACGTTCAGCAGATAGAAAAAAAAATACTTTCTAGAAATTCAATTGTCAAGCTACAGATTACTTGTTGACATTGGGTGATAAGTTTAGGAAAGTGGACCATTGCAAAATAGGGCCACCGCTGTTGCATGTGAATGTTTACTTTGGCCATGAAATCAATTTGGTTTAGTTGCACCAATATTTGAGGTTCAAGAGAATGAACTATATATATATTTTTTAATTTACAATACGAATTAAGTTTTTTTTCCAGACTTTTCGACATATACAACTTCATAGCCGACATATATATGTATAGGCATTGCTTTGTGTTTGGTTAAGATAAGCAGATGGCTGATATAAAGACAGATAACAAATCCAAAGACAAAATATAGACATACTTTCTTTTGATATACCTAACGCTTTGAAATTAATTCTTTATATATAAGTATTTGCTTTTAGTTTCTAATTTCATGTTCATGATATAACATACCTATTTTCATGGGAAACGATTTCATATGTTGCAGTCTATATGTTAGGTTGTATTGTGTATTATACAACTTGAGCCACATGAATATATATAAACATTCTCATCCCATACCATTTCACATAATATCATGAAAGGTACAACCGAAGACTAGACAAATCCTCAAGCTATTTTCATTACAAGTAATTAACGTTTCAGAACATTACTCAATATGCTTTAAATGGATAGCAAAAATTGTTTGGGTAAACAAAACTTGATACATGTTCGGAACACGCTAGCCATGAATTACATAATTAAGGTCCGACTAGACAAAGATATAAGCTCCCTTGTCATCGTTAAGTCATACAGAAACGCCATAGATACCAGCTCGTCTAGAGTAGACGATGATGAGAAATATATATATACATGTTTTCTGCTTCACAGCATACTTCCCAATCGGTACGTATAAATCTATCCCTGTCTCTGTCTTGTGTCTGTTTTTCTCTGTCTGTCTGTCTGTCTGTCTGTCTGTCTCTCTCGCTCTCTCTCTCTCTTTATATATAAATATATATACCAATCTCACTAACCAGGCTAACTATTCGTACCAAGGGATACAAACGCAATGGTTAATCACCTTTTTCAGACCTATTTCTTAACACACAATCCATGTTGACACAACTGTAAAAAAGAACAACATTTTTAAGGGGATCCTTTATGTATATTCCAAGCGACGAAAAATGATCGTTGATATTTTGAACCTATATATATATATATATATATATATATATATATATATATATATATATATATATATATATATATATATACATATACACAAAATGTATTCGATCTTTCTTCTTTTGCAAGTTAAGAGGAAATCTATCCTGTGCAGTGTTTTTGCCCGCGGTTATTAATATTGCTGTTGAAGGATTACATTTAACAAATGATAGCTATTTTAAAGTAGTTAAGCAGCAGAGGAGGTGAACAGACCAACTTTTTAAGCAAAATATTTCGTAAGCGTTTCGTTACAAAACCGGAACAAAAAAAAATCTTACGATGATAGTTGCCAATTTAGTTTCACAAACACAACGGCTGCGACACACTGCAATGTCCCAAGGCAACGTTGTAAGCGGTCGTCGTGAAATTCTTCGAATTTCAACAATGAAAAAAAATAATCTTACAATTTAGTTTGCGTTCACCTCCTCTGCTGCTATGCGCTAACAATTTTTTTTACGATGAAAGTCTTTAAGACTTTACAAACAAACTAATTTGCAAAACCTCACCTCGCAGATCAATCAAATTATTAGATTGGTCAGTGAGTTTGAAATTAATTCTCGTTAACGAATTATTATGACATCGCATATAGACTGGATTAGTTGGATCTTCAATAATTAGAAATCCTGGAGGAGCCGTTGGTGCAAATGAATATAGAATATATCCCTGCTGAGCTTGATTTGATTGCTCGAGATTTATTTGATAGCTTCCTTCGATAACGTCACATACTAAATTCAATGATATCACCGAGGATATATTTACGTTGTTCGGAGCGATATGTCTCCCACCGCCATCTGGGTCGTTATTAAATGTCAGAATATTTGTTTGTTGTCGTGATAATTTTTTCCAATCGTCGTGGATTTTCTTAAACCCAATATCGATGGCATAACTGAGATATTTTTTTAATTCGTCGGGGTTATACCCAGGGATTTTAGATGTTTGAATATCCTCTCTGGGGATATTGTATTCTACCGCAAACACTTCTTTATAAATTTCATTCATTAATACTTGTTGAATAATTTGCGCATGAAATGTTTCCATATCGATGATGATTTTGTTACATGCTTCTACAACGTTGATAAATTCATCTTGGGTGAGAGAGCCGGATTTAAGGGATATTAACAATAATGAAAAATCATTATTCATCGCTGTTAAATTTTCTTTGATTAAATTAGTGTAAAATATCATATTACTCTGGTTGTCATATCCTATAAACTTGTTGGGAGAATAATCTTGATAACTTTTATTGGATTATCAGGTTTCATCTTGTCTGTGACATAATCAGATTTTACAGGTTCTGGTATATCAACGGTTTCTCGTCGAGGTGGTAGTTCAGGCCATCCTAATACTGATCTTATAGAACTCTGATAAATATCTACGACATACCCAGGGGAATTAATCTCGATCGCAGATGATAACGTCGGCTCGTGAACCGTTATAGCGATTTTTGATTCTTTCCCAGTGATAGATTTAATTCTTCGTTGTAATTCATTATTGATTTGTTCGATTTGATATGACCCTGTTGGTAACGAGACAACGTTCCAGTCTGGAGTTCCGTCTTCACGATTTTTCCACGCGAATACCAAGGAATTATTTGGTTGTTGACCACCAAATGCTACCGATCTGATATTGGGCCAGCTATGATACACTCGTAGTTTTGCTAGCGCGATCTCGCTCACCGGAACGGGAATCGGGAAATTCACACTGAATTCAGGACGCGTTGAGGTTACTGATATCATGCTTGTTTTCACCGGTGTTGTATTTGTTACTATTTGTTGAAGTAGTTCTTGCGACGACATGGTTATTATTATTATTCTGCTCTAATTTCAGCATTGTCTGTTTATACAATTGAGCCATCGTTGAGAATTCGCTATCTGATATTGTTGTGTCGTCGAGTGACGATGATATCAACGAGGATAATTGCGAGTAACTGGCAGATGCAATGTGAAATTTAATTACATAATCGTTTAGTTTACTCTGGCTACACGATGATAGTTTTTTTTGTGATCCCGGTTAATATACCCGCAATTGTAGCCACTGCGGAAATAGCGATTGGAACTAAGACCGGAGCAATCATTGTAACTGAAGATAGTATTATCCCAGCAGCAGTGATTACTCCCGACACCGAGTATACGGTGATATCAACTGCGGTTATTCTTCGTTGGTATTTTTTTATTTTTATTTGATACTCCTCACAGAGAGAACTGAGTTTAGTTTGAAATTCTCTGACTTGATCATAGCGATACTGATACACTGAAGGGATCGTCATTTTATTTTAAAAGCGCTAGCATTTTCAATTGTGATTTCCCTTAAAAACGCTAGCGTTTTCAGTTTAATTGTTTACTTAAATCCACTACGAATTCTACGTACCACGTTACTGAAACCCTGACTAGATTTCTATCTGTGGTCGTTATCGTGAATTGTTCAGATACATCCTTGTCGATGATCGTTGATATCGTATTATTGACTCCAGATGAACTACTTGATGATATATTAAACTGATTCGGTGATACTATTGTTAATCGATAAATACCCTTGACGGTTGCGGTTACGTGTAAAATGTTGTTTGTGGGAGTCCACGCAAATGATCCATAATGGATTGTGTATACGTTGTTGATAATGATTTTTTTATCATGAGGAATTTTTATTTTTTCAACAACGCTTATCATCATCGTTGCATCATCTTTCATTGCATTGTTGAATGTTTTAAGCTCATCGATGGATTTTTTAATATCAGGAAGGGTTATTTCAATTTTATCAAATGGGGTTCCGATAAATTTATCAATGATGTTTTTACGAAACATTGAAAACTGTTTCACGTGCTTTTCATATTCGGATTGAAGAGTTGCTAGTTCCAACATAGAATCTTTTATCGAGGCGAGTTTTGGTGTGGTCACTGGTGGATTTCCTAAAAATTCTAGCAGGGGTTTATCAATTTTGTCAATTATATTTCTTTGTAATTCAGAAAACTGGTTAAATACAACTATATGATCGTCATATTTATCATTGAGCGATTTCAATGAATTCGCCGTGTTATCGAATGTTGTTAATTTATCCGTAATTGTTGAAACAAGTACACCTGGTTTGAGTTTACCCTGATCGGAAAATAACGCGATAGTATCCTCTGCTGCATCTCGTCGTTTAACCAAAATATCATCGAGAGAGACATTACTAGTTTTCAATTTACCCTGACGATCTTGAAATACAACTATTTCACCAGGATCAACACTTGCTAGGTTTAACGTTTCAGCTATTTCATCTTCGATTAGTTTTTTAACGCCCTTGATTTTATCAAGGGTTTCAACTCCACCAGGTTCGGGTTTCTTCAGCGTTGATAAAGGTCGTCCCCAAATATCAATCATTGTTATCATAAAAATCTTTTCTCTGTCTAAATCCAACGGATTTTCAATCTAAAAGATTTTCAATCCAACGGATTTTCAATCTAAAAGATTTTCAATCCAACGACCGCTAGTATACTCATTCACTACTACATGGGGTGGTTTTCTTGATTCCCGTGAAATAGCATCAAGTACGTTTAATACTTCATTGCCACATATGGGTGGGTCAAGCATTGTCTGTGTTGGTAACGTGGAATACCAACGGGGTATTTTTAATTTACTTACATAGCGGTTAAATTCTTTCGGCGACGCTAATCCATATGAGTCAAAATAAATAACCCCGCGTGGATCAATCGCGTATGCAACCCAGTGAGTTCCAGGTCCATCGCTGTTATCTAGATTAATAATACCGGTTTCAACATCATTTGGTTGTGCCGGTAACTGATCTTTCATAAAAACACCTCTGAAGTTTTTAATCGCGAGTTTTTTAGCGGCATCAATTAAATCAAAATTGGACATAGGAATCAAAGATTCCACAACCATCGGTTTGGAAATCGAAGATTTCTGAGTTAGTAAACCGGTTCTAGTCTCAGGCCCGATCCGTGAACGGATCCCCCACTGTACCATGAATACGGGGTTCCTGGTAGTCTTAGACCCTTTCCTTTTTTTTTACCAGCGCGGAGGAATCCACCAGTTGCTTTCTTTAGTGCCATTCCTGCGCGGTACCAACGGCTCCTAACGCTGCCGCTTTAGCCACCGCTGGGGCCGCTGCGGCAATCAACCCTGGAATCAACCCTAACAACGGGAATATACCACCAGTCTTTTCCATGTTTTTAATCGCGCTCGCAGAAAGAGTAACCTGAACTCCCTTTTTTTCTTTCAGCGCTTTATTAAAATGATTAATCTGAGTCTTCGTCAGCGATAGTTTATTTCCCCCGCCATTCATTTGATTAGGTTTCAGCGTTATTGTGGTTCCACATTGCTTAGCTGATTTGGATTGTAATTTTTTTAGCTGACCAGGTGTCAACGTAACATTGATATTATTATGCGACATTATACAAAACAGATTGATTCTAAATCGCAAGCGATTTTCATTGCACAGCAATTTCCAATCCAAAGGATTTTCCAATCAAAGGATTTTCAAATATTTTCCACTGGTGCATCTACCAGTCTCATTCGTCCACCAACACCCTCGAGTATCATTGACTTATCACTGAGAATGACAGCAACCACTCTATAATTCGGCATAAGGATGGGACGTACCCCACCAACTGGATCACCAGTCGGACGGGTTACACGAGCTCGGAAGTGTATATCAACGACGGACTGTCTCATCAAGTCAAGATGTTCTAGCGAAAAGTAATAAATCGGATACAGACTTTTAAAATCCAACTGTGATATTTGTAGACCAGTATCGACATTTTGATCGCGTCCCATATACGACAGCAACCGATGATAAACTCGTGCAATGTGGTTGTTTTCATAGTTAAGTTGTATATCCTCTGATGGTTCTTGCTGTCCGTTTATTCTCAGCGAGACTTCACTACACCCAATTTGATCAAATATCATGTGGGAATGTTCTTGATTATCTAATCGCGCAGTATTCTGTAGCGCAATAATTATGTGACGTGGAGCTGAAATACCCTGGTTTGATGCTAGATGCCATGTAAGTGTACCATCAATATTAGAATCCATGGTATCTGTGGACGTTGACAACCAACTTAATAATCTCTTCCCACCTTGATTCATAAATAATAGTAACCGCGGTTCTGTTGACAACAATGGAGTCAACACTGGCATCCACAGTGATAGTTTTGATAAAATGACTTTACCAGCGGCAACGCTAGCACCGCGCCAGATTGCATAATTATCAGTACCCCTTCTCATTAGCGATATAGTATGCTTTACTCCATAGATAACTTTTCTGACGTTTCTACAAAATCCAAATATGTGATGCAACGGAATCGCACATGAAAACCGTCGACGCTCTCCTTGCAACGTTGCTACTCTTGTTGCAAACCCTAGGTTGTGATTAGGATTAATATCTACGACATCAAATGTACCAGCTGGTCTTGTATCAACTGCTGTATCTCGTGTTGCTTTTACTCTAGTATGATAAACGTGTTCAGCGTTATCATTAATATCCTTCGTGAACATCATAGACGGGCCAGCCGATCTAGTATATTCATCAGAGTATCTCGCTAACCCGATTATTCCCGTAGCAATATCAACTTCACGCTCAATAGATTCGATTTCTTTTCCATCAATGAGATATCTTGCACTTTCAAATAACGCCATGATGCCATTGTTAACAAAAACAACTCGGACAGTTTGGTTATCTGCATATGGTGTATTAGCTACAACATCTTTTACGAGTTCACCTTCGACTTCAATAAAGGCTTCAGCGGGTAAAAAGTATTTACTGGTATCATGAACTTGAACTTCAATTCTCCCCCGAAGATTAGGTTGCACTGCGTGATAAGCAAAAAATTGATAATCACGTACAGAATTATCTTTAAGTACTGGGGCTTCCATGTCAAATGCACTATCAGGGTTTTTTTTTGAACATTTTTTATTATATACCCGTTGGTCTAAATTGGAGGTGAAAATGTAAATTACTTGGATTTTCATCGACGTCTTTGACGTTTGTAGAAATTCTTTGAATTTCCAAAGCCACTTCCCGCTATCATATTTGCTGTTATCTTATCCTGGGCGTTAGTGTATGACGGAGTCATTAACGATGATGAAATCAACGACTGTAGTTTTTCATCTACTGCGTTATTTATTATTTTACTAACCCGCGCAGGCATATCCTCAGTAGATGGCAACGGCAATGGTTTCGTTGAAAATCTGGAAGATTTTCGCCGTCGAACTAGCGCTGTTAGTTTATCCCGAGCGGCTGAAAACGCCTTCCCGGCAAGATCACCAACAGCGTTAATACCCTTATCCCTGATAACATCAATTGCTTTCATCGATAATTGTTTTACTAGCGGCGTTACTTTTGGAGCCATTCTTGAAAATAATCCCATTATAGTATTACCGAGACCATCTCCATAGTATGCTCGGTATTTTGGCAATCGTGAGTTTACCACGTAGACGTTAGTTGGTTTATCATGGTTGTAGTGTATGATCATTCTCTATTTAATTGATATTTATCTAATCGCTATGATAACCGTGAAAATCCAAAGGATTTTCTACTAACTCTTCAATGAAATCTCGATATGTTGCAATATCCATGATACCACCTTGAAATAACCTCCTACAGATATCAGCAGCTTCATTGATTATTTCCAGTGAGTTATTCCCAGCTCGTTTTCCTCCTACGAGTACTTCTAATCGTGCTATATCACCGAGAATATTGCCAGGACAGAAACTCGAAGAGTTTCCAACTAAGCCACTACCCTTTTTTTTAGTTGTACCAGTTGCACCCTTCTTAGAATCAGCCTCTGCCATTATTTGTATTTCACCGGGGATTGGGTCTGCTGTGTATACTGGCGGTGGTAATGTGACTCCTTTTACCATAGCTAGAAATTTATTATAATCACTACTTATTTCTTTTGTGATTTTATCTTTCCTGCGATTTTACTAAAAACACCTTATTTGCCCAAACGGTTTCACCTTTTATAAAATCTTTAGACGTGTCGTCTATTAAATACTTATCCCTTTTCGGTTTTTTAACGTTGTCTTTGGTAAATTTAAATAATTCAAAGTCTGTTTTGATACTTCTGATTGTATTTAACGCATCAACTGTAAATAGATTTTCAGGAGGATAGTCCACCCCTTTTTTTGGAACAGCTCCCGTTTCTTCTTGTTGTTGTTCTTGAAATTCTTCAAGTGGTTCAGATGGAGGTGAGGGAATATCAACATCACCTAATTGTTCAATTTCTTCCTGAAGTTCTCGTTGTTGTTCTTATTGTCGTCTTGCAGTAGTTATTATATCACCAGGAAGTGTTTTTAATGATTTTTTTGTTTGTTTAGTTCGTTTTGCTATTTTTTCAAGTTCACCAAGAAGAGGTCTCTCTACTCGTTTTCCCTCTTCAGGGATATCACCGTATATAGCTCGTTCAGTAGCTGTTTTCACACCCTCAGTTGCAGTAACAATTGGCTTAAACAGCTGTTTTGTATCATCAGAAAAATCAGTCTGAAGTAATTGCCGCTGTTGAAGTTTTTCACTTATACGATCACGAAGTGGTAATATTTTATTAAGAGCGCTAAGTCGCTCCTTTACGTTCCGTGTGGTCAATGATTGTCCTACCATTATTGAAAGAGTATCACTATTGTCAAATTGTGAAATCCTTTCCATCACCAAGTAAAAAAAGAAATCACTAAATTGTACACTAACTTGTTATACTCTGTACTGGGTCACACACATAATTTTACTTCCTCGTTAGTGATTAAGGAGGAGGCTCTCTACGCGTGGGGCTCATCACCCTGCTCCATTAACGTTTTTAATTCTCTCACCTTACAATTAATAAGCCTCTTTTGTTCATATTCTAAGCCTAATTGCTTTCATACACGTTCAACGATGCTACATAATGGTACAAAATTATTAACGTCTTCAGCATTGACTAAACTTTCACGTATAAGTTTTTGTATCCGCTTAGTTAAAAAATATTTCTTAGCGAGGACGTATTTTCCGGTCTGTTCTGCAAATTGTATGTCCTCGAAATCGGTCATAATTTGATCACAATCTAACCCTGAACATAGTTTAACATTTTGATCTTTAAGCTTGTTGATTTCAATAATAATCAATTTGAGATTTTCAATATTTATATTATATAAAAATATATTTGTTGAATTGGAAATCCAAAGGATTTCTAAAATGAATTATTGACACGCTAAGGTGTTGATCATCTTAGCAGCCCAGAAGCTTAGTGCGATTATAGGTGATTATGATTATAGATGACGACGGCACTTACAACCCCATTATCTAGTCATGTAGGCGGTTGTATTATACACATACGACGGTACAACAATAGATTATAGGTGATTATGGTATTTACAATGACAATGGATAACGCGGGCTATTTCTACATTCAAGTACAAAAGCAAACCTGAAATCGAAACCTGGTTTGAATGTCAATAATAACGTTCACGCCACGTGTGATTTCAGGTTTGGTTTTACACTTAAATTTCGGCTAAGCCCAATTATAACAAGGACGGATTTGTATATAACTACTCATTACAACGAAGTGACATAAGGAGGTGTAGTGCTTGTAATTGTTTGTTTTGTTTATTAGCGATCACTGACAACGTTGAAAACACGCATAATACTTGAAACAGACACTAAAAAAAATGTTTAACTACGACATGTCTATAAAACAGTTCTGTTAATACTTGAAAAAAGACGAAATCAGTTATATTCTGTTAAGATTCATAATAGCGAAACCATCCAATCAAAAACTACTTCCGCGTTCACCAACGGTAACTCTGTCATTGGTGATTTATCACAAGCGCGTTACCTAACAGAGTTATTCCCCTTGTGAATTTCCAATGCGTGATTACGACTTATTCATAAACAAACTGAATGATGTTTTTAAAACGTTTTGAAAAAGCGGTCTTATAAACCCCCTCTGTTACTTTTTGAATTGAGGAGGAACAAATATCGAAATGCCTACCGGCGCTATTCAAAGATTAAAATACTATCTCCGTGTTGTCAGTATTAAACGATCTTACGGGTCTAGCAATTTTCGAGTATTTCCCAGTCCCACCTCGTTTGGTGTTTTCACGTTGTGTAATAGCTTGTAGATTTGATAAAGAATTATCAGTCTTAATGCTATTTATGTGATCAATCACAAAACCATCCTTGATTGATCCATTATACACTTCATAGACGAAACGATGATTGAGATGCATTTTTACTCCAGCTTTAAAACTCAAATACCCTTGATTATTCACAGCACCAATTGGCTTCTTGAGTCTACAATGTCTGACAACACCATCACGAGAAGCTTCGTAATTTTCAATAACAGGATGTCTTTGAAATTCTTGGTTCATTTATATACTAATACTTCTTTTTGTCTAATTCGTTAATTGGCTGAGATATAACATTGGCAAATCTGCCTATGTAGTCCTGAGCAGTTTTTATGATTTTGCCGTTGACGTTGTCATTGACAGAGTCAGGATTTTTGATTCTTCGCTTGTCATAATAACGCTTCAACTCTCTATAACACTTACCCCCGCAATTAACGCATAACTGCGACTTGCCTCTTACACCTACCCCGCAATACAGGCACGGAAGAGGGCCCTTTGAACCGTTTCTCACACTTTGCATATGATACCTAAAGAATTCATTTCTGCATGATTTGTTACACGGAGTCTTTGATCCCATCATGAGCCATTTGCAATGATTCATTATATAAAAAACTTTTTATTTAAATACTTGTTTTAATTATAATATGAAGGAATTCAAGAGATTATCGAAAATTACGCCTTGGAAAAATACTAGGTTTAATCTCGATAGAATCTCTGATAAACCAAAAAGTCTAATAGATGACAAAACCATATTGAGTAAAATCAGTGACTGTTTTAATGAGTTTAAGCGCAATGGAGCATCTCATGCGTGGTCGACATTTCGAATTACCAATGATGATGTCAATGTACCCATAATCGATGCTACCATGAACGACACAAGAGCAACTGAGATACTTTCACACCTTGGCAGGAAATCCAAGGGATTTCCAAGGAGGTACTTTTTCAGAATAAAATTCGTTATCGAAGATGATGGAAAATGGGTTATCAGAGATAAATTTGAACCAATCCTCAAGGATAAAAAAACTGTTATTGTGAGTACAGATTCCAACCCAGGAATGTTAACTGGAATTGACAAACCATACTACGCGAACCGTTACCCTGTAACAGTAGTTGTTTACGGAATATATCCACTAAATGATAAGCCAAGTATTGCAAAACTAGCTCCAATGTTTTCATCGTCAACGACGGAGTCGTCATCACAAGGTGATTCAACGTTAAATTGTGTAGCAACACGGTTAATGGAACACTTCACAAATGCATCCCGGGGGAATAAACTAACTGAACAACGACGAAAAAAAATAACCGAATGGGAACTGACAGTGAAACAGCGCGGGGCAAAGATTTCTGATATAGCTAAATTAGAAGCATCATTAAAATTTCCAATATCGGTAGCAACGATAACCGGCGAAGTATTATACGAACCGAAATATCAATCGCGAGGAGCTCCAATTGAAATTATTGATCATAACAAACACGCGTGGACACCCGCGGTAAATATATTTCCACGAGAACGAATCGTGAGATATATCCCTAAGGAGTTTTACAAGGATGTGTTCTATGAAGAGAAATTATTGGATGCTATTGTTACGTTGTGTAAAGATGATCCCGTGTCAGTGTGGTTACTTCGCAGCGCTGAAGATTCCGAATCAGGATTTGATCAGTTTGTAAGACCAAATGGAGAATAATATCGCGTTGAAGAATTAGATAACATAATGAGAAAAATCGCTAATGAATTTTCACCGGAGAGTTTCCATGAAAAACTACTCACGGATAGTTTTACAATTCCATCAGTGGTAGCTCACTTCGCAAGAGAAAAGAACTCATGGCGTCCAACACGAAGTGATTTTCTCGAGGATGTCAAATTGAGTTGCGTCGAATTAGGTCATGGAGGATTGTGAAATACGAAATACTCACATGATGGTATGATTTCAATTGATATAGCTGCGTGTTATCCTGGAAGTTTTCTCGGGTATGGAGAATGCTCTGAGTATTTTAAACGATTTGGACATCCCACACATGAAATGACTCGTGTTGCTATTAATGGTCGTTTGCCTGATTTTGATTTAACCGGGTTCGCTCGTGTGATATCATTTGAACTTGCTGATGGGTTACATCCGTGTAGTTATGTTTTGCTTGGTAGACATATGTCTGAAAAACACTGGATGCCAATAGTGCTATTGAGATATATGATCGATTGTGGTATGCTAATATCGTTAATTGTCAGTGAAGCGATTATATGCTATCACGCGCAGAAGGATGTTTGGTTACCAAAACCTGATCTAGATCGTATAATTGATGAAATTAAAAATCAAAGATTTTCAAAACAGTTTTCTAATTTTAGCGAGGAAGAAATCATGAAGCTATCTAGGCAGTTATTTGAAATTAAAAACAAAGAAGCCAAAGATTTCGGACGAAAAATAATTGGTAAATTCACTCATGGTGGAAGATTTGACAATGCAAAATACTCTTCGAGGTTGATCATAGACGTCGCTGAATACGATTTTATTGTAGCGGATTTAACGAAACAGGGAAAACTTGTAACCCGTAGGGATGCTTTTCTATCCGATGGTGAGAAATTAGGTACGGTTGTTACCTACTGTGATGGATATAGTTGTTAGTACACACATTTGAGAAGTTCTATGCTAGCGTATGCTTCTATTAATCTATTTTCGATGATAAATAGATTTCCAGATACCGCGGTTAGAGTAGCTACTGATTCGATGTATATCCACAACAAATACAAATAAGATGTAGCGGTATTCACAGATCCCGAGGAAGCGTGGGGGCGTTGGCGATTTAAAAAGGAAAAACTACATGAGTATTGTGAATCCGCAGACGTTGCCATCGACGATAAATACTTGAAAAGCAACCATAATCTCTCAGAGATTCAATCAGAATTTTCTAATGCACCACCCGTATCTGATCCCGTATGTAGATACAAGACAGTTTATTTAAACGGCTGTGGTGCATCAGGAAAGACAACTCGTGCAATTGAATTATTTCGTCGGTCAACCATGATTGTGCTAACGCCAACTCACAGACTCGCCAGAGAGATGATAGCGCGGGGAGTAAAAGCCTGTACTTATCACAGCTTCTTTCGATGGAAAGGCGATACATGGACTCCTGATCGAATGGTCGATAAATTCATTCCTGAAATCATAATCTGGGATGAAATATGCACGGTATTGTTGACAGTATTACAGATATTTCTTGAATGGTTGTTATTGAAAAATACAAAAGTCGTCATGTGCGGGGATCACGGCCAACCACAGCCATTTGTTGGTGGATCTCCACATGAATGGCTAAAGCGATTTGTAGATTATTATGAAGAGATTAATACCGACCATAGATCACTTGATGAACAATTACGAGAGTTCAAAGCGCTGATTAGATTACAACCGGATAAGATCCAATGTGAAATAGCGCGTGAAATAATCTCAGAAACTCCCATGAATGATTTTTGGGAAACATGGAGACCAAATGATTTAATAATCGCGAGTAGAAAAATAGTCAGAGACGTGCTTCAGATGAAATTATTTGAATTGCATAAGTGTAAATTTGCAACACTTCCAGTACCACTCTGTTATAGACCTTCTAATACACGAAAGCAGAATATCGACGTTGACATTCCTGGACAACAACAAAAGCAGAATTTAGTATTAAATGATATTGTGCTGGTTGATATCAGCGTCGTCGAAGATGCATTGGGGAACTCAAAGAGTTCCGCTGATAAATCCCCATGGACGCTAGGATACGCAGCGAAGATACATTCTTCACAGGGATTAACTATCACAGACACAATTGTTTGGATAGTAGATAATCGCATTGAGTGGTCAAATTTAGTTTATCTCGCAGTATCCAGAGTACGGCGAATAAACCAACTTCGAAGAATTGTTGTTGACGATGCCAGTGACGATATTTTCAGCGCCGATGATATCACCAGTGATAAAATCACCAGTGATATAATCAGAAAAAAACTCTCTGGTTATAAACAACAGGATAAAAAAAATAAACGAGAATTTGACATTGATGCTGAATTAATAATTACGCTAAAGCAACAACAGAATAATCACTGCGCGAGTTGCAATTGTATAATGCGTTGGCAGTATTCGGATAAAGATCCTAGCCAATTTACCGTAGACAGAAAGAATAACAATCTCGGTCATGTCAGAAACAATGTGAGGTTGACTTGTCTTGAGTGCAACAGACGCAACGGTGCTAGTTAAGACCACGCGGTGGTAATTGAGTATCCTCAGGAATCACTTGTAACTGTTGTCGAGTAAATCCTCGCTGAGGAGCAGTTGAATCCAGTTTATAGACTGGAGGTCTACCAGTTGATCGTGTTATACCGGATATCTTATGCGTCGTGACGCTCCAAATAGGATCAGTAGCTCTTTTTTTACCACCTTCAAGCTCTCCTGGTTCGTATAAGTACCTTACAATGACATTACTACCAAGAATTGGTTGGGAAACGCTAGCGTTTCTAGAGAAATCTTTTTGTGGTTGTACGGGTATATACTTCATTTTAATAGCGTTGACAGGTTTCATGTTAATTGTTGTAGTAATCTCATTATTGATTGCGGTAACTACACCTGGTAATCTCTTGACCCATTCACGGGATCGTTTATCCTGGATGAATTCTTTCGCGTATTGATATCCAAATAACCGCTCAGCAAGTGTCCGATTAAACCGTTCAACAATTGCCTGATCGCGATGTAACGCAGTGTGTCCTCGTCTGATGGCGACATTATGATGTTTCATCGTTGTTAAAACAGCGCCATGAAATTCCTTGCCAGGATCAACTTGTAACAGATTTGGCCAGCGCAGACCACCTTGTGGTCCGGGACCTCGTCGATAAATTTTTTCAAATGCAGAAGCTACTTCAGTAGATGATTTTGTCCTTAGCGGTTCTGCTTGTTTGTATCGACTCGCAATATCAACTAACGTTAACGCGTATTTGTAACCGTTGTCATGCGGCAGAAATAGTATATCAGCTTGATGAACTTCATTAGGTGTCGTAACATCAAAATGCGAGAAGTTAATTCGTTTAGGCGGTGGTAGATAAATTTGCCATATTGCCTGTTTAGATAACCAGTTCGCTGCAGTGGTTTTTTTCACCGCTGCAGCGCTAGCGAGTTTACTTATTGCTGCGTAACCTCTCCAGTATCCTCTCGGAGAATAATAAATAGATTCCATATTTTTAATTACCAGCACCTAACATCAATTTACCCTTCATAGCAGATTTTACCAACCACGAAGCCAATTTTTCTTTGAAGGATTTATCAGGAATAGCATTTAACGCATGAATTAATTTCACATCCGCAAGATGTCTTTGTTGAAGATTGCTGCTTTTATAAGCGACATCATGAGCATGACACGCCTTATCAATAGCGTTTGTTGGATACTCGCCGGGTCGGGGCTGATTTTGATCATCAAGTCTGATATCTAATCGTGTTCCCGGTCCACAATAGCTATATCCTGGAAGGTGCTTTTCTCCTTTATACTTTGCCCACGGTGTTCCTGGGAATTTTGCTAACTTGGCTGCAATATAACCTCCTCGTTTTTTTTTAAAGGTTTCGTGGAAACAAATCTAAATTTCTTTGTACTACACTGTACGCACTTACCAGAAAGCGCTGATCGATTATTTTTTGTTGTAATCGTCGTCAAGTCATTTGTGCCAGTACGCGTCCTACACTTCACACAATATAGATCCATAATTTATATATAACGGCATGAATGTAATTGATTATTCAGCTACGAGACGACGGGAACCTATTAGACACCATGCAATGTTGCCAAATTCTATTCGCGCGATTATCATCGGACCATCTGGATCCGGCAAGACACAATTGCTACTTAATTTGATAACGAGATGGATGGCGTGGGATAAGTTGTATATGATTGCTCCGAGTGTAGATGATCAGCGATGTTATGAAGTGTTAAAGGATTTTAACGAAGCCGCGCGACAAATTAACGGTGATGGTGTTATTGAGTTTATAACCGATATCGAAGAGGCACCTAGCATTGACTCCATCGACGGAAGTATTAACAATTTAGTCGTATATGATGATATCATGTTAGATAATCAAAATAATCCTGCTAGAATATTTTCCCGAGGCAGACATAAAAACACCGACGTGATATATATCACTCAACGTTACACTCAAATACCAAAAGTGATCCGAGATAACTGCAATATGCTGTGTGTATTTAACGGAGTTGATACTCATACTCTTAGAAATATTTGGCAAACTTGGTGCGGTGGCGATATGGATCATAATCAATTTAAAAATTTCTTTAGCCGCGCTCAGACAATCCCACACGGATTTGTGACGATAAATTTATCAGACCCTCGGACAAGATATCGTGTCGGACTTGATCAAATATTTAGTTAGCGCATAGCAGCAGAGGAGGTGAACGCCAACTAAATTGTAAGATTATTTTTTTTCATTGTTGAAATTCGAAGAATTTCACGACGACCGCTTACAACGTTGCCTTGGGACGTTGCAGTGTGTCGCAGCCGTTGTGTTTGTGAAACTAAATTGGCAACTATCATCGTAAGATTTTTTATTGTTTCGGTTTTGTAACGAAACGCTTACGAAATATTTTGCTTAAAAAGTTGGTCTGTTCACCTCCTCTGCTGCTAGTTATTACACAGAATTATAAATTGTGACATAATTGTATACTTCTCAACATTCTTAAGCAACATTTGAAGCCACTGAATCATATATAAAACAAGCTTTTGAAATGAGCGATAAGATATAAATTGTTTACAAATCATACAATTTGCGTGAGTTAGAATATTTAATGCCATATTATCAAACTGAATCTTATTTTTACATCTCCAATGCAGAATACCTTCTTCTTATTGATCATATATATTTTTTATGTCCTAACTGACGGTGGTTTGTTCGTTGATTTTAAACGTGTATCTCCATTTTGATAGCAACAACAGAAACAGTCTGGCTGAAAGATGTAACCACACGACTTCCGAGAGACAAGCGATCACTCGATGACCCTGACCTTCCTGAGAAGTTGTCCTTTCTCCTCAAACGCAATTCCGATACTCTGAATTTAAACTAAAAGAGGAATTATCATGTGGATCCTAATGCTGACATATATACTGTGAGAAATTTGAATGACGGCCGATCCACTCTGGAAAAGAAGGTTGATGTGGAAAAGGAGGTAAGCGTTCAAATGATTTTTTTATTTATGAGCACAAACCTTGTTAATGTCATCATAAGTGTCTCATTAGAACTTAAGAGGTGACCCCTTCAATAAATTATATTGTAGAGTTATAGATATGTATTCATATGTTTAAAAGTTGAACTCACACAACCTTTTCAATACCAAGGCTATTTTGATTTTCGATTTTTGATTAGTTTGTTGTATTTAATTGTAGACTGTCATTTATATTTCAACTCAAAAATTACATTTAATGTTTAAAGAATCTGAATTAGGTTGATTGTTGTGCGTTAAGTTGGCTGACTCGTTTCACTTGAGATTCAATATATGTATCTACGTTGTAGATTGCCGACATCTTTTCTTCAAAGATTTTCAGGTCAGCTACTCACATTAGGTAGGTGTTCGTTATTTTCTTCCCGATTCCGTTTCTAATCATAGTGACTCCTAAGAAAGAAATATCCTACTGTTTGCATCATGATTTGATTTGTTGCTTTTTTTAATATCATACCTTCATTTTCAGTGCACAGTTGTTATCAGTTTTTTATGTATGTTCTCTTGCTTCATTATCTTAGTATTCTTGTCATAACATGTAGACTCCATTATTCTTTGATGTTCCATTTTGCTTTTGACTGTCTATATATCTCGAGTGCGTGCGTTCTATACTGTGTGGCATAATTATTAGGAAACATTTCTTTGGTTAGCTTTATAAATAGAGGACATGCAATAATTTTGATATTTTCACTGCTCGTTCACCGCCTCTACACGTAGCTTCCGTTTCAAGGTATGTAGCTGCAGATTAGAATTGACTGCACACTTACTCGATTATGTGTGCAATTGTCTCGAAGCAAGGTCTGGGCTTGATGTCCTGCTTGCCAAAGGGAATTGAAGCGTCTCTCATAGCCTCTCCTTTCTTGTAGTGATCGCTGCAGGATCACTGTCTCGTTCTGATGGACAGGAGATTACTTGCATATAGCCTCTCCTATACTATTGTGTCCACAAAAGCCCCTTCACGCTGGGACTTTTGTTTTCACATAACCTGTTGTGTGGCGCGACCGAGTGCTCTGCGGTATTACTGGGAGGGCGGACTGGGCTCATTAGCCTTGGCAGGCAGCCTGTCTAAGAGAAGGGAAACTCCAAACCCGGGTAGATGAAGCTCGTTAGCCTGCTAAAGGCAATTGGTATAGGAGTTGACAACTCTGATTGAAAACCACTGGTTCCACTGCCTTGTGGATATCTTCTGGGGAACGAAAGGCTACGGGAGTAAACCCAGACAAAAAACCTGAGTGGAGCCCCTATGGCGGATGGATATCGACTACGACTTCCTTACGGAAGCTGCTGCATACAAACTGGTGCCAAATGTCATCCTCAACATTCCCTTGGACCAAACCAGCAAGGACGAGAGGGGTATCCTGAAGACTGGGCAACCCAGTATCTCCATATTCCATGCCCAGTCTTTCGCCCTGGAGAGGTTACTCAAGTCTCGCAACTAAGGGAGGAAACAAAAGGGAATCTGACAGTTTACGGGTTATAAGTCCCACCCGATTGGAGTAGGGAAGGGGCGAAACGGGTCAGCTTTGACGGTGGAAGGGATCACATATCCCAATGGCCAACTACCCCCCGCCTCAGGCCGGGCTGTCCCCTTTGAATAAGGTGTTATCCCGCCATCACCTGTCTGCTCCAGTTGGTGTCTGGAGCTCAATGTGTTGTGTTGCTTAACATTACAATCAGACGAAAATTCCACACCAGACAAAAAGAAAAAGAAACGAATAAAGAAGACTCCAGCTCTTCGATTTGCAAGCTGGAATGTGCGCACTATGTGTACAGGCATCTCAGATGACCTCAGAGAAGTAGATGACACAAGGAAAATGGCCGTAATCGATAGAGAACTCACAAAGCTAAATATGAGCATAACTGCCCTCCAAGAAATTAGACTAGATTCCAATGGCTCCCTCAGAGAGGAAAACGACACTTTCTCCTACAAGGGTCGCACATCTCAGGGGTCCCGTCAGCACGGAGTTGGTACGTCCATAAAAAACAATATTCTTGGCTTGGTTGAGCGTCTCTTGTCCATCCGCCTCACTATTGCTGCAGGTCCTGTCAACATCATTAGTGTCCACGCCCCCACCCTCTCGTCTTCAGAAGACACCAAGGATCAGTTCTATGGGCAGCTGAATCAACAGATTAAAGGATGCCCCAAAAACGAATCACTTTTTTTCTCGGCGACTTCAATGCCATAGTATGTGAGGATCACAAATCATGGCCTACCTGCCTCGTATATCATGGTACAAGAAATACCAACGAAAATGGTCAGAGACTGCTGCAGCTGTGCACATACCATACGCATGTGCATAACAAACACTTTTTTCAAGGGTAAGCAACAACACAAAGTGTCATGGAAACACCCCAGTTCACATCACTGGCACCAACATGACTTTGTCATCACCAGGCGCTCTGCACTTAAGAGCGTCCTCTCCACCAGAACCTACCACAGTGCAGACTGCGACTCCGACCATGCCCTCGTGATCTGCAGGGTGAGACCTCAGCCAAAGACACTACACCGTTCAAAACCAAAAGGACACCCTCGCATAAACACCGCAGAGATGTCGTTCCCTTCCAAGGTACAGGAGTATGTGTCCGCCCTGGACAAGGCTCTCCAGGACCTGCCAGAGCACGACGCCACAGCCAAGTGGAACGCCATGAAGGGTGCCATCAACAAAACAGCCATGTCCACGTTTGGCAAAACAGAACGACCCAGTCAGGACTGGTTCAACGCACACCTAACAAGGATGGAACCACTAACCGAGGAGAAACGCACGGCCTTAATAGCGTACAAAAAAATGCCCCAATGAACGGACGCATGCTGATCTTAGAAGTGCTCGAAGCAGCACCCAACGCATCGCTAGACAGTGCGCGAACGAGTACTGGCAACAGATGTGTGTAGAAATCCAGCACAGTGCCGGGACCGGAAACATAAAAGGTATGTACATTGGCATCAAGAAGGCTCCAGGATATACAGTGAAAGGGTTGGCTCTCCTGAAATATATGATGGGAGAGACGATCACATATTGTGGGCAACAGATGGCCAGATGGCGGGAGCACTACTCAGAGCTATACACCCGTGAAACGTTAGTCACTGAAGCTGCCCTCAGCAGCATAAAGAATCATCCCATCATGGTTGGAGTTTGACGAAGTGCCAACCTTAGAAGAGCTCAGCAAAGCAATTGACTCCCTCCCAAACGACTAAGCACCAGGTATTGACAGCATCCCGCCGGAAGCTATCAAATGTGGAAAACCAACACTGCTCCAACCACTGCACGAACTACTTTGCCTCTGCTGGGAGAACGGAGCAGTCCCCCAAGACATGCGTGATTCCACAATTGTGACCAGTTTCCAAAAAACAAGGGCGACGCAGTGACTGCAATAACTAGAGAGATCTCGCTTCTGAGCATCGTTGGTAAAGTGTATGTCCGCATCATACTAAACAGGCTGCAGTTGCTGGCAGACCGTGTGTACCAAGAATCCCAGTGCGGCTTCAGAGCAGGCAGGTCGACAACAGACATGATCTTCTCTTTACGACAACCCTAAGAGAAGAGCAGAGAGCGAGGTCAACCACTATACATGATGTTCATCGACCTCACCAAGGCCTTTGACTTCGTCAGCAGCATGGGCCTTTTTGAAGTTCTCAGTAAAATCGCTTGCCCATCAAAACTCTGCAGCATGATAATCTCTTTCCATGCAGATATGAAGGGAACAATCCTGTATGATGGATCTTCCTCAACCTCCATCCCAGTTAACAGCGGTGTGAAGCAGGGCTGCGCTCTGGCACCAACCCTATTCGGGACCTTCTTATCCTTGCTTCCGTCCTACGCCTTTGACTCGTCCACTGATGGCATATATATATATATACACACCAGGTCCGATGGGAGGCTGTTCAACCTGGCACGACTGCGCTCAAAGACAAAAGTGAGGGCTGTGCTCGTCAGGGAGATGCTTTTTTGCAGATGACGCGGTTCTTGTGGCACACACTGAGGAAGCCCTTCAGAGACTGGGATACCATTTTTCTGATGCCTGCATGCAGTTTGGACTCACCGTCAGCCTGGAAAAAACAAAGGTCAGCATGCAAGATACCACCATTGCCCCTACAATCAAAATCAACGGTGTCACCTTGGAAGCAGTTAACAACTTTACCTACCTGGGGTCAACCATCAGCAACACTCTCTCCTTCAATAAGGAAGCCAAAGTCAAAGTTTACCAAGCCTGCATTCTCAGCACCCTTCTATATGGAAGTGAGACCTGGAGTACCTACATGAGGCAAAGCGCTGGCTCAACTCCTTCCATATACGGTGCCTTAAACGCATCTTGAAAATCAGCTGGCAAGACCGTGTACCAAACAGTGAAATCCCGCAGCGTGCACACACCCACAGCATGTTCTCCCTGCTGAACAAACGTCGCCTTCGATGGCTAGGACACGTCCGACGCATGGAGGATGGGAGGCTGCCAGAGGACATCCTATATGAACAGCTGGCCACTGGCACAAGAAGACTCGGTCACCCCTCACTCGGTTTCAAGGAGGCATGCAAGAGGGACCTGATGCCATGTGACATCGCACCTTATGGCTGGGAAGTGCTAGCCGAGGACCGAGACACCAGGAGACTGACAGTAAGTAAAGGTATATCAGTCGTTGATACGAGGCAGCAGAGAAACGTGTCAAAAAGGGCCAAGTGATAGCAACCACAGCAACTCAGGCTTCCAAGCATGTCTGCACAAACTGCAAGAGGGACTGCCACTCGCGCATCGGTCTCCACAGCCATAACAGACGATGCCAACAACCCAGAGACAGACGACACCCCAAGGGTGCTATACGCGTGGTCTCCCAAGATTAAGACGCCAAAGAATGAATGTCTCGAATCCCCGTGTCAATGGTGTTGCATTGATAACATTTTAGAATAATTGACACATTTTTTGGGACCACCCTGATATCGCTTCCGCGTTTTCGATGCTTATGTGATCTCCATTTGAGGTCGCTCTTATGAAATCAGGGCTATGTAGACTACTTGAATGTAAACATAACTGCTTAGGTAGCAGCAGAGAGGGTGAACAGACCTTTGGCTGAAAAGGACCAAAGAAAAAAGGATCGACAGACCTTTGGCTGAAAAGGACCGACATAAAAAAAGGGGCTGAACAGACCTTTGGCTGAAAAGGACCGACATAAAAAAGGATCGACAGACCTTTGGCTGAAAAGGACCGACACCAGACCAACTTGCTAGCAATTCATAAAAAAACGACGCCGACAGCATCAAAGATGTCGCTGTTGAAATTCGAAGAATTTTCGTGTTCATGTTGTTGCTGCGTTGAAAATCACTACGATTTCAATCGAATATTTGATCAAGTCCGACACGATGAAAATCATTTATGATTTCACAAACAGACTAATTTGCAAAACTTCACCTCGCAAATCAATCAGATTATTAGATTAGTCAGTGAGTTTGAAATTAATTCTCGTTAGCGAATCATTATGACATCGCATAAAGACTGGATTAACCGGAGACTCAACAATAAGAAATCCTGGAGGAGCTGTTGGTGCAAATGAATATAGAATATATCCCTGCTGAGCATGATTTGATTGCTCAAGATTTATTTGATAGCTTCCTTCGATGGTATCACATACTAAATTCAGCGCTATCACCGAGGATATATTGACGTTTAACGGAGCGATATGTCTGCCGTCACCGTCTGGGTTATTATTATGTTTGAGGATTGTTATTTTTGATTCTGGTAATTCAGGCCATCTTAACATCGATCTTATAGAACTCTGATAAATATCTACAACATACCCAGGGGAATTAATCTCGATCGCAGATGATAACGTCGGCTCGTGAACCGTTATAGCGATTTTTGATTCTTTTCCGGTGATAGATTTTATTCGTCGTTGTAATTCGTTATTGATTTGTTCGATTTTATATGATCCAGTTGGCAACGAGACAACGTTCCAGTCTGGGGTACCGTCTGGTTTATTCTTATTTGCAAATGCCAGTGAATTATTTGGTTGTTGACCACCAAATGCTACCGATCTGATATTAGGCCAGCTATGATACACTCATAGTTTTGCTAGCGCTATATCTTTCACGGGAACGGGGATCGGGAAGTTCACACTGAATTCAGGACGCGTTGAGGTTATTGATATCATGCTTGTTTTCACCGGTGTTGTTTTTTCTACTATTTGTTGAATTAGTTCTTGCGACGACATTGTTATTATTATTATCCTGCTCTAATTTTAGCATTGTTGATTTATACAATTGAGCCATCGTTGAGAATTCGCTATCTGATATTGTTGTGTCATCGAGTGACGATGATATCAACAAGGACAATTGCGATTAACCGGTAGATGCAATGTGAAATTTAATTACGTAATCGTGTAGTTTACTCTGGCTACACGATGATAGTTTTTTTGTGATCCCGGTTAATATACCCGCGATTGTAGCCACCGCAGAAATAGCTATTGGAACTACGACCGGAGCAATCATTGTAACCGAAGATAGTATTATTCCAGCAGCGGTGATTACGCCCGACACCGAATACACGGTGATATCAACTGCGGTTATTCTTCGTTGGTATTTTTTAATTTTTATTTGATATTCATCGATGAGCGCGCTGAGTTTAGTTTGAAATTCTCTGACCTGATCATAGCGATACTGATACACTGAAGGGATTGTCATTTTATTTTAAAAACGCCTAGCGTTTTCAATTATGATTTCCCTTTCAGTTTAATTATTTACTTAAATCCACTACGAATTCTACGTACCACGTTACTGAAACCCTGACTAGATTTCTATCCGCGGTCGTTATCGTGAATTGTTCAGATACATCCTTGTCGATAATCGTTGATACTATATTATTGACTCCAGATGAGCTACTTGATGACATATTGAATTGAGTCGGTGATACTATTGTTAATCGATAAATACCCTTGACTGCTGCGGTTACGTTTAAAATGTTGTTTGTGGGAGTCCACGCAAATGAACTGTGTTGAATCGTGTATACGATATTGTTGGTGCTCTTATGAGGAATTTTTATTTTTTCAACAACACCTATCATCTTCGTTGTATCATCCTTCATTGCGTCGTTGAATGTTTTTAGATCATCGATGGATTTTTTAAAATCAGGAAGGGTTATTTCAATTTTATCAAATGGGGTTAACTTATCAATAATGTTTTTACGAAACATTGAAAACTGTTTCACGTGTTTTTCATATTCGGATTGAAGAGTTGCTAGTTCCAACATAGAATCTTTTATCGAGGTGAGTTTTGGTATGGTCACTGGTGGATTTCCCAAAAAATCTAGCAGGGGTTTATCAATATTGTCTATTATATTTCTTTGTATTGCAGAAAACTGATCAAATGCATCTATATGATCGTCATACTTATCATTAAGCGATTTCAATGAATTCACCGTGTTATCGAATGTTGCTAATTTATCCGTGATCGTTGAAACAAGTACACATGGTTTGAGTTTACCCTGATCGGAAAATAACGCGATAGTATCCTCTGCTGCGTCTCGTCGTTTAACTAAAATATCATTAATGGAGATATTATTAGTTTTCAATTTACCCTGACGATCGCCAAATACAACTATTTCACTAGGATCAACATCTACTAGGTTCAACATTTCGGCTATTTCATCTTCGATTATTTTTTTTAACCTCTTTGATTTCAACTCCACCAGTATCTGGTTTCTTCAGCGTTGATAAAGGTCGTCCCCAAATATCAATCATTGTTATCATAGAAATCTTTTCTCTGTTTAAAATCTAAAAGATTTCCAATCAAAGATTTTCAATCCAACGACTGCTAGTATACTCATTCACTACTACATGGGGTGGTTTTGATTGTAAATTACTTTTCAATTTCATCAAAGATTCCCGTGAAATAGCATCAAGTACGTTTAATACTTCATTGCCACATATGGGTGGGTCAATCATCGTTTGTGTTGGTAACGTAGAATACCAAGTCGTCATTGGAAAAGTTTTTATATAACGCAAAAATTCCTTCGGAGGCGCTAGTCCATATGAGTCAAAATAGACAATTCCACGTGGATCAATCGCGTATGCAACCCAGTGAGTTCCTGGTCCATCACTGTTATCTAGATTAATAATACCCGTTTCAACATTATTTGGTTGTGCCGGTAACTGATCTTTCATAAAAACACCTCTGAAGTTTTTGATCGCGAGTTTTTTAGCGGCATCAATTAAATCAAAATTGGACATTGGAAGATTTTTCACTAGTAAACCGTTCCTGGGATTCTCAAGCCGCTTCCGCTGTACCATGAATACGGGGTTCCTGGTAGTCTTAGACCTTTCCCCTTTTTTTTGTACCCCTTTCCCGTTGCCTTTTTAGTGCCATTCCTTCTGCGATACCAATAGCCCCTAACGCTGCCGCTTTAGCTACCGCTGGGGCCGCTACGGCAATCAACCCTGGAATCAACCCTAACAGCGGGAATATACCACCAGTCTTTTCCATGTTTTTAATCGCGCTCGCAGAAAGAGTAACCTGAACTCCCTTTTCTTCTTTAAGCGCTTTATTAAAATGATTAATCTGAGTTTTCGTCAGTGATAGTTTATTCGCCCCGCCATTCATTTAATTAGGTTTCAGCGTTATTGTGGTTCCACATTGCTTAGCTTATTTGGATTGTAATTTTTTTAGCTGACCAGGTGTCAACGACACATTGATAATACTATACGACATTATACAAAACAGATTGATTCTAAATCGTAAGTGATTCAATTAAAAATTCGAAGAATTTCCACGAAGTAATCAATTACATGTTTTCCACTGGTGCATCGACGATTCTCATTCGTCCACCAATACCTTCGAGTAGCATTGATTTATCACTAAGAATGACAGCAACCGCTCTATAATTAACAATACCACCAGGTCGGGTTACACGAGCTCGGAAGTGTATATCAACGACGGACTGTCTCATCAAGTCAAGATGTTCCAACGAAAAGTAATAAATCGGATACAAATTTTTAAAATCCGACTGTGAAATTTGTAGACCAGTATCAACATTTTGATCGCGTCCCATGTACGACAACAACCGATGATAAACTCGTGCAATATGATTGTTTTCATAGTTAAGTTGTATATCCTCAGATGGTTCTTGTTGTCCGTTTATATTCAGCGAGACTTCATTACACCCAATTTGATCAAATATCATATGGGAACGTTCTTGATTACCTAATCGCGCAGTATTCTGTAGCGCAACAAATATGTGACGTGGAGCTGAAATACCCTGTTTTGATGCTAGATGCCATGTAAGTGTACCATCAATATTAGAATCCATGGTATCTGTGGATGTTGTCAACCAACTCAACAATGTCTTTCCTCCTTGATCCATAAATGATAGTTAACAACGACGGAGTCAACACTGGCATCCACAGTGATAGTTTTGATAAAACGACTTTACCCGCAGCGCCGCCAGTGCGCCAGATTGCATTATCATCAGTACCCTTTCCATTAGCGCTACCGTATGCTTTACTCCATATATAACTTTTATGACGTTTCTACAAAATCAAAATATGTGATGCAACGGAATCGCGCATGAAAACGGTCGATGTTGTCCCTGTAACGTTGCTACTCGTGTTGCAAATCCTAGGTTGTAACCGGGAATATTATTGATGACATCAAATTCAGCAGCTAGTCTTGTATATCCGGGTGGTGCTCGATCAACTGCTGTAGCTCGTGTTGCTTTTACTCTAGAATACTGGATGTGCTCAGCGTTATCAGTAATATCCTTCGCGAACATTCCCCCGAAGATCAGGTTGTACTTCGTGATAGGCAAAAAATTGATAATCGCGTACAGAATCATCTTTAAGTACTGGGGCGTCCATGTCAAATGCACTATCAGGGTTCTGTTTGAACATTTTTTATTATATACCCATTGGTCTAAATTGGAGGGAATTGCAAAGCAATTTCAAAGTTGATTTTCTCTAAATGAATTCCTTGGGTTTTCACTGATAGCAAAAACAACAATTTTTTTAGTAATTTTAGTCATTTTTGATAAAAATCCGGTGAAATCTGTAGTATTTTATCAAAAAATGAAAATTGCAAGGTAGTTTTAACATGAAAAGTTGATTTTCTCTAAATGAATTCCTGGGATTTTCACTGATAGAAATCATACATAAAAATCACAAAAATGTGATTTCACAGTGAAAAATCATCAAAAAACCACCAATAAAATCACAAAATATGTGATTTCACAGTGAAAAATACAGAATTGAGCATCGCAGATTTTTTATTTATTATAATAATTATTTTTTATAAATTGCAAGTAATTTTCACCGATGACGACCTTGTCGTTGTCTTTGACGTTTGTAGAAATTCCTTGAATTTCCAAGACCACTTCCCGCTATCATATTTGCTGTTATATTATCCTGGGCGTTAGTCATCGATGATGAAATCATTGACTGTAGTTTTTCATCTACTGCGTTATTTATTTTTTTACTAACCCGCGCAGGCATAACCGCAGTAGATGGTAACGGTAATGACGAAGTCATCAATGATGAAATCACCGCTGGTTTCTTTGAAAATGTTCCAAAATTTCGCCGTCGAACTAGCGCTGTTAGTTTATCCCGAGCGGCTGAAAACGCCTTCCCGGCAAGATCACCAACAGCGCTAATACCCTTATCCCTGATAACATCAATGGCTTTCATTGATAGTTGTTTTGCTAGCGGAGTTACTTTTGGAGCCATTCTTGAAAATAATCCCATTATAGTATTACCGAGACCATCTCCATAGTATGCTCGGTATTTTGGCAATCGTGAGTTTACTATGTAGACGTTAGTTGGTTTATCATGGTTGTAGTGTATGATCATTCTTTATTTAATTGCTATTTATCTAATCGTTGGTGATGAAAAATCCAAAGGATTTTCAGTCACTGAGATAACCATGATGAAATCTTCGATTTTCCTCCACTAACTCTTCAATAAAATCTCGATATGTTGCAATATCAATGATACCACCTTGAAATAATCTCCTACGGATATCAGCAGCTTCATTGATTATTTCCGGCGAGTTATTCCCGGCTCGTTTACCCCCTACAAGTACTTCTAATCGTGCTATATCACCGAGAATATTGCCAGGACATGTTACTCTAGAGTGAGCATCCATAGGTGAGCATCCATAGGATTTTCCATTCCCAACTAAGCCACTACCCGTTTTTTTAGTTGTACCAGTTGCACCCTTCTCAGAATCAGCCTCTGCCATTATTTGTATTTCACCTGGGATTGGGTCAGCTGTGTATACTGGTGGTGGTTGTGTGACTCCCTTTACCATAGCTAGAAAATTATTATAATCACTACTTTTTTTTCTTGTGATTTTAGTTTTTTCCCGTTTTGCTAAAAACATCTTATTTGCCCAAACGTCTAGAGTTTTTACAAAATCTTTAGAAGGATCGTTTTTTAAATACTTCTCTCTTATCGATTTTTTAAAACTGTCTTTGGTAAATTTAACTAATTCAGAGTCTGTTTTGATTCTTCTGATTTTATTTAACGCATCAATTGTAAATATATTTTCAGGAGAATAGTCAGCGCTTTGTTGTTCTTGAAATTCAGGTGGTGGTGGGAGAATATCAACATCACCTAATTGTTCAATTTCAGGTGGTGGTGAGGAAATATCAACATCACCTAATCGTTCAATTTCTTCCTGAAGTTCTCGTTGTTGTTGTTCTTGTCGTCTTGCAGTAGTTATTATATCACCAGGAAGTGTTTTTAATGATTTTTTTGTTTGTTTAGTTCGTTTTGCTATTTTTTCAAGTTCACCAAGAAGAGGTCTCTCTACTCGTTTCCCCTCCTCAGGGACATCTCCGTATATAGCTCGTTCAGTAGCTTTTTTCACATCTGTAGTTGCACTGACAATCGGCTTAAACAGTTGTTCAGAACCCTGTGTAAAATCAGTTTGAAATAATTGTCGCTGTTGAAGTTTGTCTCGTATACGATCACGTAGAGGTATTAGTTTATTAATATCGCTGAGTCGTTGTTTTGTGTTACGTGTGGTCAGTGATTGTCCTACCATATTGAAAGAGTATCACTATTGTCAAATTGTTTGCAATTCACGAGTAAAAAAAATACTACTATGAATTTTCTATTTACAATACCGGTTGAGCTGTCAATGTTGACTAAACTCACATGAATGGGCCCATTCATCGTAAAAAATCTACACGGAAGTTATATATAACAGGGGCTCTCTAAGGGTAGGACTCAGCCTGTTCGATTAACGCTTTTAACTGCCTCGCCTTCGAGTTTATAAGCTTCCTTTGCTCATCATCTAAACTTAATTGCTTCCGTATATGTTCAACGATGCTACATAATGGTACAAACACATTGACGTCTTCGTTATTAACTAAACTTTCACGAATAAGTTTTTGTAAGCGTTTGATAAAATAATACTGTTTCGAGAGGACATATTTTCCATGCGAATGTGCAAATTCTATATCAGAGAAATCGGTAATTATTTGATCACAATCTAACCCTGAACATAATTTAATTTTTTGAGTTTTGAGTGTATTGATTTCATCAATGATACATCTTATATTTGTATAATTCATATATATGAAAAGTATATTTATTTAATTAAGGAGTGAAAACTCTTTGAGTGAAATTGCAAAATGAATTCTGGACCCGCTAAGGTGTTGGTCATCTTAGCATGTCCAGAAGCTTAATGCGATTATAAGTGATTATGGTTGTATATACGATGACGACGGCACATTATAACCCCGTTGATCTAGTGTGGTAGGCGCTTGTATACACACGACGGCACAATTACACATCACCGTTTTGAACCCCCTTGGTGTTTATACATCAAGCGGTGCTCAACGGTTACACATAATCATGGAAGCGTAATCCCCACGAGTAGAGTCTAACTTGTCAAATAACAGGTTTGACCTACAAGAGGATACGTTTGATGCGTGGACGCACAGACGGCACAACAATAGATTATAGGCGATTATGGTATTTACAATGAATTGATTCACACAATGGATGACGACGGCACAAAAATAGATTATAGGTGATACAATGACAATGGATGAATGAATGCAATGACAATGGATGAATTGATTCAATGACAATGGATGACGGGGTGGTTCTTCATTCATACGTGATCAATACAACCTATATAAAACCTAGGTTGTATGAATACCAAAAGATATCCATACACCCGGAAGTGTATGGGTTGTAATGATCACATGTATGATTTTTGAACGCTTAAACCCCAATAGTATAACGCGCTAGTACGTATATAAATCGTTGTTGTTAACTAACAGGCACAGCGCTGTGTGGTGATTTTATTCCTTGTTGTGTATAATTCTGATCATTGACAACGTTGAAGTAACACATAATACTTGAAGCAGACACTAAAAAAAGAATTAAATAAGACGTGGTTATATAAAACAGTTCTGTTAATACTTGAAAAAAGACAAAATTGATTATATTCTGTTGAGATTCATGATAGCGAAACCAACCAATCAAAATCAAATGACAGTGTTTAGGATCAGTAACTATGTCTGGTGATTTATCACACGAGCGTTACCTAACGGAGTTATTACCCTTAAACAATGCAAGATTATACAGTTACATAAACAAATCGAATTTTTTGTCCGTTTATTTTGGAAATCGCCGAATTTTGTACTCGTTCTGCAACAAATCGTACTGATAATGTACAAATATCGAAATATCTACCAGCTGAAGTCATAGACGGAAATACTATCACTGTGTTATTATCAGTATTAAACGACTTTACAGGTCTAGCATTTTTCGAGTATTTCCCAGTTCTTCCTCGTTTTGTGTTTTCGCGTTGTGTAATAGCCTGAAGTTTGTTCAATTTGTTATTGTTACGATCGGAATCAATATGATCAATAACAAAACCATCCTTGATCAATCCGTTAAACACCTCGAATATGAATCTATGACAATAATATTTCTTCTTTCCAACACTAAACCTTAAATATCCTTGATTACTCAGAATACCAACCGACTTCTTATGTTTACAATGTCTAACAACACCATCACGAGAAGCTTCGTAGTTTTCAATAACAGGATGTCGTTTAAATTCTTGGTCCATTTATATACTAAATACGTTATTTGTCTAATTCATTATTTGGTTGAGATATAACATTGAGAAATCTTTCTATATAATCTTGAGCAGTTTTTATGATTTTGCCGTTGGCAACGTCGTTGACGTTGTCAGGATTTCTTATTCTTCGCTTGTCATAATAACGCTTCAACTCTCTATAACGCCTACCCCCGCAATTGATGCATAATTGTGAATTGCCTCTAACACCTACCCCACAATACAGGCATGCAAGAGGACCCTTTGATCCGTTTCTCACGCTTTGCATATGATACCCACAGAATTCATTTCTGCATGATTTGCTACATGGAGTCGCTGATCCAATCATAAGCCATTTGCAATGATTCATTATATAAAAAACTTTTTATTTAAATACTTGTTTTAATTATAATATGAAGGGATTCAAGAGATTATCGAAAATTACGCCTTGGAAAAATGCTAGATTTAATCTAGAAAGAATCTCGGATATAACAAAACGTTTAATAGATGACGAAACCCTGTTGAGTAAAATCAGAGACTGTTTTAATGAATTTAAGCGCGATGGAGCATCTCATACGTGGTCAACATTTCGAATTATCAACAACATCGAAGATGTTACACCCGTAATAGATGCTACTATGAACGATACAAAAGCAGCTGAGATAATTTCACATCTTGGTGTAAAATCCAAAGGTAAATTGCAAAGGAGGTATTTTTTCAGAATAAAATTCATTATCGAAGACGAAGACGAAGGCAAATGGATTATCAGGGATAAATTTGAACCAATTCTCAAAGATAAAAAATTTGTCATTGTGAGTAGAGATTCCAAACCAGGAATTCTAACTGGAATTGACATACCATACTACGAGAGATCCTACCCTGTAACAGCAGTTGTTTATGGAATATATCCGATAAATGATAGGCCAAGTATTGCAAAACTAGCACCTATGAAACTATCGTCAACGCTCGATTGTGTAGCAACACGGGTAATTGAACATTTCACAAATGCATCCCGAGGAAATAAACTAACTGATCTGCGACGTAGGAAAATAACCGAATAGGGACTGACAGTGAAACAGCGCGGGGCAATGATTTCCGATATAGCTAAATTAGAAGCATCATTAAAATTTCCAATATCGGTAGCGACGATAACCAGAGAAGTATTATACGAACCGAAATATCAATCACGAGGAGCTCCAATTGAAATTATTGATCATAAAAAACACGCGTGGACGGATGCAGTAAATATATTTCCACGAGAACGAATCGTGAGATATATCCCCCGGGAATTTTCCGGGGAATCCATCAAGGATGTTTTCAATGAAGAGAAATTATTCGTTGCTATTGTTGCGTTGTGTAAAGATGATCCCGTGTCAGTGTGGTTACTTAGCAGTGATGGTTCCGAATCAGGATTTGATCAGTTTGTATGACCAAATGGTGAATTATATCGCGTTGAAGAGTTAGATAACAGAATGAGAAAAATTGCTAATGATTTTTCACCGGAAAGTTTCCATGAAAAACTACTCACGGATAGTTTTACTATTCCATCAGTGGTAGCTCACTTCGCAAGAGAAAAAAACTCATGGTGTCCAACACGAAGTGATTTTCTCGAGGACGTTAAATTGAGTTGCGTCGAATTTCGTCATGGAGGACTGTGGAATACAAAATACTCACGTGATGGTATGATTTCAGTTGATATATCCGCGTGTTATCCTGGAAGTTTTCTCGGGTATGGAGAATGCTCTGAGTATTTTAAACGATTTGGACACCCCACGCATGAAATGACTCGTGTTGCGATTAATGGTCAATTGCCTGATTTTGATTTAACCGGATTCGCTCGTGTGATACCATTCGAATTCGCTGCAGGATTACATCCGTGTTGCTATCTTTGGCTTGGTAGACACCTGTCTGAAAAAGCGTGGATGCCAATAGTGTTACTACGATATATGATTGATTGTGGTATGCTAGCGTCGTTGATTGTCGGTGAAGCTATTATATCCTATCACGCGCAGAAAGAAGTTTGGTTACCAAAACCTGATCTAGATAGTATAATACGCGAACAGCGAGAGCATTTTCCTGATGGGAAATCGGAGATTTTTAATAAAGGACAAATCATGAATTGGTCTAAGGAGTTATTTGAAATTAAAAGCGGACAAGCCAAAAATTTCGGACGAAGAATAATCGGTAAATTTACCCAAGGTGGAAGATATGACAATGCAAAATACTCTTCGAGGTTGATCATAGACAACGCAGAATACGATTTTATTGTATCGGATTTAACGAAACAGGGAAAACTTGTATCCCGTAAGGATGCTTTTTTATCCAATGGTGAGAAATTAGGTACGGTTGTTACCTACTGTGATGGATATAGTCCCCAATACACACATTTGAGAAGTTCTATGCTCGGTTATTCTACTATTAATCTTTTTTCGATGATAAATAGATTTCCTAATACCGCGGTTAGAGTAACTACTGATTCGATGTATATACACGAGAAATACAAATCGGATGTAGCGGCATTCACATTTCCCGAGGAAGCGTGGGGATGTTGGCGATTTAAAAAGGAAAAACTACATGAATATTGTGAATCCGCAGACGTTATTATGGATGATAAATATCGTCGTTGTGACCGCGCTGAAATTCAATCAGAATTTTCGAATGCACCACCGGTATCTGATCCGATATGTAGATACAAGACAGTTTATTTAAACGGTTGTGGTGGGTCAGGAAAGACAACTCGTGCAATTGAATTATTTCGTGGGAAAAAATCCTACGGATTTCACAAGCATGATTGTGTTAACACCAACTCACAGACTCGCCAGAGTGATGATAGCGCGGAGGGTAAAAGCCTGTACTTATCACAGCTTCTTTCGATGGAAAGGCGACACATGGACTCCTGATCGAATGGGCGATAAATTCATTCCTGAAATAATAATCTGGGATGAAATATGCACTGTATCGTTGAGAGTATTACAGACATTTCTTGAATGGTTGTTAAACAAAAGCACAAAAGTCGTCATGTGCGGGGATCACGGCCAACCACAACCATTTGTCGGTGGATCTCCACATGAATGGCTAAAGGGTTTCGTAGACTATTATGAAGAAATTAATACCGACCATAGATCACTTGATGAACAATTACGAGAGTTCAAAGCGCTAATTAGATTACAGCCCGATAGAATCCAATGTGAAATAGCGCGTGAAATAATTTCAGAAACTCCAATGAATGATTTTTGGGAAACATGGAGACCGAATGATTTGATAATCGCTAGTAGAAAAATAGTCAGAGACGCACTTCAGATGAAGTTATTTGAATTGCATAAAGAAAAATTTGCAACGCTTCCAGTGCCTCTTTGTTATAGGCCTTCAGATACACGAAAGCAGAATATGGACGTTGACATTCCTGGAGGATTTCAAAGACAGAATTTAGTGTTAAATGATATTGTACTGGTTGATATCAGCGTCGTCGAAATGCATTGCGTGCTGATAAATCACCATGGACGTTAGGTTATGCAGCGACAATACACTCTTCACAGGGATTGACTATCACAGACACAATTGTTTGGATGGTAGATAATCACATTGAGTGGTCAAATTTAGTTTATCTCGCAATATCCAGAGTACGGCGAATAAATCAGCTTCGAAGAATTGTTATTGATGAAGTCAGTGATGATAATGACACTATTGTCACTGGTGATTTCATCATCGAGGACATAATCAGAAAAAAACTCTCTGGTTATAAACAACATGACAAAAAAAATAATAGAGAATTTGATATTGATGCTGAATTAATAATTTCACTGAAGCAACAACAGAATAATCACTGCGCGAGTTGCAATTGTATAATGCGTTGGAGTTTGTCGGATAAAGATCCTCGCTAATTTACCGTTGACAGAAAGAATAGCAGCGTAGGTCATACCAACGATAACGTTATGCTGACTTGTCTTGAGTGCAACAGACGCAGAGGTGCCAGCACAATGCTTCTGGGGGGTGCTAGTTAAGACCACGCGGTGGTAATTGAGTATCGTCAGGAATCACTTGCAGTTGTTGTTGAGTAAATCCTCGCTGAGGAGCAGTTGAATCTAGTTTATAGATTGCTGGTCTAGAAACGCTAGTGTTTCTACCCGTAGATCGTGTTATACCGGATATCTTATGCGTCGTGACGCTCCAAATAGGATCGGTAGCTCTTTTTTTACCACCCTCAAGCTCTCCTGGTTCGTATAGATATCTAACAGTGACATTACTACCAAGAATCGGTTCTTTGAAATCTTTTTGTGGTTGTACGGGTATAGACGTTTTTTTAATCGCGTTGACAGGTTTCATGTTAATTGTTCGAGTAATCTCGTTATTGATTGCGGTAACTACGCCTGGTAACCTTTTGACCCATTCACGGGATCGCTTTTCTTGGATGAATTCTTTCGCGTATTGATATCCAAATAATCGTTCAGCAAGAGTCCGATTAAATCGCTCAACAATTGCCTGATCACGATGTAACGCAGTATGCCCTCGGCTGATGGTGACATTATGATGTTTCATCGTTGTTAAAACAGCGCCTTGAAATTCCTTGCCAGGATCAACTTGTAACAGATTTGGCCAGCGTAGTGGACCTCGTCGATAAATCCTTTCAAATGCAGAAGCTACTTCAGGTGATGATTTTGTCTTCAGCGGTTCTGCTTGTTTGTATCGACTCGCAACATCAACTAACGTTAACGCGTATTTGTAACCGTTGTCAATGTGGTAAAAACAGTATATCAGCTTGATGAACTTCATTAGGTGTTGTAACATCAAAATGCGAGTAATTAATTCGTTTAGGCGGTGGTAGATAAATTTGCCATATCGCCTGTTTTGATAACCAGTTCGCTGCTGTAGTTTTTTTTTACTTTTGCAGCGCTAGCGAGTTTACTGATTGCTGTCTTGCCTCTCCAGTATCCCCTCGGAGAATAATAAATAGATTCCATGTTGTTATTAATTACCAGCACCTAACATCAATTTACCTTTCATAGCGGATTTTACCAACCACGAAGCCAATTTTTCTTTGAATGATTTATCGGGAATAGCATTTAATGCATGAATTAATTTCACATCCGCGATATGTCGATGTTGCAGATTGATACTTTTATAAGCAGCATCATGAACATGACACGCCTTATCAATAGCGTTTATTGGTTCTTCACCACGTCGAGGTTGGTTTTGGTCATCGAGTCTGATATCTAATCGTGTTCCAGGTCCGCAATAACTATACCCTGGAAGGTACTTTTCTCCTGAGTATTTTGCCCACGGTGTTCCTGGGAGTTTTGCTAACTTGGCTGCAATATCACCTCCTCGTTTTTTTTTAAAGGTTTCGTGGAAACAAATCTAAATTTCTTTGTACTACACTGTACGCACTTACCAGAAAGCGCTGATCGATTATTTTTCGTTGTAATCGTCGTCAAGTCATTTGTGCCAGTACGCGTCTTACATTTCACACAATATAGATCCATAATTTATATATAAAAGCATGAATGTAATTGATTATTCAGCTACGAGACGACGGGAACCTATTAAACACCATGCAATGTTACCAAATTCTATTCGCGCGATTATCATCGGACCATCTGGAAGTGGATAAACACAATTACTACTTAATTTGATAACGAGATGGATGAAGTGGGATAAGTTGTATATGACTGCTCCGAGTGTAGATGATCAGCGATGTTATGAAGTGTTAAAAGATTTTAACGAAGCCGCGCTAGAAATTAACGGCGATGGTGTTATTGAGTTTATAATCGATATCGAAGAAGCACCTAACATTGATGATATTGATGGAAGTATTAACAATTTGGTCGTATATGATGATATCATGTTAGATAATCTAAAGAATCCTGCTAGGATATTTTCCCGAGGCATACATAAAAACACTGACTTGATATATGTTACTCAACGCTACACTCAAATACCAAAAGTGATCATAGATAACTGTAATCTATTATGCGTGTTTAATGGAGTTGATACACATACTCTTAGAAATATTTGGCAAACTTGGTGCGGTGGTGATATGGATCATAATCAATTCAAAAACTTCTTTAGCCGCGCTCAGACAATCCCACATGGATTGATAACGATAAATTTATCAGATCCTCGGACAAGATATCGTGTCGGACTTGATCAAATATTCGGTTGAAATCGTAGTGATTTTCAACGCAGCAACAACATGAACACGAAAATTCTTCGAATTTCAACAACGACATCTTTGATGTTGTCGGCGTCGTTTTTTTTTATGAATTGCTAGCAAGTTGGTCTGGTGTCGGTCCTTTTCAGCCAAAGGTCTGTCGATCCTTTTATTTCTGTCGGTCCTTTTCAGCCAAAGATCTGTTCACCCCCTTTTTTCTGTCGGTCCTTTTCAGCCAAAGGTCTGTCGATCCTTTTTTTTCTGTCGGTCCTTTTCAGCCAAAGGTCTGTTCACCCTCTCTGCTGCTTAGGCCTATGCATTGTACACTTTTCCTGGTCAGTTTCCTCTTTCTGTCCATGGCCATGTTATACGTACCCTTACTCATATATATTTAACCGATTCATATATAGTACACTGGCAACTGGATAATACAGACTGTGCATTGTATTTGGTTGTGCATACTGTTGTGCTTAATTAAATGTCTTGCTTCTGCTGGTTTCTAAATGTTTTTGCTTTATTTCAATCATCGGGTGTCAGCAGTCAATATATTAACACTCTTTGCAGTTATTCGTTGTTTAACCACACTAATGCTCATTTAATATTCTGGTCATTGCAGGAGTGAACTTTGTTGATTTAATAATATCAGAGACATTTGAATTAATCACCATTTATATGTGTGTGCTCTGAAATGAAATATATAATCAGTTGGAAATATATGTCAGTGTCGAGGAAACTTTGCTTGGATATATCAAGCATCAGACCAATGATTTAATTTTGCAACTGATATCTCGTTAAAACCTGGTTCTCTTATTATAACGTCTGTTGTTGATTTTATTATTTTGTATATTGTACGCTCGATAATTATTAAGTAAACAAAACTATAAATGACTTATCTATGATACAGTTTCATTTTTCTAATTATACGGTCATAATGTAGGACTATGCTTTTGAATACCACTTTCTTCATAGTTAATATTTTCATGTTTAGCTTCATTAATTGTATTTCCTTCTGGTTGTGTGAATATATTGCACTCGGATTCATTAATGTTTTCATTATATATACTGTCTACAGTTCTAATCTCTGTTTTTTCATAAATATAGTTAACTTTCATATACTTTGTTATCAATTATTATATATTTAATGTAATTCCGCGGGCCGCAGGATAGACAGCACTGCAGTAAATAAGCAATACAAAGTAATCATGGTCAAATTAAACTACTTACCCCATAATAAACTACTAATGTACCTTCCCAAATAATTATTACAGAACAATACTGTAAATGTTGTATCGATCATAACAGTATGTCTTCATATATGACTTATGTTTTCAACATCTATCTTTTGATTTCTCTGTTATCAGTCAATATGTTTTTAAAATCAGCACTTACTGCAGGATGGACATCACTGTGTCAAGTAATAAGTAATAAGTTATCAATGTCAAATTGTACAACTTGCCACTATATATATCTATACAGACTGAATTGCCCAATTACGTAATATAGGTACAAAAAATACAGACAAGTCAACATAATTATTTCCACAACTATCGGCATGTTTAAATGTCTACCTACTTCTTTACACAAATTGGAACCTAATAATTAGTTTTTTTATTTCAACAGGATATGGTTTACTACCAAGACAGGGAAAATGGGGCATTAATGGCTGCAAGATGTGTCAAAAGGTCCAATGGGCAGTGTGACATACTCATAGCAAGTATAGTACTATCATATCAAATATAAAGTAAATCTGGTGTCTCAAGCCAATTACGTTTGACTTTCAATAGTGCTCGAAAGCTTACACGAGTTTGTTCCTTAGCATGGGAACAGCTGTTCACTCTTTAAAAAATGATTAAAGCGCATGTCAAATTCTTCGCTATAAAGTACATAACCTGACATGAACTGGTAATTACAAAAAGGTGTAGCTATTATTGGTATCCTAAAGATGACATCTCACCTATTTTTATCGTCATAGTTTAAATTGACATGAAATGTAAGATAATAACACTGGACAACAAATTTTTACAAAAGTCATGTTACTGAAATAAAATTAGTCAATTCTTATCAATTTGTATGTGATGAACACGAATAAGACAGTCAAATCGCAAAATTGGCTCTAGTTTTTTTGTAATCTGCAAGAAATTAATGTTTACATAACGAAATACATTCCAATAGTAAAAGGTCAACTGTAATAGCCTACCTATAAAAAATCAAGTCATTGACTACATCTTAGGTTTCTTCGCCTGTCTCTTGTACAGCTGTTCGGGAGCATCTCTGAGGAGTGTCCAGCAGTAGTCAACCAGCATTGTAGTGGACCATTTTCCTTGGTATCTTTGTTCCATTGTTGCGATATCTTGATGAAAACGTTCGCCGTGTTCATCACTAACAATACCACAGTTGCTAGGAAAGAAATCCAAATGGGAATGAAGGAAGTGAATCTTTAGAGACATATTGCAGCCAAGTTTCTTATACTTCATCAACATGTCTTCTACTAGTTCCTTGTAGTTTTCTGCCCTAACATCTCCGAGGAAGTTTGTAGAAACTAGGCGAAAAGCATTCCATGCTTGTTTCGCATCACCTTCCAGCAAGTTGTTGAACCGGTCATCTTTGAAAAGCTCTCGAATCTGAGGACCCACAAAAACTCCTTCTTTAATCTTTGCTTCGCTGAGTCGAGGGAATTTTTCATGCAGGTATCGGAATGCTGGCAAAGTCCGGTCAATGGCTTTCACGAAGTTCTTCATCAAACCTAGTTTGATGTGAAGGGGTGGTAGCAAGATTTTCTGAGCCTCAACCAGAGCTGGGTGTTGGATATTCTTCTCTCCAATGGCTACATTCTGCCTGTGAGTCCATTCCTTCCTCTTGTAGTGCATTTCCCTTGCTCGGCTATCCCACTCGCATAAGAAACACATGTAATTTGTATATCCTTGCTGCAGTCCCATTAAAAGGGCAACTACCTTCAAATCACCACAGAGGTGCCAGCTGTACTTGCTATACTCAATGGAATTCAGTAGCTGCCTTAAGTTATCGTATGTCTCTTTCATGTGGACAGCATACGCTACTGAAATAGATGGAAGAATGTTTCCATTGTGCAAAAGCACAGCCTTGAGACTCAGTTTCGAAGAGTCCACAAATAGTCTCCATTCTTGTGGGTCATGAGTGATTTTTAAAGCATTCATGAGGCCCTCAATATCGGAACAGAATATCAGATTACTTTCCTTTCTGAAGAAAGGCTCCAATTGCTGTTGGCGCTTTCGATATGCAGTAATTGTGACATCTTCTTCTAGAAGATTCCATTGTAGGAGTCTTGATCCTAGCAATTCTGCCTTGTTCTTTGATAAGTCCAAATCACGAATCAGGTCATTTAGTTCTTCCTGTGTTATTCCGTGTGGGGTTGATGATGCACCACAGTGAAATCTGGATCACTGCATGCTGATGAACCAGGAGAAGAACAGGTCGGCTCACCTTTGTCTTCGTCAGATGAATCAAGAGAATATTCTGCTGGAGGTTCTGGAATAGGAAGTCCCTCACCATGTGGAACTGGTCTCAATGCAGACGGAATGTTTGGGTAGACTATTATCGACTTCTTTCGCTTCGTTATTCCGCCGGAAAGAGGAGGAACCAAGCAGAAGTAACAGTCATTTAGGTGGTTGCTTGGCTCTCTCCACACCATTGGGACTGCAAACGGCATTGATGACCTTTTGCAATTCAACCACTGTGAAAGCTGTGTTGAACATGTAGCACAGCATATATGCGGAGCCCAAGGCTTGTCTTGGTCACCAACCTTGCATCCGAAGTAAAGATGATATGCCTTCTTCACTTGAGAATTGATACTTTTCTTCTGGTTGGCAAATGTCACTTCCACACAAATATAGCAAAAATTGTCCGCGGTATTAACACACTTTCGAGGCATTACTGTTCTTTATTGTACGTAAATGGATAAAATAATAAGTTTTATGTAACAGTAGCTTGAACTGTCTCGCACAACGTCTAAAATATTTTAAATGCTGAACCTATCTGATTGGGCTTTATATAGTACACTGCTTACGTCAGCTTCAGCAGCCGCCTGGCATTAGTATAATAGGCCTACACATGTATAGTACACAGCTGACGTCAACTTACTTCAGCAGTCGCATGGCATTAGTATTGCATTGCATCAGAAAATGATGCAATCAACTGTGGATGATGTGAGCATGATGGTATTATGCAATGCTACATCATTATTCCGGATGTTGCTGCAGTCCTACTGGAGAAATTTACACAGTGAAACATAGAAAATGAGGTATATAAATATCTTCAAAACGAGAGCCAATAATATTCGTGTTCGGCACACCAAAATACTACAGATTAGGGCCTTTTTAAGTCAGTAATGATTTCACTGTTGACCAGTGTAATCAGTTATTTGTATTTTACCGGTGAAACAGGATTCATTTTCGTGTTGCTATCTATCTATATATCTATCTATCTATCTATCTATCTATCTATCTATCTATCTATCTATCTATCTATCTATCTATCTATCTATCTATCTATCTATCTATCTATCTATCTATCTATATATCTATCTTTCTATATATCTATCTATCTATCTATCTATCTATCTATCTATCTGTCTATCTATCTATCTATGTATATATCTATCTATCTATGTATGTATCTATCTATGTATGTATCTATCTGTCTATCTATCTATCTATCTATCTATCTATCTATCTATCTATCTATCTATCTATCTATCTATGATAGGTGTATATGATCAGCATCTTAGATTACATAGAAGATAAAACTTAATTATTAGGATGGGTTTTCTTTAACAAAAACTTCGTTATATAAATATGGTTCTATGATTTGCTTAATGATACGATTGTGAAACGAAGACTTTTAATTTCTTTATATATTTTGTCTTATATTCATATATACTGCACAAGAGAGACATCATTATGACGTCATTTTTCTATGATATAATTAAGTGCGTAATATTTGGAGCCTAAACAATGAATTTAGCTTACGATTAAAACATAAATCATAAAACATAAAAGTTTATATATTCATATGTCAGTATAAAACTTGCTTAAAGCTGAATTCTACAACTGCACTAAATTTTCTTCAAAACGTTTTCCGAGGTAGAGCGACACTGATTTTTCATCTATTACAGTCTCTGCTAATTCTTAAATTTGAAACCTATGTCTGTAACTTTCGCACCTAATTTAACTTGACTAATTCAACATATTACTTTTGTTTTTGTCCAAATGAGTTTATAGATATAGTAGAATGACATTGACGTATGTTGATGGTACACAGACATAATCAGCTATTACTTCTACATGACAATTATCAATGGAATTTGAGATGCTAGTTCCACAAAATTGAGAAATCCTGGTCGGGACACTTTACTGTCTGAAGCTATCCAAGTATGAGCAAATAGGCTAGCAACATATTTTGTAGAAAACTTTATACGACGATGGTAAAATTAATATACGATTTATTAACATACTGGAACCTTTATTTGACTCATTACAATCGGCATATATCACGTAACATTTGGAAAGTGTAGATATAAATTGGTCTTACAATCTAGGCTAATTATGCATTAAACTTGACACTTTTTCAAATCCTTTGGTACTTTATGTTACAGTTTTAATACATAACTGATATTTATGCTACTTACCGTTTCATAAACATTTATATATTTCAGCTTTAGTCGTGTCACCATTATAAAAATAAGTGAAAAGCTGATAAGAAAAATGAATAAGGAAATAAACAGAGATCATTAATTGTGTATGTTTATTAATTTCCTAATTTATGTCCATACTACTAAACAGTTCTCAAGTATTCTAACTATATGGGATGAAAAAGCTTCAGCTACCACCGATGTTTTAAATGATAAGATAAATGAATAAGGAAATAAACAGAGCTCATTGAAGCGAAACGATCTCCTACACCTTAACACACACAGTCACATACACACATAATATATATATATATATATATATATATACATACATACATATATATATATATATATATATATATATATATCTATCTATATATATATATATATATATATATATATATATATATATATATATATATCTATATATATATATATATATATATATATATATATATATATATATATATATATATATATATAATTTTGAATCACATAGAACGGAAACATTAAAATCGGCGACAGAAATTATCATCTTCAACATTCCAAGGATGACTTCGCATCAAGAAACATCTTGGAAAATACGGATCTTCTTGCCAAACGATACGTTCTGCAGGACCAATCAAATATCGAAAGAGACATACCATATATGCAGCAGCTATCAAATATAGAAATGGATATGCCAGTTCAGAAAGATCAAATATATATCGAAAGAGCCCAAAACATTCAACAAGACGAAGCAAATAACGAAAGAGACATGGTAATAGAACGTAAAGGTCTGTAAAGGTTATTATATTTTGAACATAAAATAGACACACACAACTCTGTATCCGCTTTGCTGACAGCAAGATATCTAAAATATACAGTAAATAACGAGATTTTATGATAATTATTTTTTTTGCTTTTTAGATTTGAATTTAAAGACATGTTTGCTTTCTTAATTGAACTTGCAATGGAAGTGTACGGAAAGTAAATAACTAATGCTATGACAAGTGCTTCTTATTTATTTTGTCACAAACTTTTTGATTCAAGACTATGTTAATATTTGCATCACATTAATGATAAATGGTACGGATTGATTTAGAATGCATCCTTCGTGAGAATATGACATTCTGTGATATTTTGTACTACATCAAATTCCATCGACAGATAATGTGAAGACAGAATACACGGTAAAGGTGGTCGTGGTACTAGATTCAACTGTCTGGGACTTGTAAGTATTCCTTTTCTATCACAATCACAAACATCTCTCTCTCTCTCTCTCTCTCTCTCTCTCTCTCTCTCTCTCTCTCTCTCTCTCTCTCTCTCTCTCTCTCTGTACTCACAAACATATATTTAGTATGGCGAATTTCGACTCGGAGTATATATGACAATGTGACTTCTATACGTCAATATGAAGTTCACCTCTATGTCCTACTTACACATACAACCCATACAATCCAATGTAGTGTGTATCGTTTAGAATCATACACATAAATACATTTGATAAGAGAAGGAAATACTTTCCGTAAACAACTCAGCATCTTAATCCATGTTCCCGATCTTGCAAGAACTTGTTCTACACGTACATAATCGTCAGCTACCCAAAATATCAACTTTTCTGTCTCATGAATTTCGCTGGGATATAGTGTGTTTCTAACCTATTTGGCAAACACATTATATTATATTCATTTCTGTTTCTCTTCCATATAATAGATAACTTTATGTAAACTTTGAAATAAACTAATTTGCTTACATGATCGGTTTAGTTTGCTAAATATATATTGCCATTCATTGTTGAATTTTGTGCAACTATATGCATTAATTAATTACTCGACTGCACGGATGCAAACAGTCCAACACAATGTATTTTGTTTCTATAGCACGAAGGATCAACATTAAATATCTTCATCAAAGAGGCCGAATTCAAATTACGGGGGTGGTATCTAGTGCTTCGGAAATTAAGATTATTTTGAAGAGAATATTCTTGTGAGAGTTGCATAATTTTTAATGATAAACATAGCAGGTTCTTTTTTAATCAATTGATCGATATTGGTTTGAGTTTTTCGTCAAAGTATGTATGTACGTATGTATGTATGTATGTATGTATGTATGTATGTATGTATGTATGTATGTATGTATGTATGTATGTATGTATGTATGTATGCATGCATGCATGTATGTATGTATGCATGCATGCATGCATGTATGTATGTATGTATGTATGTATGTGGATCAATGCAGTTTTGAATCATTATAGATATGTAGGTATACGGTAAATATTTCGGTATGTTTATTTTGGCATTGATGCATGTATACTTTCCACCTGCAGATTTTTAACGGTGGTAAACAACTCATTAGATAGCACCAGAAGGATTTCTAAGGCATTTAAGAACATACGAAGATATTTCTCATACATTATGAACGGTGTAAGTTTTGTTAAGGTAACAACTAAATACAAGTCCAGGTTATGTATATTCTAACTTTGCTGAAAACGAGACGCCATATAATTAAATCGAGCAGCATCAATCTGAACAGATATAAATCTCTGTGTAATCGCTCCTGACACGCAAAATGTAATTATTTCGAAAGTAGTTCACATTTTAGTATAGTTTAGGTTAAGTAGATCACAGTAAAGTGACAGTCGATTGCAGTCTGGTCGTTTCAGTAAACACCTTAAGTTGTAAGACTATAATACAGGTTTTGTATCGGGGGTCATATTTTAACTTTTAGTCTGCATATATGCTAAACGAAAAAATAATGCATAACCATTGAGAAGGAATTTAAAGCAAAAACAGTAATTTGCACACGTTCATGCCAGATATGAAAATTATACTCGCTATACAAATTATCTTTTTCCTATTCATAGGTAGACCAACTCTACACAGGAATAAACGATCCTAATATTGAAATCCATGTCAAGATTCGTGGATTCGTAGTTTACAAGGTAATATGTTTTGATCCGTTGAATATGTATATGTGATGAAGTGCTTTTGTTAATATGTACATGCTGTGGGTGAACACCCGGTGAAAGTCAGATATTTCCTTCTAAACTTTTAACATTATGATGAGAAAGACTAGATCTTCATTACCTAAAGTTAGGATTTCTGCTACTGATACGTATGCATACGTTTCGACATCAGCTAGAACAATCGTTGATACTTTTATCAGGGAAATAATTAGATTGTCTTATTACTCATTACATTTTCAGTTTATCTATCTGTACTGCTTTATTTATCGAATTTGGTTACAAATAGTTAGTGTTACGGCGCTGAAGGTGGGATAAACTCAAATGCATACAGCATATACTAGATATAGTACCGTACTGATATTATTCATTCTTGTTGAAAACATTGTGACGTTCTCATATTTAGGATTCAGCACCACCTTTATAATTGTTGTCAATTTACAGTCTGTAGCTCAATTATGTATGAAACTGCACCATATGGAAAGATTATGTGCGAAATCTTTACAGAATTCTTGGTCAACATTGAAACGTACAAAGATTGTCAGCTGCCTATTGAATTATTCTGTCCACGTTTATATGATGTTTGCGACATTTCGGTAGAGGGGATTATACAATACGATATTTTGGTTAAATCAAGTATATTGAATTCATATATAGGTGTTGCTTCAATTAAAGTACTGTTTGAGTTATACGGCTAAACTTTGATTCAATTCGAGGTTCAATGATACACAGTCTTTTTGTCTCCGCTACAAACTCTCGATTAGGTTGGAAGAATCTTTGATGTAGTAATTAATCTCAAGCAAAATAATACTACCTTAGATTTTCTTTAATACAAATACAGTTGTTTCAGTTAATATTATAGGGATTTTTGCATTTAATATTTTATTCTCAAACATAAATATATTTTCATTAGTCATAATAATTCTATTTTGCACATTGGGTTCAAACCCAAACATTTTTCTTTTAAATAGATACAGACAGAGTTGTATATATAATGTATATATAGGCAATGTACTACATAGCATACATAGTACATATAGTATACATATTACAAAAGGTATCACCGGTAGCCTAGCGGTTAGAGCTTCCGCCGCGTAGGTCGAGTTTTCGATCCAAGCCGAGTCATACCAAAGATTTACAAACATCGAGCTAAGAGTTGCCTCGCTTGACGCTCAGCATTAAGAGTTTAGTGCTAGGACTTGTCGGCCTGGTGTCAGGATAGTGTGACTGGGTGGGACATCATGCAACATTTCTGCGGAATTAATATCCAGTGCTAGACGTCACTATAAACTGCCTCATTTCAGACATCGTTCCGTTAATATTGAAAATTTTTTAAGCTAATCATAATCAAAACAAACAAACAGGTATTATCTATATAACAAATATAATTTGTAGTGCAAATAGTACAAATAGTATATATATATATATATATATATATATATATATATATATATATATATATATATATATATAGTACAATTATTATTTTTGTACAAATATAATATATAGAGAAATAGTATATATATTATAAAATAGAAAACTATCGTAAAGATAGTATATAAAGTATAAATATAATATGTAGCAAAAATATTATATACAGTACAAATTGTATATATAGTAGAATATAATACATAGTACAAATGGTATGCATTGTTGATTTTCAACACAGAATACACATAGGATAGATAGCTCTTATGATATAGATAACGTTAATGTCAGATTTATTTCATACGGCACAATGTGTGATTGTGTTTGTATCTCTGATCTGGAATTTTATGATAGCTTTAACAGTTCTACTGTCTCTGTCTTTTTCATAGTCATCTTTTACTTTCTTTATTGCAAATTGTATTATATCTGTATATCTTAATGATGTATCATTCAATATTATATTTGTATGTGTTAATTATGTATGCTTCAATATTATATTTGTATGTCGTACGTATGTATGCTTCACTATTATATTGGTATGTTTTAAGTATGTATGCTTCAATATTATGATTTTATTATATACTTCAGTGTGAAATATGGAAAATTACAGGCAAAATATTTTTCATATTTTGTCATTCCGATATGTTCACATGTGAAAAATATATCCTTGTATTTTCACATTTGAAAATATAAGATTTTTCCCATAATGCAATTTAGCTCTTTGACTATTTTTTTATAACAAGAGTTATTCCCCTTGCTTATTGCATACAACTTGTCTTCTGCTGATAAGAAATATGGCACAAGCTGATGATTTGGTGCTTATGGAATTAGAAATGGATATATAAGTAGATGAAATGCTTGCAGGTGTTGATCTTAATATAAAAGAATCCACAGAAGATGCGCCTCTGAATCAAAACTCCAGGTTTAGGAAACTGACAGAGGCAGAAGTGCAAACTTTTTTGGATGAGCAGGAAAACAAGAACATAAGAATGAAAGCATAAAATGATGTTAAACTGCTCGCAACATATCTCAGTTCAGTTGGGGAAATGAGGAACATGGAATTGATCCCACCTTGCAAGCTGAATGACCATATTGGGAACTTCTTTCTGGCAATCAAAACTCCAGGTTTAGGAAACTGACAGAGGCAGAAGTGCAAAATTATTTGGATGAGCAGGAAAACAAGAACACAAGAATCAAAACAGAAAATGATGTTAAACTGCTCGCAACATATCTCAATTCAGTTGGATTAATGAGGAACATGGAATTGATCCCACCTTCCAAGCTGAATGACCATACTGGGAACTTCTTTCGGGCAATCCAAAGGAAAAATGGAACTGAATCTGAGCCAACAACTCTCAGGAGCTTTCTTTCCTCATTTGATAGGCATCTGAGAAAGAAACATTATTGATTTTCCCTCATAAATGATATTCATTTGAGCAAATGTAGAGAAATACTTAAATTGAAAATGAAGCAATTGAAAGGGATTGGAAAAGGAAATCTCGAAAATGCAGCAGAACTTATTACTGATGCAGAAATTGATGCTTTGTATCAATGTAAACAACTAGGACCTGATAATCCTATATCTCTTCAGAACCCATTGTGGCCTATATGTATCAAATATTTTGGAAGGAGAACCGGCATCGAGATACATGAATTTAGATGGGATGATATTGATGTCAGACAAGACGAGTCGGGTGAAGAATATCTAATTTATACAAATGAGCGACAGACGAAAACTCGATCTGGGACAAATCCCAAAAATGTAAGAAATGTGAAACCCAGGGCATATTCTATGCCAGATAATTTGGAACGTTGTCCAGTGGCCCTCTATAAGCTTTTAAATCCAAGCGGCCCAAAGAGATGCACGAGTCGGACAGTCCATATCCCCTGATATTGAACATATTGGCTCCATCTCCTAGCCAGGAATGGTACAAAAATCTACCAATGGGCATCAACAAAATATATTCAATTATGAAAGAACTGAAAAACTATCTTAAACCTAAAGGGAAGAAGCTTGTGCCATACAGGTATAATTTTGTGTAACCTAAAATGTCCGCAAATATCTAAAAATGCATATTTTTCTTGCAAAAGTGACTAATTAAATACAATCAGTTCAAATGATTATTTTGGTTTCTTTTTTTCAGGGATTACTGTATTGAAAGACATCCTAATTTGGCACACAGTGTAACAATAAATTTAAACAAAAAACATTGTTAATGAATTAAAGAGGACTACTTGATTATCATATTTCATCATTTTTAAATGTAATTTCTACTCGTTAAACTATTGAGGGTGATCGATGGAGAACAAAGCATTGAAACCGTGATCAGGATTTGAACCTGAATCTTCAGATTGTAAAATCTGATTTTTTCCAATTAAACTATCCCAGTGTACTTTCCAGCTTGTATTCTTCGTGTGTCCTTTCTTTTTTTTCAGTGCCAGGAAGCGTTTATTACAAACACCTATTGACCATGACATCCCATCAACGCATATTATGCAAATAAGTGTACGTACAAATTTTGAGAGAGTAAACAGTTACTCCAAGCTCAATGAAATACAAGAAAAGTCAATCTCGAACATATTATCAAACAAAGAGCGACTGCTGCTCCCTACAGGTGCCTCAAAACCCAAACGCATGCAACTACGTCTTCTATACTTTTACCTTCATCTTCTCCTCCAGACCAGAATTAATCTCTTGACCACACAGGAAATGAAGGAAGATTCAAACAGCATGATTTTAGCAGCTTCTTTACTGGAAATACAATCAACGCTAACACATTGACAATAAACATCCATCATCACCATGCAACTTTACATTTGGACGGCGTGCATGGTGGGCAGTCGCCAATACATGCCAAAGGGAGAAGAATACTTCCCTTAGCAGACACTGATTCACAATAAAGCCTCCGCAAAGCTAATATTCTCAACTTTTTTAAGTTCCTCATGTTCAATATTGTTACATTTGTTTTAGTTTTACATTTGTTAAAGGAGTTCAATGTGTCGAATCGAGCTAAAGCTTTCTGATGAAATCACGATTTAGTGTACATATTCTTCCGCGATTGATGTGTAAATACATGACCGACCGTTGACACTCACACATTGAAAATATTTTGCTGGTATGTGGGGGTCTTTTGTATGTAATAAGTGGCATTAAAGTATTTATTTCATTGAGAAACCAAATAATAAATTAAATGTGACAAATAAAAATGAATCATGGTCTCCTTTCTTGAGAACTCTTTGCTGTCGCTCCCAGTACAATACTTCTAGTGGTTAATTTTTTATATTTTTTTTAATGGGTGCTACTAAGAAGTGTCTCTTTGGGTTATAAAACAAACAAAAAAAGTATATAATAAAAGAAAATTTTCCTTTCCTACGTTAATATTGGATATATTTTCATCTTGTGGTACACAAAAACGACATATTTTTTAAAACGTGGCTTCGCCACTCGTTAAAATATCACATTTTTTGTACCACAATATGAAATATATCCGGTATTAACGTAGGAAAAGAAAATATCCACTATGTATTTTTCATGAGGTATGCTTCAATATCAAATGTTTTTGTTTTAATCATGTATTATTCAATATTATATTTGTATGTGTTAATTATGTATGCTTCATATTCTCGTATGGCTAGTTTTGAATTAATATTCTATAACTAGCAACAATAGTCGAAAACCTCAATCGAAATAATTATCATGCGTTTCCTTCTTTTAAAGTTCCAGACACAATTTCCACACAATTTCTCTCTGGTGCAAGAAGTTGACGGAACAACAATGATTAATGCAAGCGCTTATCTTATTGATCTGTGTAACTTGGACTTATCGGGTGCACTCAATTACATTCCAGAATACGACCAAGTTATACTCTTTACACGGTAAGTGCATTTACACTGGGGATATAATGATTACGCTCATGATACAATAGTAGTAGATTCAAACATGTTACGGAAGCTGTAAATATGCATTTTAATATTTCCTCAATTAAGCTTAATACATTTTGAAACAGCCTACATATTACCATATTCCCTATTGCCTTTGAAAGTTCAGTTAGCTGTGATAAACATGCAATTGCGTTATTACGATACAATCTATGTTCACTGTATGACAAAGCAATTGTAGAGGTGTGTGATATAGGTGAGATCAATTTGAAATACATTTGATCCAGTTCTGAACCTTTTTCTGAATTACTTTCGACAATGTATGTAATTATTTACGCCAGGAAATGGCTATCATGTTTTTCTATGTTTTATGGCATATCAGATAAATCATATAAATCTATATCCTTTAATTGATATCAAACTATGCATTTGAACCATGCATAGTATATATATATATATATATATATATATATATATATATATATATATATATATATATATATATATATATATATATATATATATATATATATATATAATCTACTGTAACGATAATAATAATAATAATAATAATAATAATAATAATAATAATAATAATCATAATCATAATAATAATGAGGACCTTGTATAGCCCTTAATCTTCAGACGCTCTAAGCGCTTTACAGCATCTATAATGAAACGACTACACTACAGAAAAACAAATAACAAAAACCATGATATTGGAAAACATAAAATATGTTGAAAACGTATGAGATACAAAACATTATTAGGTCTCTAAGTTTGTTCCTGTTGTAGACAAAGGAGAGTTTTAAGAGCATACTTAAAATGGACCACTGTTTCTTTGTGTCTAATTTCAATGGGCAATTGGTTCCACATCGCCTTGCCCTGGTATGCAAATGAACGTTGTTTATATGACTTTGTTTTCATAGTGTGAACAATGAGTATACATTTGTCAGAAGAAGAGAGTAAGTAACTTGCTGGTGTAAACAAATGGGTGAGGCCGGATCAGTATGTTGGACTGGTTTCTGTCAGCTAAACATAGCACAGATAACAAATTTTGTGTTCTGTTCAGAATGGAATTGATAGTCAGTTTATTGTGCACAGCTGTAGTGAGGTGTACTCTGATCGAGGTACTCTAAAGATGATCTGAGCAGCTGTGTTTTTAACTTTTTGAAGATTCTGGAATAGATATTGTGACGAACCAGACAGAATAGATTTACAATAGTCCAGCAGTCTCGAAAGTGTTAATGAACAAAGAAGTGTTTTAAGTGGAGCTTATGCGTCTTATTACAAGATATGCAGCCTTGAATATGTTCATGATATGTTGGTACAATATGAGAGTACTGTCTAGAGTAACACCTAGGTTTCGTACTGACTGTGCGAATTTAATGCTGTTGTTGATGATATTTATTGTCTGAGGTAAAGGAAGTGAAATAGAAAGGATTTGTGTTGTTACCAGAATAGCTTCAGTTGTATCATCATTTATCTGCAGTTTGTAAATGTCATCCATTATTTCAGTTAGGTGGCTAGACTTAAAATATTTTGGTGTCATAAGCGTACAATTAGTGAGACAATGGGTGATGATCTATGACATTTGAGAGCGGCTGAGTGTATATAATGATGAGAACAGGTCCCTGGGGTACACCAAAACATTTGTCAACTTACCTAGATGTATTCTATTTGTAGATACAATGTGTGTCCTGTTGACTATGTAGGACTTAAACCACTGTAAGGCTATATTCTGAATGTCAAATACATGCTGGAGACGTTGAAGTAAGTTATCATGGTCTATTGTGTCAAATGCTGCTGACAAATCAAATAGGGTAGGGACAGTAATCTTTCTACTATTCAAAGCAGATTGAATGTCATTAAATACTTGCAGAAAAGTAGATTTGGTACTGCGACAATTCAAATAAGATACACGTTGGATTAGAACAACACTTTCTAAGATTTAGTTATATCAATGGGAGATTAGAAACTGGGTGGTAGTTCTTTAAATCGTTATGGTCAAATGTTGGTTTCTTCATCAGAGGCTTTACGATGGCAGTTTTGAAAATTGATGAGGGAGAGATATTGATAAAACCAGTTAGTGCAGGCAATATTGGTCTAAACACTCAAGCAGGAGTGATATCAGAATCGGATCAAGTTCACAAGACTTTGGTCAGGTATTCATTACGATGTTCCGTACTAAGTCAATATATACAGTTTCAAATGCCCCTACTGCTTGTCGCTGAAATTATGTATCATAACTTTATGGTGACTGATCTATTGAAATTGAGTTGGCAAGCGAACATCTGATGATTTATTCTTTGTCACGGAATAAATTTTCAAATAGGTCCGGAAAGTCTACTGGAGAGAATATATAGCGAAGTAGTGTAAATTTGTTCTTTGCAGCTGTTACTCTCCGTGAGGTTAGTACTGTAGTGGAAAAATTTTGTTAAATGGACTATGTTTGTGACGTTCTTTATAGCGGCTTTATAGATTTGTTTATGAATAGTGAGTCTGGTGGAATGAAAAAGCCTCTCTGTTTCTGGGCGATGTCTTATAGAAGTGCGAAGCTGGTCACTAACGCTGCTTTACCATGGAAAAAGCATTTTTCTTGATGCTCTGCATTTAGTGACTGGGGCATGTTTTTAAAGGAATGTACGCAGGCAGTTTTCGAGTTGTTCTGCTGTAGGATGTAAGTTGTTAGGTTTTCTTGGATGTCATGCATGAATTTGGTTGTTTTTATCATACGGAGGTTTATGTTAGTTGCAAATAATGGGCAGAGAGATAGGGACTGATACGTCGAGATATCATATAATGCAGAGGTGATCTCATGCACGTTCGTGGGATATATGAGTGCAAGGGAACAATAAAAAAGATAAGGCAATTAAGAACAATATTAAAGTTTTATAGATAAGTACATTTTGCTTGCCTCTGTATGGCCTTAGTAAAAGCAATTCATTCACATTTCTTTAACAAGATTTAGCCTAATAGAATGATGTAAAGATACTAGAAATCAGCCGATGGATGGCATGCAGATGCAATGCAATTTGTTTGAATACTAAACTATGAGTTACTATGTTTTGGGACCAGTACATTTGTATAACCATGTCTGAAATAGATGTGTTCTTTATTAAACAAGTCTAGTATATAAGGTTTTATATAAACAGAAGACATTTTATCAACGGACAATTGCTGCGAATATTATTCTTTGGGGACAAATCCTAAACGTTTTCCATAAATAGTGATTCATATGTTCTCCAAACTTTTGTATCTCCCGTTCCATATGAAATTAGGACGTGCAGTGGAAAAGTGAACGTCACCTTCACTAGACTAAAATAACTCTAAAGTGCTTCAATCATCATCTCGTGCATTCTTGTGAGGATTCAAATTATGCGTGCATTTTTACACAGAATAATCCATCACTCGTTTGCCAAGATAATTTTGCTTGTTAACTAAACGTATGCATCATGAATGAAGAAGCAGCAAACTATAGTGCTAGATTTAAATGCTTTGTCATTAAGACCCTACTATAAGGTATTATATAATGATATTAAATCTCTGTAGAATATTCCTGAAAAGGTTGATGTCGCTTTTGATAATTTGAAATGGTCCTTGGTTTTACGTCTGTGTTTGCTTCTTGCATTGATTTAGGATCACTAGCTGATAAAGTACCTGCTAAATTACAATTACACAAATTAAATATAAGCCGTTTAATGTATATAATTTATATCCTATTTCCTGGAGTTATTGCTCGTTTATCAGTATAACTTATATATCATAATTTTAGTAATTGCATACACTGAAACATATTTATTGGAAGTCAATCATTGAATCGAGCCCATCGTAGACTTAATGTTAAGTGGACGTCACCTTTTCAAAGTACAAAACGTAGCAAAGAAAAATTGCAGAATGTTGATTTCATGTTGTTTCCAATATACAAAACGCATGAGATCTATGTATTGTGTAGGTAATAATTGTACTCTAAACCCCTTGTATTATCCAATGTTATATCAATCAACAAAACTAATCGAAGACTACTATCCGTCGTTAAGTGACGTGACCGATTGTTTTGAATTCATATATGTATGAGCATGCTCGAATCATGTGCAAGATCACATGAATAAAGAAAACACATAACAGTAGTTAGTGAGTCACCACACCGAAATACGTTGAATTTTATTTTGACATTACGTTTGGCTGAAATTACGTTTAACGTCTTAGATGGACCAGGTTGATTTAGACAGAATAAAGAAATAAATAATTTCATATCGTATTTTCTTCCCTATTTATTTAACTTTTGTGTATATTGCCATATAGCATATTTTAGTCATTTCGTAAACCTTTGTAAATATGTCTCATGTTGCAAATCTTACCCCTACAATACACATGTCTTAATAAACTCATAATTGACACTTTGAAGTATAAATCTTTAACAATCGCTACATAACACAAAAGTATATGGCTGTCTTGGCCATTTCAAGTTTTCAGCAATGTCATCAAAATTTGGAATGTTCTGGTGTACTTCTTTCGGTTTCGAAGCTAGTCTTTTGTTAACATTGTTTCTTTCCTTGCTGATATACTTCTCTCCCTATTGCTGTCACTCTTAATCTCACTCTACATTTATGTTATTCCCTTGTACAATGATTCTTCTCTCTCTTACAACATGTATTGTCATATCCAGTTTTCGGACCTGATGTTTTCCTGTATCTTTTTCTATGTATTTATCTGTATTGAAATTCTATTAACATTTCGAATCACAGAAAACAGTAGACTTACTAATCAATCTCAAAACAGTATAATCCAACATTGTGTTTCAATAAATACGACCTCATTATCTCTTTCTTTGTGAAAGAAGGTTTTGCATGCGATATCATAGTATATGAGAACCTCAGACATCTCGTCCTTTTTCAAAGAGTGCTATTCTTCGTTAGTATTTGTTTGCCGCAAAGATTACATTCATAACTCTTCCGTGTATTGCGTAATATTTATGACATATGTTAAATTAAAACCGTTTCCTTTACCATCGAATCTAACGAAATAATGTCAATATAAATTTCAAAGTTATTATATTATCTCATTTGTTTAAAATCAAATTCCACGCTAGGCCTCAATGTTTATTTAAATTCTAAGGCATTACAATCAGTTGTAAAAATAACAAAACCGAACATTTAGTAAAATCCAGAAAGTAAACCTTTAAAAGGGACGTACTGGATTTTAAACAAAATAAAAATAATCCGAAATGTTCGACCACTAGTCCTATGATAAAATGACCGGGATTTAGATCGAAGGGTTTCTTACAGAACATTCAAAGATTTTAAGTAAGGCTAGACCTTAATCATTCATATCAACTCTAATAAACATAACAAAGGTATTTAAGCATTTGCTACTCTATTGTCCCTCAACGAGAAAAGGTCAAGTAAACAAAACAATTTAAACATGCGTTGAGGATTGAGGTATGTTGTGCAAATACACATTGCTATGTTTTATATTTAGACACACGATGTATCTAGGTGACATGGGAAGTAGTCAAACTGTTGGTAAATACAGTCTCTCTCTCTCTCTCTCTCTCTCTCTCTCTCTCTCTCTCTCTCTCTCTCTCTCTCTCTCTCTCTCTCACTCTCTCTCTCTCTCTCTGTCTCTGTCTGTCTGTCTCTCTCTCTCTCTCTCTCTCTCTCTCTCTCTCTCTCTCTCTCTCTCTCTCTCTCTCGTCATCTTTATATTTCACTACGTCTCGGTGAAACGTATCATAGCAATTACATTATCCAAGATGCATACCATGGACTGGTTAATTTTTTTGGGGACACTAACCATTAAACATGATGGTATACTCAAGCTGTTTCCAACTGATTTGGTAGAAAATGTTTACAGAACGTGTGATGTAAAAATTGTACTATAATTTTAGGCATACAAAGTCGAACCGATAATTTATGTATAACGAATACAATCTCAGATTAATGTTAGCGGTTAAATTCCCCAAGAATGTGTACGTTTACGTAAATCGTTATTCGTTACGACATTCCATTTTAGTAGTCAGTATTATCATTTGATTCTCAGTTTGTAAACATTAACCCGGATATTCGATTTATACTTACATCAAAACCATCACGCATAAAATGTTTGATTGTGCCTGGCATAATATTCCTAACATCAGCCATAGACAATGGATTTTTCTCCGTATTCATGTTATAATAGGTTTAAAGTTTACAAACGTATTAAATGCCATAAAGTGCCCTAACCATATTCAACTGATTCATTATTCTTCATTTCTGTTTGTTCAACAGTTTGCTTTCAGGTGTATGTAGAACATAGGTGTTTATTTGAAGTTAGTAATTAACCTTATACTCAAAAATTGTTGCTGGTAGCAAATTCACTCAGAATTTAGAACTAAAAGCTTTTATTTACTAATGGATGTACATGCGATGGAACGAAAACGTAAAATATAAACTAAACAAGGCAGCGTGACGAGCAACACAAATTGTATACAATATAAAAATATACACTTGATAGCATATTGTGATCAGCTAAGATTCCCTAGTTTGGATAGTTTTTGTTCAATGGTTATAAAAGCCGTTTTTAATCAGTTGAAAAACACATACACGCACATTTACGTACAGACATATACAATCTATCCGTGATAGCATGACATTGCATGTGTAGATGACAAAATAGGACTTTCAATGAGGAAGGCGTGATTTTGTCCTGACAGATTATTATAACAAGAATATAAGAATAATTGTACATATTTATATGTTGAGTGTATTGTCTTATCAAAATAGGCCAAAACTAAATTAGTTCACGAAAAGCAAATTATATAATTAGCAACACCAACACGTACAATGTGAATACAATCTCATTGCTTACTTCATTAAATATAATTATTTCTATAAGTGACCATTTATATAAACACTTTTGAAAAAAAATGATAGCGTCTTAACCAATATTTTCCATGCGCAATTGTTTTATTCTTTAACGAATAATTTACTTGGGGAAAATGCATATACAGTAGATATAAATGTTATTGGTATAGATACAATTATTAATTATGAAAGATAAATATATCTCATTTGAAAACTAAAAATAACATTTATAAAGAAATTGAGATAAGCCATTATATTAATATTTGCATGATGCATAAATTACAATTTTAAAAATATTATAACTTGATATATTATTAAATCATGTTCAATATTTAATACAAATTCAAATTATATAGTACAAAATTAAGACGGACAAAATACTTATAATCATATAATGAATTAGTATTTAATCAATAATTAATATATTATATTAAAATTTAATTTATAATAACTACTAATTTTTACTGAATTAGTAACATATTTTTATGATTGTCGTTTAAACTTTCACTATGTAAGTCAGTCTACACATTATAATAATATACAAATAATCTTAAATACTTTGTAAAAGGCGCAATACAAGAAATACAAGTTGAAACATAGCGATCATGACACATTATATTTAAAGCATTAAAAAACCGATTGAAGAATGTTGAACAGAGTCAAGACTTTAGAACCAATGGATCTACTCTATAGCGACTGTGAATCCATACAGGTTTCCTTTACAAGACGTTCGCTCTAAGAAGCTAAAACAATATCTTGAAAGGAGAAATATTGCAAAGTATTAAAATTGTCATTAAAATCTCTGCCTCCCACTCCCGCACTCTCTCCCTCTTTATATATATATACCTGTTTATGTCAACACAATGATTTTATAATTAGTTCTACAATTCACCAATATATTTCATGTAGAGGATATATTCCATTTGATTTAAAAGTCTCAAGTAAATTAGATTACCATAAGTATGGATTCGTCTGTCAGATGAACTGCATCTTTGATTAAGTATGTTTTCTTTAATTATTTTAAGGTGTTTCCCACCCAGGAAAGGTTTGATTGCCTGGTTATAGAGTTGAGATTGTTCATTCGTCTGATTATTTTAGGACGACATCCATTGCAGCACACGAACTTGGTCATAGGCAAGTGCATTTTTAAACCATATCAGTCACGTGCGTTGTCATGCTTTCTACTTATTTCTGCTTTAGTTGATTCTTTGTTATAATATGCACAAATGTTGACCAAATTTTCTGTTTTTCCCGTGTTTCGCCATATAAAGCAGTAGCTCATATGTCAGATATAAGACTTAGGGTACAACAGTGTAATATACATAACATGCATACATCGAAATACACAGCAATTGTTCCGATTTGCTACAATTTATTACCCCACCTTGTAACATAATTACATTTATAAATACATTTTATTCACCGCGCTAGAAGATCATACATAAAACTATCAAATAAGTTGTGAACTAACATTTACGAAACTCTTTTAACATTTCTTTCTGTATAATTAGAGAAAATATATATTATTATTTGATTACAACAAATATACACATAAAATACATGAAACAGTATATAATTTAGTTTATTTTAATACACCATCAGGAAAGTGATTTATTTCCGGGATATTCATCTTGATAAATAGTTTTAAAGAAATCTAGACAATATGTAAAAATCTTAAAATAAATTCAAAACCGACATACTTATAATAATGATAAAATGCTGCTGCATGCTAATGAAACATATTTGAGAGCTCTACTCAGTTTCTAGAATGTGAGGATAAACTATTTCAATATTCTTAGGGCATTGGATGGGTGACAATTCTACATGACGTTTTAGGCAGTTTTGATGAGAACAATTATTTATATAGAAGATCGGTCGATTTAAATAGATTATTTACCTCAGGAGCGCATATTAATCAGTTATGGCTTGAATCACACACACAGACACACACATAAACACACACACAAACATTATATATATATATATATATATATATATATATATATATATATATATATATATATATATATATATACATATATATATATATATATATATATGCATATACATATATATGTCTATACACATTAGGATAGTTAGAGAGAGAGAGAGAGAGAGAGAGAGAGAGAGAGAGAGAGAGAGAGAGAGAGAGAGAGAGAGAGAGAGAGAGAGCACTTTCGATGTCTGGTTTATGAATTTGGGAAATTCTATCTTTTGAAACTGTATGTTATTTTTAATCTTCGTATAAGATTTAGTGCGTCAGTGTTTCTACGTATACATGTTTAGGAAGATAGTATATATATATATATATATATATATATATATATATATATATATATATATATATATATATATATATATATATATATATATATATATATATATATTGTTGTGTGTGTATTCCAACCAAACAATTGTATTGTTTATTTGCACACATTCAAATTATGTGCATAAGGTTAAATGAAAGGATAATTTGTTGAAAGAGACATTTATTTGAATTATACTTGATCATTTTGTCAATGCGGGACACAATTCTACCAGATATTGTGTATGATCCTTGACCTTCATCCTCTAGGAATTTAAATGACCTCTTATCTAAAATATGTGACGAGCATTATTGAGAAATAAACAGATATAAGTATTTATTTTTAACTCTTCGTTCCAGACATTTTGTAGGGCTCTGTCGTCTCTATACATTGTGTTGTGTTATGTCTTGTGTATGGAAATTATATTTCTTCCTTGTATTTTCTGTTATAACCTTGGAGCTGTACATGACGGAGACGATACTGCCGCAGATTGTAAAGCAGACGATTTCTTTATTATGGCTCCCTCTCCACCAATCTTCGATCCCGACAAGGCATATTCCAGGAACCCCTGGATATTTTCCAACTGTTCCGTAGAGGCTTTTAAGAGGACACTAGTTACCAAGTATGCGTCATCTGATAGATAAATATAGGATAATACATTTCACAATCTCTCCCCATCTCTCTCTCTCTCAGATCAGCAGAGAGGGTGAACAGACCACCTTTACAGACAAAAAATTGATTGAATCCTCAAAACGGAAAATAGAGCCTTCGTACGAAATCTCATATTTTAACCCAAAAAAATAAGTCTCCATTTAGCAAACGGAGACTACGATTTTTCAATCATTTTAGGTCGCAACGATGTGGTCATCACCCTCTCTGCTGCTACAAGTTAAGAAAAATAATAAATGATTTCAACAGAATATTTGATCGAGTCTTTAGGACGAAAATCATTTATGATTTCACAAACAAACTAATCTCTAACACCTCATCTTGTAGATCAATTAAATTATTTGACTGGTCGGTGATTCGGAAATCAATTATCGTTAACGAATTATTATGGCATCGCATGTAGTCAGGATTAATTGGTTTTTCAATAATTAGGAATCCTGGAGGAGCTGTTGGTGCAAACGAATAAAGAATATATCCTTGCTGAGCTTGATTTGATTGCTCTAGATTAATTTGATAACTTCCTTCAATTGCATCACATGTTAAATTGAGCGCAATCACCGCTGAAATATTCACATTATGCGGGGCAATATGCCTACCGCCACCATCTGGATCATTATTATACCTGAGGAGGACAGTTGAATCTGGTTTTTGTAGCGCCTTGATATCGGTTCTAACAATTCTTGCTAGTTCATCAACGTTGTATTTGGGAAACTTGAAATTACGCAGATTGGCTTCTGTGATATTGTAGTCGGTTAGGAATCGTTGTTTACTGTCGCTGTTGTCATTAATTATTGTTTGAATAATTAGTTCATATATATTTTCCATGTCAGATATAAGCTGATTTATTATTTCAACGTGTTTTCGCGATTTTGTTTCCCTTAGTTGTTCTAGTTGTGTTTCATATAATTGTTTAATTTCATTAAAATAACCACGGACGTCAGTTAGCGTAAATGAAATAGTAACAGATGAGTCGGCTGTTCTTTTAATGATAAAATCCCATTGCAATGTGTCTTTGTTGGTAAATATAAATATATATTTTTCCTTTTCTTATATCAGATAAATTATCTCGATAACTGGGATTGATTTCATGATATTATTGTACGTCCGTGGTTAAGTCGGTGGCGGATTTTTCCGGTGGTTTTTCAGGCCATCCTAACACTGCTCTTAACGAGCTGTTATAGATATATACAATGTATCCCTCTGTGCTTATTTCGATCGACGACGAGAGCGTCGGGTGATGAAGATTAATAGCTATTTTTTATTCTTTTCCAGTGATTGATTTTATTCTACGCTGAATTTCAGCATTGATTTGCTTAATTTGGTACGACGCAGTTGGTAACGAATCAATTTCCCACTCTGGAGAACCATCGGGTTTATTCTTATACAAGAACACCAGTGCGTTAATGGGTTGCTGACCGCCAAATGCAACCGATCTGATATTAGGCCAGCTATGATATACTCGTAATTTTGCCATCGCGATCTTACGCACTGGAATCGGAGAAGGGAAGTTCACACTAAATTCGGGGTTTGTTGATGTTATTGATATCATGCTTGTTCGTATCGGAGTGGTATTCTCCTCGATTCGTTGAAGCAGTTCGAGTGACATTATTGTTAACGCTGTCTTCAATTTCCAGTTTCAACATCGCGGAGTTATACAACTGGGTCATCGTGGAAAATTCAACATCGGATATGAACGAATTATCTATCGACAGCGAGATCAACTCGGATAATTTCGAGTACGCGTCAAATACCACCCTGTACCGAGCTGTATAATCGGCGAGTTCTTTCTGAGAAGACGATGATAATTTTTTAGTTATCGCGGTTGCGACTGCCGCAATTGTTGTTGCCCGCGGAGATAGCAATTGGAACTGCAATTGGACCCATCATAGTCACCGTCGACAAAATAACCCCGAAACTGGCCATGTTGGCGACTGCAGCCTTTGAAAATACAATTTAAACCCCTCGCCGTTTCTTTAGCGCATCATTGAAATGTTTTATTTGACGATCCGTCAATGATATTGTATGTGTACCGCCGGACCTCTGCGCTGGTTTTAACGTTATTGTTGTTCCACATTCTTTAGCGGATTTTGATCGCAATTTCTTGACCTGACCATCAGTCAGCTTGACACTAACAACACTATATGTCATTTTATTGTAAAACATATTTATGCTTTCAATTGATCTATTTGGAAACTCTTCAAGTTTCATTTACATATTTTCCACTGGTGCATCAACAATTCTCATTCGTCCACCAACACCTTCAAGTAGCATTGAATTGTCGCTGAGAATGACAGCAACCGCTCTATAATTAGCAATACCGCCACGAAGGACATTAGCTCTGAAGTGTATATCAACGACGGATTGCCTTGTTAAATCAAGATGTTCCAGCGAAAAGTAGTATATCGGATACAAGTTCTTAAAATCATGTTGCGATATTTGCAAACCAGTATCAACATTTTGATCACGGCCCATATATGACAGCATACGATGGTACACGCGCGCAATATGGTTTTGACCGAAATTAAGTTGTATGTCTTCGGATGGTTCCTGCTGGCCATTTATTCTCAACGAAACTTCAGAAACTTCAGTAACTCTTAATTGATCAAATATCATATGACTGTGCAATTGTGAATTCACTCTTGTTATATCCTGCAACGTGATAAATATATGACGTGGAGCTGAAACGCCTTGTTGTGATGCCAAGTTCCATTTAAATGTACCATTGATATTTGATTGCTTAACATCTGTTGTTGTTGTTAGCCAACTCAGCAATGATTTGCCACCCTCATCCATAAATGATAGTAGTCGCTGTTCTGTGGTAATTGATCGGGTTATTACTGGCATCCACAAGACCAATTTATTTAAAATGACTTTACCAGCGTCAGCATCTGGATTTGCAGGATCCGCTGAAATTCTCCAGATTGCATCATTGTCACTACCCTTTCGCACGAGTACTACTGTATGCTTCGCTCCATAAATAACTTTTCGTACATTTCTGCAGAATCCAAATATATGATGCAACGGAATCGCACATGAAAACGATCTACGCTGTCTTGCCAACATTGCTATTCGTGTTGCAGCTCCTAGACTGTACTGGAGATCAGTATTTATAATCATATCCTCGATAGCAGCAGGGTCATTTGGTCGTCGTAGAATAAATTGAGTGTGTACAGCAGTGTTTTTTATTATCCTTTGCAAACATCATAGACGGACCTGCTAACCCAATTATTGTTGTAGCGACATCAGCATCACGTTCTATAGACTCAATCTCTTTTCCGTCAATGAGATATCTCGCGGATTCAAATAGCGCCATGATACCATTATTGACTAAGCCGACTTTGGCACCTCCTGGATACGGTGCGGGTATAGCAGGAGTATCAGTACGTTGTACAAGTTCTCCTTCTACTTCGCTAAACACTTCAGCGGGTAGAAAGTATTTGCTGGTATCATGGACTTGAAGTTCAATTCGCGATCGAATATCTGCTTGTATTGCATGATAGGAATAAAATTGATAATCGCGGACGAAATTTTCCTTGGGTACTGGGGCTTCCATATCTAACGCGGGATCAGCTGTTCGTTTAAACATTATATTAACATACTAGTATTTTCAATTCTGAAATTCTTTGTAATCATCGTCGTTTTTGTTTTCGTTTCAAACCATTTCCTGCTATCATGTTTGCAATATCATCTTGGTTACTGTTCGCCAGCGGCGCAGCCACGGATGACGGAGTCACTGAAGCAGCCAACGACGCTAATTTTTCTTCCACTGCACTATTTATTGCTTTGCCGACACTTGCAGGCATCACTGTTGTAGATGGCAGTACAACTGGTTGCTTTTTTCGTCGTCGCACCAATGATGTTATTTTATCTTTCGCGGCAGAAAATGCCTTTCCGGCAAGAGTTCCAACGAAATCTCCGATTTTGCTGGTTCCCTTATCACGAATAATATCAATGGCTTTCATTGATAATTGTTTAGCTAACGGCGCCACTTTTGGGGCCATTCTTGTAAATAACCTCGCAATGGTATTGCCAAAACCATCTCCGTAATATGCTCTATAAACAGGCAATAGTGAGTTCATCACGTACACGCTTACGGGTTTATCATGGTTGTAGTGTATGATCATCTTGTTATTAAAACTAGTAGTTTATCAATTAGTGATCAATCGCTAAAATCCATAGGATTTTCATCATAACCATGGGCGTCTCTGTGATTTTTAACTAATTCAGCAATGAGTTCTCGATATACATTAATGCCCATGATACCGCCCGCAAATAATCGTCTATAGATATCAGCTGCTTAATGAATCATTAATTATTTCCTTAGAGTTATTTCCGGCTCGCTTCGCCCCGATGAGAACTTCCAACCGTGATATATCACTTAGGATGTTACCAGGACATGTCACGGTTGCGTTGAAATCCAAGGGATTTTTAAATGAATATCCTTTTCCGCTTGTTTTCTTTGAACCGGCTTCTGCTCTTATGTCTATTTGTTCCGGGATTGGATCCCCCGTATAACGTTGTGATTGTGGACCGCCTTTAACCGCAGCTAGAAAGTCATCATAACCAGGGTGCTGCAACGCCGAGTTTTTATTTCCGCCGCGTTTCACTAAAAATATTTTTGATGCCCAAGTGCCTGTGCCTCTTATAAAATTTTTAAACTCGTCTTTTAATAATTTCTCTCTTTTACCCTTTGGAAAATTTTCCCTAGCAAAATCAGCTAATTCGTAATCCGTACGGATTCCTTCAATTTCATTTAATGCTGCGACTGTAAATATATTCTCAGGTGAATAGTCTTTTCCTCCAGCTGCACCTTGTTGTTCTTCTTCGCGTTCCTCAATTTCGCGTTGAGTTTTTTATTTCACTGGATAGCTGTTGTATCCCTGCGCGCGTTTGTTTGGTCTCTGCTGCTATCTTTTCAAGCTTATCAAGCAGCGGTGCCTTCTTTGCTCGTTCTTTTTCAGGAATATCTCCGTATATCGCTGCTTCAGTTAACTTTTTCACATCTTTGGTCGCACTTGTTATCGGAGTAAACAGTTGTTCACTTGACACAGAAAAGTCAGTCTGGGCTTGTTGTCGTTGTTGAAGTTTCTCGCGAAGTCTCTCTCGAACCGGTATAAACTTTTTAATTGCTGCTAGCCGGTCTCGGGCTAATTTAGTTGTAAGCGATTCACCTACCATATATTGTTTGTGAACTGAGTTTTCAAATGTGAAACTATCACAATTAAAAGCTGAATTATTAATGTACCATCAAGCTAACGTATCCATCTCGGACAAGGTTAAACTGTACGACGCTATCCGCGAGTGTTACAGAAATAACATCGCTGGGGGTTTCAGAATTGTAATATATGAGAACGGCGATGAACGATTTTTGTTAACGACGCGGCAACAACAACAACTACGTGAAAATGGAGGCGTCGCGGTAATTACTTGCTATCACAACCAGATCATCCAGTACGCACATAACTGCATGAGCAAAACCAAACTGCGGAGTATCCTTTCAGGAGAAAATCCTATGTGAATGTTACAGAAAACGCTAAAAAAAATAATTTTTTTTACTGAAAATTTACTGAAAGCCTATTTCTTTTAGTACCGCTCACGTGGTTAGGATACTGGTTTTTCCTCGTTTAACATTTTTCTAAGATCACGAACCTTAGAACTAATTTCAGTTCGTTACTCTTGGCGGAGTTTTGGACGTATTGCTTCAACGGTGCTAAATAGCGTTATAAATGCATTAATGTCGTTACCGTACAAAGAAGCACTGATGGACTTTTGAATTCCTTTCACGAGTCTGTACGTCTTAGGTAAAACATAACGGACATTACTAAACTGATACTCAATATCTTCATATTACGAGGCAATCCTGTCACACTCGAGACCTTCAGATAATACTACCCCTATATTTTTTAAATCTGAGATTTCAGCAATTATAGAATTTACATCTTTGATATCCATATTTTTATAGTATACTGTATCTCTAATTATAAAAAAAACAACACTCCAATCTCGCTGGCGCCCAATGACGTCAGAGAGACCCAGAGGTTAGGACAGCACATACATGAAAACCCCATTTGGAAACCCCTTTCGCGTCAAATAACGTGAAAGAGACCCAGAGGTTACATATACGACAACACATCTTTGTAACTTCTTGGTTGCCTTCACATCCAAGTAAGCCCAAGGGGACCCGAAACATACATCTCCGGCGGGAGGCCTAAGGTGACAAACGTCATCTTAGACCGCCCAGAAGATATGCTTGAGGTGACGTCACAACATGTACTTAATTAACCTAATTAAGGACGGCACAATGCCATATATATCTCCACTCGAGTGTTGTGGCAGATTGTAGGCGTAACATGTACTTAATTAATGGACAGTACAATGCCGTATATATCTCCACTCGAGTGTTGCGGCAGATTTTAGGCATAACATGTACTTAATTAACTTAATTAAGGATGGATATATTCAATGCAACGATGATGGAATTTGTGATGTAATGATGTGGGACGGCACAAGACAGCACAAACATGAAACGACGGGGCGGATTTTCTACGGCCAATCCAACCAATCAAAAGCAACCCAATTAAATTAACCCGGTTGCATGATTGTGAACAAAAGACAACCACACGCCCGAGTTAAATGGCGTGAGTTAGATTTGATCGTTCGAACTGGCCTTCGAAAGCCCCAAACTTATTACGAGTCAAAACGTATATAAGGTGACTAATACAGCAGCGTTGATTCACGGGTGTGTTATTTTATTTCCTTGAATTACTTATTAATGCTGTTTCACAACATTTAAATAAGACAAAATATTTGAATAAAAAACTATACAAAATAATACAGTTGTTAGATAACAGAGTGTATTTCATTAGTTTTCATCGTAAAATGACTAATTAATCGTAATATAAATTGGACTTCAAGGGGCGTAACTCTGTCATGCGACTTTATTATTGTACGATTCATATCCCATGATATATGAAAATTGTATCCTTTGTGTGTTTTTCTTTGACAGAGCTGATTTAGTTATATTTTCTGCTACTCTTTGTACTGAAGGCATGCAAATATCGAAATATCTACTGGCTTCATTTATTGACCGAAATATTTTCTCCTCGTTAGTTGATGTATCAAATGATTTAACGGATCTCTTTCCAACTGACTTACAGGTCCATGTCTTGCCCCTTTTTGCATTCTGACTTTGTGAGACGTCTTGAAGATTCTCAAGACAATTATCAGTCTTCACGCCATTTATGTGATCAATAACAAGGCCGTCTTCGATTAATCCGTAAAATGCTTCATATATAGCTCTGTGACAGAGATATTTCTTCTTCCCGGCTGAAAACATCAAGTATCCCATATTATTTACCCATCCAACTGGTTTCATTAGTCCGCGGTGCCTGACAACACAATCACTGGAGGCTTCATAATTAACAAGCACTGGATGGGGTCTGAAATCTTGGCTCATTTGTATAATAATACTACTTGTCTAATTTATTATCTGCTTTAATTATAAACCTCTGGATATAATCTTGAGGGATTTTGATGACTTTGTCATCGTTAGAGTCAATGACAGTAATTTTTATTCGTTTGTCATAATAGCGTTTTAGTTCCCTGTATCGTTTACCGCCGCAACTGAGACATAATTGTGATTTTACTCTAACGACCACCCCACATCGGAGGCATGGCAGAGGGCAGAAGGAACCGTTGCGAACGCTTTTGTAAATGATACCCACATAATTCGCTTCTGCATGATTTGTTACACGGGGTTGTTGATCCAATCATAAGCCATTTGCAGTGATTCATTATGCTATATTTTTCTATTTAAATACTTGTTTTAATTATAACATGGAGAAGTTCGAGAGATTATCGAAAATTAAGCCTTGGAAAAATACTAAATTCATTGATTATACCATGAAAGAATTCCAAAGATTATCGAAAATTAAGCCCTGGAAAAATGCTAAATTCAATCTCGATAAGGAGTTCAACAGATTATCGAAAATTAAGCCCTGGAAAAATGTTAATTTCAATCTCGATAGAGTCTCTGATACACCAAAACGTCTAATCGGTGATAGAACTATACTAGTTAAAATCAGGGAGTGTTTTAATGAATTATACCGAGACGGTGCAGCATACTGCTGGTAGACATTTCGAATTATTGATGAAGATGTCAATGTACCCAACATCGATGCTACTATGCACGATGAAAGAGCAGCTGAGATAATTTCACATCTTGGCTGGAAATTCAAGGGTAAATTGCAAAGCAATTCCCATCAGAAGTATTTTTTCAGAATAAAATTCATTATCGAAGTCGAAGGCAAATGGATTATCAAGGATAAATTTGAACCAATCCTCAAGGATAAAAAACTGTCATTGTAAGTAGAGATTCCAAACCAGGAATTCTAACTGGAATTGACAAACCATACTACGAGAGATCTTATCCTGTAACAGCAATTGTTTATGGGATAAATCCGTTAAATGATAAACCCGATATTGCAAAACTAGCTCCTATGAAATATTCTAGTTCACTGAATAGTGTAGCAACACGGGTAATGGAACACTACACAAATGCATCCCGAGGAAATAAACTAACTGATCTGCGACGTAGGAAAAAAACCGAATGGGAACTGACAGTGAAACAGCACGGTGCAAAGATTTCTGATATAGCTAAATTAGAAGCATCATTAAAATTCCCAATATCAGTAACGACAATAACCGGAGAAGTATTATTCGAACCGAAATATCAATCGCGAGGAGCTCGAATTAAAATTATTGATCATAACAAACACGCGTGGACGGCTGCAGTAACAATATTTCCACGAGATAGAACCGTGAGATATATCCCTAAAGAGTTCGTCGGGGATGTTTTTTATAATGACAAATTATTCGATGCTATTCACACGCTGTGTAAGGATGATCCTGTGTCAGTGTGGTTACTTAGAAGTGATGAAGATCCCGAAATAGGATTTGAAAAATTTGTAAGACCAAATGGTGAATTATATTGAGTTGAAAAATTAGATAACAGAATGAGAAAAATCGCTAGTGAATTTGCCCTGCAATTTCCATTTTCATCGGAAAATCCAAAAGAGATTTCATTCCATGAAAAACTACTCGCGGATAGCTTCACAATTCCGTCAGTGGTAGCTCACGTCGCAAGAGAAAAAACTCATGGCGTCCAACACAAAGTGATTTTCTCGAGGACGTTAAATTGAGTTGCGTCGAATTTCGTCATGGAGGACTGTGGAATACAAAATACCATCGTGGCGGTATGATTTCAATTGATATATCCGCGTGTTATCCTGGAAGTTTTCTCGGGTATGGAGAATGTAGTAACTATTTTAAACGATTTGGACACCCCACACACGAAATGACTCGTGTTGCGATTAATGGGCCATTACCTGATTTTGATTTAACCGGACTCGCTCCTGTGATATCATTTGAACTCGCTACAGGGTTACATCCGTGTAGTTATGTTTGGTTTGGTAGACATATATCTGAAAAGGCCTGGATGCCAATAGTGTTACTACGATATATGATTGATTGTGGTATGCTAATATCGTTGATTGTTTCCGAAGCTATTATATGCTGTCGAGCTCAGAAAGAAGTTTGGCTACCACAACCCGATCTAGATCGTATAATTAGCGAACAGCGAAAACAGTTTCCAGATTTCAATGAAGAACAAATCATGAATTGGTCTAAGGAGTTATTTAAAATTAAAAAAGAACAAGCAAAAGATTTTGGACGAAGAATAATCGGTAAATTTACCCAGGGTGAAATATACGACAATGCAAAATATTCTTCCCGGTTGATCATAGACATCGCTGAATACGATTTTATTGTAACGGATTTAACGAAACAGGGAAAACTTTTAAATCGTAAAAACGCTTTCCTATCCGATGGAAGACGATTAGGTACAATTGTTACCTATTGTGATGGATATATTAAACAATATACGCATTTGATAAGTTCTATGCTAGCTTATGCTTTTATCAATTTATTTTCGATGATAAATAGATTTCCTAATACCGCAGTTAGAGTAGCCACTGATTCTATGTATATCCACGAGAAATACAAATCAGATGTAGCTAAATTCACAGATCCGGAGGCAAATTGGAGATGTTGGAGATTTAAAAAAGAGACGCTACATGAGTATTGTGAATCGGCAGATGTAACCATGGATGAAAAGTACTTACAGTGTGATGAGATTCAATCCGAATTTTCTAATTCACCACCGGTATCTGATCCAATATGTTGATACAAGACAGTTTATTTAAACGGTTGTGGTGGGTCAGGAAAGACAACTCGTGCAATTGAATTATATCATAGAAACGCTAGCGTTTCAAAATCAAACATGATTGCCCTAACACCAACTCACAGACTTGCCAGAGAGATGAAACAACGAGGGGTAAATGCCTGTACTTATCATAGTTTCTTTCGATGGAAAGGCAATGAATGGACTCCTGCTCGAATGGGTGATAAATTCATTCCTGAAATCATAATTTGGGATGAAATATGCACAGTATCGTTGAAAATATTACAAACATTTCTTGAGTGATTGTTATTGAAAAATACAAAAGTCGTCATGTGCGGTGATTAGGGCCAACCACCACCATTTATCGGTGCATCCCCACATGAATGGCTAAATGGTTTTGTAGACTATTATGAAGAAATTACCACTGATTATAGATTGATGAGCAATTACGCGAGTTCAAAACGCTAATTAGATTACAGCCGGATAAAATCCAATGCGACATAGCGCGTGAAATAATTTCAGAAACTCCCATGAATGATTTTTGGGAAAGGTGGATACCAAACGATTTGATAATTGCAAGGTGAAAAATAGTCAGAGACACACACTTTAGATGAAGTTGTTTGAAACGCATAAAGAAAAATATGCAACACTTACAGTACCGTTGTGTTATAGGCCTTCGGATACACGAAAACAGAATATAGAAGTTGATATTCTAAGACCAAAATCCGAAGGATTTCAAAGACGGAATTTAGTGTTAAATGATATTGTGCTGGTTGATATCAGCGTCGTTGAAGATGCATTGCGTGCTAATAATTCCCCGTGGACGCTAGGTTACGCAGCAACAATACATTCTTCACAGTGATTGACTATATCAGATACAATTGTTTGGATGGTGGATAATCACATCGAATGGTCGAATTTAGTCTATCTTGCAGTATCCAGAGTGCGAAGAATAAATCAACTTCGAAGAATTGTTTTCGATGGTGACAGCACAATGGATGATGCTAGCATCGTTGATGTTAGAGTTATTGATAAAAAAAACTCTCCGGTTACAAACAAGACAAAAAAACAACGAGAATTTGACATTGATGCTGAATTAATAATTACGCTGAATCAACAACAAAATAATCACTGCGCAAGTTGCAATTGTATAATGCGTTGGCAGTATTCGGATAAAGATCCTCGCCAATTTACCGTAGACAGTCTCGATCATGTCAGAAACAATGTGATGTTGACTTGTCTTGAGTGCAACAGACGCAACGGCGCTAGTTAAGACCCCGCGGTGGTAATTGAGTATAGTGAGGAATCACTTGTAATTGTTCGCGCGTAAAACCCCGCTGAGGGGCAGTTGAATCCAATTTATAGATTGGAGGTCTACCAGTTGATCTTGTTATAGTAGATATCTTGTGTGCAGTAACACTCCAAATAGGATCAGTAGCCCTTTTTTACCACCTTCGAGTTCTCCTGGTTCATATAAATACCTAACAGTGACATTACTACCAAGAATTGGTTGGGAAACGCTATAATCTTTTTTGTGAAATTCTTCGAATTTCCATTTTAGGTATAGACTTCTTTTTAATCGCGTTGATAGGTTTCATGTTGATTGTTCTAGTAATCTCATTATTCAGTGCGGTAATCACAGCTGGTAACCTTTTGACCCATTCACGAGATCTTTTTTCCTGATCGCGATGTAGTGCAGTATGCCCCCGTCTGATGGTGACATTGTGATCTTTCATCACAGATAAAATAGCGCCTTGAAATTCCTTGCCAGGATCGACTTGTAATAGATTTGGCCAGCGTAGTGGGCCTCGTCGATAAATCTTTTCAAATGCAGAAGCAACTACAGGTGATGATTTTGTTTTTAGCGGTTCTGCTTGTTTGTATCGACACGCAACGTCAACTACGGTTAGCGCGTATTTGTAACCGTTGTCATGTGGTAAAAACAATAAATCAGCTTGATGAACTTCATTGGGTACAGTAACATCAAAATGCGAGAAATTGATTTGTTTAGGACGCGGTAGATAAATTTGCCATATAGCCTGTTTGGATAACCAATTAGCCGCAGTGGCCTTTTTAACTTTTGGCGGCGTTGGCGAGTTTATTGATTGCAGCGTTAACCCTCCAGTATCCCCTCGGAGAATAATAAATAGATTCCATATTATTAATTACCAGCGACCATCATCAATTTGCCTTTCATAGCTGATTTTACAAACCACGAAGCCAATTTTTCTTTCAAAGATTTATCAGGAATAGCATTTAACGCATGAATTAATTTCAAATCCGCGAGATGCCTGTGTTGCAAATTGCTGTTTTTATAATATGCAACATCATGAGCATGACACGCATTATCAATAGCGTTTATCGGATACTCGCCGGGTCTGGGCTGATTTTGATCATCAAGTCTGATATCTAATCGTGTTCCGGGGCCACAATAGCTATATCCTGGAAGGTGCTTTTCTCCGGGGTACTTTGCCCATGGGGTTCCAGGGAGCTTTGCCAATTTGGCTCTGATATCACCTCCTCGTTTTTTTTAAAAACATCTCCGGATTGTAAAATCTTTTATTTTGTAGAAACAAATCTAAACTTTTTTATACCACATGTTGCACAACTACCAGTTAGTGCAGATCTGTTATTTTTAGTTGTAATTGTCGTCACATCATTTGTGCTAGTACGCGTTTTACACTTCACAGAATATAGATCCATAATTTATGTATAAGGATATGGATATAATTGATTTTTCAGCGACTAAAACAAGAAAACCAGTTAAGCATCATGCAGCGCTACCAAACTCTATCCGCGCAATAATAATTGGACCATCTTGATCCGACAAGACGCAATTGTTGCTCAGTTTAATAGTGAGATGGATGAAGTGGAATAAGTTTTATTTGGTCGCCTCGAGTGTAGACGATCAACGATGCTATGAAGTGTTAAAGAATGCTAACGAGAGAGCAATGGAAATCAACGGCAAGGGCATTATTGAATTTATAACCGATATTGACGAGGCACCATCCGTGGATGACCTTGATGGGAGCATTAACAATATAGTCGTATACGACGATGTGATGTTAGACAATCAAAAAAACCCAGCTAGAATATTTTCCCGAGGCAGGCACAAAAACACCGACGTGATATATGTCACTCAACGCTACACTCAGATTCCAAAAGTGATCAGAGATAACTGTAATATTCTTGTTGTGTTTAACGGCGTTGATACACATACGCTACGGAATATTTGGCAGACATGGTGTTCCGATATGGACTTCAATCAATTTAAAAATTTCGTTAGTAAAGCTCAGTCAACCCCGCATGGGTTTATAACAATAAATTTACATGATCCTCTTACACGATATCGTATCGGACTCGATCAAATATTTGGCTGAAATCATTTATAATTTTTGTTAGCTTGTAGCAGCAGAGAGGGTGATGACCACATCGTTGCGAGCAAAATTGATTGAAAAATCGTAAAGTCTCCGTTTGCAAAATGGAGACTTATTTTTTGGGGGTTAAAATATGAGATTTCGTAGGAAGGCTCTATTTTCCGTTTTGAGGATTCAATCAATTTTTTGTCTGAAAAGGTGGTCTGTTCACCCTCTCTGCTGATCTCTCTCTCTCTCTCTCTCTCTCTCTCTCTCTCTCTCTCTCTCTCTCTCTCTCTCTCTCTCTCTCTGTGACTGTCACGATGACCTATCGCTATCGCATTTCAGACCTGATTTAACCAATAAAAGTGTCTACAGCCAGGTTGAATTGCCTGAGTGGAGCAAGTTTATGGCGAAACTTCCTGGACAGAAGTACTCCCCCAGTATGCAGTGTCAACTAATCCTGGGACCAGGATCTGCTCACTGTGGGGTATGTAAACATTTTAAGTGTCAGTTTCAGCAGGACGTGTGCAGTATACAAAAGAACATTTCCGTTTTAATGTGCAGGAAAATCCTATTGTTCTCAAATATACTTTAACTGTCATTTAATTACAACCACAGTTTGAGCAAAGGATTAAGGACGAGAACATATATATGTGTATGGTTCAATGGTGCATCAGCACTGAATACCCAGTAATGTAAAACATAATTTCATATATATATATATATATATATATATATATATATATATATATAAAAGCACCAAAAAGGCCATACAAGATAAAGGATGAAAGGTAAAGATAACATACAGTCAAAGGTATTTGTCCTAATGGAACATGGGCTGGTTCGTGCATTCTTATCGACTGGTGCTGTTTACTGGTTCGATTCGCCATTGATAACGAATACAAATATATAAACTGCATTATAGTTTTTTTTTATTAAATATTAATTCTGCCTAGTATCATGTTCCGTTATTTAAAGATTATTTTCTATTCTGGGTTTTACTCATGTTCTGCGCTTTACGCATATTTTGTTACCTTAAGACAATTTCCCATCCTGTGTTTTACTCATATTGCGTTACTTATGTACACTACACACAGTCAAGCTATATAAACGTAATCTCTCAAATATTGTCCAAACGAACCGCTCATTTACAACATAATTGGATTTTACTTTGCTTTTAAACATTCATTCGAAAATAATGGCAAGCTAATAAGTGACATATACAGTTAACAAAATGGACAACATTTTTAAAAGACATCAGTTCGGTTATATACTTGAGCTACATATTTATTTCTAGGACACAATATTTGGGATTTTTAATGCACAACTTGTTGTATATACAACCTGTTTTGGAAGCCATATTTGAAAGTTGGCACAATAACAAACGTTTCACGTCTTAGACATTTTCGGGTAAGTTTTAAATTCGGTTCATAAGTACTATATTTATTCCGTAGATATATAATTCATGTATTTCGCCAAGCAGAAACTATATATTCTCTTTAAAATTGTAACCACGTAGGACCATATTATTCATTAATAAACCTTTCATCTTGGCATCCGCTTTTGAGTTGAAGTTTCGAAGAGCTAATATATATCGTTTCATCAAACAATTAAGCTCATAAATAAAACTCGTGTACAGATTGGGATCTTACACAATCATAGCATTTCCAAACAAAAGTAATTATTGTATTACAATGTCATGTAACTACATATGGCATGTATTCATAATAACGAAACATGAAGTCTGGTGTACACTATTGTACTGTTATACTTCTCAACGTTTAGCATCAATACAGTGTAGTTGTATAAAAAATAACTATAAAACAGCTTTTGTTCTTTCATTGTTTAACTTCACCAAACGATTAAAAACCCTTATATACAAGTTCTTCATCAATTTGTTTCTACTCGTATTAGCTCGTGTAAAATGTTAGTGAAACACCAAAGAGATACACACTCAAACACACACGTACCCACACACATACATACAGACAGACTGACAGACATAAATACATACATACTTTTTCATTCATATATGCATATATACATACACACCCATATATATCAAACATAAGTTTAGTCTATTTCCAAATTAAACTGCAAGATCATGTAAAATATTGCACTCTTTATTGGGTTTATTTTGCTATTCAATTTACGTTTCCAACCCAGTATACTAGTGGTAGAAAGGAATCATTTTCCACCTTTTTAGTGCAAAGTTGTATTTTCATCACGTGTAAGCTATATCACTATGATAACTTTCGTAACATCTGGATTGTGAATGATTGCTTCTTTAATGTCATCACAAAGGTCACATTTTTACCTTTTACCAGCCTTTGAATTGACGTGCTCACTGTAGTTTTAATACCGGGACGATTCGAGTTCATGTTGAGTGGCCAAATTATTTAAGTGTTACATACCTTGCCGAGTGACATCGTCAAGTGTTCGTACGTAGAATAAGCTCTTAAAATCCCTTTTCTACAATATTTACTTTGGATTACTCCTGGCTGTGGGATAACACATTTTCCAGGGATCCGATGTATTGCAGTGCTGTCCATCTCAAATATCACTTGATGGGTTACATTTGTCACCTTATATGCAAACCTTGCTCTGACAGTGTTTTTTTTTATTGTTCAGTGAAGCTGGAACGTTTGATGGTTTTGTTTTAAGTGTTGTTTATTATGGTTTGCAGTATTCATGGCTTCCTTCGAGCGATCTTCATCTTGTTCACGTTCTACATTTAATTATTAACTGTCTTTTCACGAGTTTACAAATTATTGCTTTGCTGCTCTTTACCATCAATTATTTATGTCGGGCTGTGAAACGTTATTATCCTATGCACCATATGGAAATACGGAATTGTTAAACAGAGAATACGTTGCTTGTAGCATAGTTACTCAGCATATTTCATATATTAATGTCCTCATAGGAAGAATGGTATGTTTTCATCAGGTAACCACATACAAATTGATATACATGTTTGTTTGTTTGTTTTCCATGAAGGCACTGCCTGGGAGATTATGTCGATTTATGAGTTGCACACATCCATCGAACCCACAAGAATGCGTGAAAACGTTTTTCAGTGCAGCTCCTGGAACCACGTGTGGAATAAATATGGTATTCTCTCCTTCTTATATATATATATATATATATATATATACATATATATATATATATATATATATATATATATATATATATATATATATATATATATATATATATATATATATATATATGTATATAGATATATATATACATGTGAAATATATATTTCACTACATTCCCCTCTCGGCTACAAATTATTAAAAACATCATGGTTAGATTTCTAGGTTGAAAAACTCATAAGTCAGATAACAGTTCTTTCAAATATCTATGAGGTTTGCAACTTAATGTATATTAATTAAATTATATTTGGTTTAATAAGAAACCGTTTAATATATTGTTCAATGACTCCAACTTAAATATAGTCATTTAGTTAGATATATCTACCTAATTGCAAATCAATTAAATTAAGAAGCCTATGTTTATAATGCTTCGAAATATAATGATCCGCTTTATACATTTTAAATTATGCAAAAAAAAATATTTTTCTCTTTTTGTGCAGTGGTGTCAACAGGGACTGTGTGTTAAGATTCATCATACATAAGTGAGTACATCATTTCAGTTTGTCTCTAAAGTTTTAATAGTTTTCATGCCAGATTCGTCATTAGAAGGATCCATCATAAAATACAGCGCAAATGAAGAGTCACACTGTTTCCTTTGCAAAGGTACAACAGTTGCCTCTATATCATCTGCATCCATTGATGGTAAAATAAATGAACACAATGCAAAATGTGCATTTCAGATTTATCTGCTTATAATGTTTTAATTAATTTATTGCGATGCATTAAACGTTTTTGATCATTTGATTATAACCTTACAATGATGATTTTATTGACGAGGGTAAAGAAACTTATTGTGACAATGACGATGATAAATAATATATGCACTTTTACTTTAATATTTAGAAAAGCAGTCATATTGCAATTTATTCGAGGTGAAAATTTGTTAAATCTGTCCCTTGTATTTTCCAGGTCCATATTGAAGTCTTCAAATTTTAGCCAAGCACGAAACTGGAATATGTTTCGGGGTTCAAAGTTGCGTGTCAGGATACTCAAACTTGTTTATCATTTACTCACTAATTCTAGATAATCGTAGATACTTACAATATGTTTGCTATGTTCAGAGCAAACTATTGACTTTTGCAACTGGACAAAATATGAAATTAAGTTTCAATCCAGTCTGATTACTTGTCTAATGTGTAGCTTTAATGTCACGAAAAATACTTCCTACGAAAACAAAACTAAATCACCTCACCTTTATGTTGGTATCCTGCTGATTTTATTTGAGCAAATTTATGCTGTTGTAATGGCTTTTTTCTGTGTTGTATTAAACTAAATAGCCTTTGCACCATTACAGTTGTGTTTCTTATTATTTATTTAGTGTAATTGTGTAAGAATATGCATAAATACAGCAAATATGCCATTTATTTCCAAATCAGAATGTCTTGTAGTGTCATTAATAACTTCAATTCTGAAACGTCACATTCTCCGCTATCAACCTTGCAATTCTAATCGAATGTATGACCCTTAAATCCGACCAAAGTTAATAGCAAGAAGGCAAAGTTTTTAGTAAATTATGTTTCTCCGAGAATAATCACATTACTTTAGGGATATAAGCCTGCTACCTCGCAAATCCAGCCCTACCAAAAGGCGAAATTTCGTCTTTACTGTCTATGTTATATAGACAAAGGGCAATATATCTTTCCCCTTACCTCCCCTTGCCACCCACTAGGTGTCGCCAGTTTTTAAGCTGAGCGGTATATAATTTAGGAGGATGCTTTCATGGCGGGTTAGTTGGTAGGGTTTCTTAGTAATGTGATCGGGTAAGTATTCTCGTACAAACATTTTTTGCTAAAAATTTGCTTTCTCCTTTGAATACGTTCCCAATCACATTACTTTAGGAGAATAGGTAATAGGAGGAGGGAATGCGTAGCATCCGACCTCCACCCCGGGTATCCTCTAGAGAATTATGGCTGGATTCCCCATTTGAACAATAACCCGGTCTCCTAATTTTAATCAGCAACACAGCCCAAGGTCACGTAATGTGTGACCCATTTACACGGTTAAGAAGATAGTTATTGAAAACGTCTTACCTACAAAAAATTATCTGGCTAATCCAGCGAAGCTAATAGAGTGTCCTGATTTTTGTACATGGGTGTGTTGGACATTTGGGCTGCCAACACTGGACCTACTAGATTCAAGGTTTGCCTCTTCGAGGACAATTCTATAAGATAAAACTGGAGAAGGTTGACTCTGCATGCCAGCCAACAGCTTATATAAGGTGACTCTGATCTTGTGAATCCTCAGAGTACTCAGAGCATATAACCCACTTCAGCCATGAAGCAAGGGTTTGAATGGTGATATCTCATGTCCCAGTTATCACCAGAAGAAAGAGGTGCTTGTATGTGACCTGACTCACCTCTATGCCTTTAAGTGGTGCTAGAGTGTACAAACAGGATATTCCATGGCTGCTGATCCTGACTTATCTATAAAAGAAAGCCAGCTAGTGACGACTCGTTGATTGCCACTGGATGATAGCCTATATTTTGGCTACGAAGCCTGGCAGCGTCAAGAGGACCACCGAACCATCTGATCTGAACGGTAAAAATGTCTAGTGAAGCCAAGTCTAACAATGAAGACGTAGCGACTACGTTTCGGACTAGCTTTCACGTGTTATTGGATATCAGTACTGAAGGCGTCTGATGTAGTTTTCGTACCAGGTACATTAGAACGTCGCTGGAAGTTAGCTTCCTGGAATATTTTTTTTTACCGACTGGGGAAGAAGCAGGAAGGATATCGTCTCTTCCTCCCATTCAAGATCTACAGATGCCGTACCTGTGTAGTCTTGAATGGCAGTAGGAGGTGGTGGGCATTATGAAGTTCAAAACCAAAACATATTTCCTTTAAATATATACAGGCAGAATTGTATACATATAGTTTAAATAGGTAATGTACTACAAATAGTACATATATTATACATGCTCATACTAAGATATATATATATATATATATATATATATATAGTAAAAATAGTATACATAGTACATATAGTATACATATTACAAGTGGTATCACCGTTCCGTTAGCGTAGTGCCTAAAACCTGCTTATATTCGGACATCGTAGCGATAACATTACAAAATTGTTAAAGCCACGTTAAAGATTATAATCTAACAAACAAACAGGTCTAATCTATATTACAAATATAATTTGTAGATAAAATAGTATATATATATATATATATATATATATATATATATATATATATATATAGATATATATATATATATATATATATATATATATATATATATATATATATATATATATATATATATATATCAGCAGAGATGGTGAACAGACCAACATTTCAGGCGTTTTCTATCTCGTTAATATTTTATAAAAAGGTTGAATCAACAAACTAAGGCTTCCTCCTCGTTAATATTTAATAGAATGGTCGATATGGCAAACTAAGGCTTCCTCGAAATCGTAAAAAAGGCGTCGACGAGGCTAACCAACGCTTGTTCGAAGACGACATTGTCGTTGGAATTCACCCCCTCTACTGCTATGGGTTAACCGAATATTTTATCAAGTCCGATACGATATCGCGTCTGAGGGTCTGATAAATTAATCGTCACAAATCCGTGTTTGATTGACTGAGCGTGACTAAAGAAATTTCTAAATTGATTATGATCCATATCACCGCCGCACCAATAATTTATCGTCACAAATCCGTGTTTGATTGACTGAGCGTGACTAAAGAAATTTCTAAATTGATTATGATCCATATCAACGCCGCACCAAGTTTGCCAAATATTTCATATTGTATGAGTATCAACTCCGTTAAACATACATAATAAATTGCAGTTATCTCTGATCACTTTTGGTATTTGAGTGTACCGTTGAGTAACATATAGAACATCAATGTTTTTATGTCTGGCTCCGGAAAATATCCTAGCGAGGTTCTTTTGATTGTCTAACATGATATCATCATATACGACTAAGTTGTTAATACCTCCATCAATATCATCAATGCTTGGTGCTTCTTTGATATCAGTTATAAACGCAATAATATCTTCATCGATTTCCGATTTTACTCTCTCGTTGTAATCCGTATGAATATTTTAAACTGGTTGAGCCATTATTTTCCACTGTGGTTTTTTTCAGCTCCTACACAGCAAACGTCGTGCTCATTAGGCAGCTTGTGTGTGCTAATACAGGGATATATCTTGCAATGATATGTGTTGTGTCCTTTAAACAGGACGCTTTATACATACAACGCACTCTAACAAGTCTGAACAAATCGTTTCCCTCAGCAAACACGAATCCATCTATATAACCTAATTCACGATACTTTTAACATGATCTTTATAATCCTTTCAGTACTATGACATAAATTGAATTGTAACAACATATGTATCATATGTAACAAATGTGTTTTCGCTTTATTCATGTATTACATTCACGTTTGCGTCGGTTAAACTCTTGTAATAAAGATGGTGACTCTAAATAATGATGTTTCAAACGATTTACCTTTGAGGCAGTACTTTGCTGAATGTTACAAATTTCTTGTCAATTATCACACACATACGCACATTCAAACTAGGACGCTCGACAAGTGTTGTCAGAAGTGTTATCAAATAAGACGCTCAGCAAAAACAGATGTTTTTCTTAATTGAGATTTAGATGCAACATAATCAAAACTCATTAGATCAGGATGATTTTTAAATTAAAATTGCTTTTATTTATATCGTGCTAAAAGCTCGGCACCGTAACACAGTTACTAAGGGGATAAATGAAGTGACCGATTATAAGACTTTGGAAACAATAAACCAAAACACGATCTTAATTAAATCTTAGGTTTTCCAGATGGATTCGTGTTTGCTGAAGGATACGATTTGTGGGCTTTGACATTTGTTACCTCGTCCTTGGTAAATAGTGCCTTTACCAGGAGAATGAATCTGTTTTTCGATGTGCTTACAGAATGAAGATAGAGCCTAAGGAGATCTGCAACGTTTGCAATGGCGATACAGCATACATTAGGACTAATGGTGCGCATTGAACACTATTGTCTCATACGTGATGGTTAATACAAAACAATATACACTATTTGCACGTGCGTGATGCAGACGACACAATATAGTTAATATTCCTATGTGTAGGATGTCAACTATACATTATACCTATCACTATATGGTGTATTATGGTGCATGTACAACATGCCTGACGCACCCATGGTTCTAACTGAACATACAGGTTAATAGTTACCTGTGTTTGATAAGATAAATACTTCTATAACACACATCCTCTTATGTTGGCTCTCAAAAGGGATAATTGCTGGCATTTAACAGCTGATAAAGTTTCCAAGAGACAGACAGAGAGACAGAGAGGCAGATAAACGGACAGACAGAAACAGAGACAGAGACAGAGAGACAGAGAGACAAAGAGAGAAAGAGAAAGAGAATGAGAGAACACAAACTTGAAACGAATAATGTGATTTTTGCAGTAATTGTTGAGGTAAACATAAATGCATTACAGCAGCCCTTTATCACAGTGTGTGCTTCGTATTCAGATATATTGAAACAACTAGACCGCATATATTATATGAAGAAAAACCTATAATTTCTCAAAGTGATTTTATTTTAATTTTACCTAATGTATTGCGCTTAAGTCATTCATAAATAATGCGCAGGCTGGCAACTCCTTCTGTAGTCTATGTAGGACAACCGTATACGTATTAGACGATTTATCGAATGACCATTAGTCTATTATATCTACAATTATCCCTCTTAGACAAAACTGATAGCCAAATCAGTAATCATATTGCCATTTCAACCTTCAAAAAAGAAATCAGTACTGAAAATGCAAACATCACTGAACTATCGCGAAAACAATGATTTCCATAAGCTGAAAATTCTTCACTGAATGATCTGGGTGGATTTCTCAAAATCCTATATAAGCTTAAGTGGGCGATATTAGTAGATATGGCGGTTAGAATTTACTACTGAGCTACAAACATGCCACATGTTAATATAACCGTAGCATTGTGTCTGTCTGAAAATAAGCATTAACAGTCCATAACATCGAGTTATTCTATTTAATATATTCAGCACACTGAATAAACAAGTTCTTAATATTTAGTGGTCATTCACAGTTTAAACATTGTTAGCACTGAAGGAGGTAGCCTATATTGGATAATTCAAAGATAATAATTCCGCTGCTGAGGTATATATTTAGAGTGTATTTAAAGTTTTCATTTGCAATATCGGCTATTAGCGTGAAACTAATTGAACTAAGTTAAACTGCTCGTTGAAGTACATGCATATTTTTATGTATCGATTAAAACTGCATCGACATACTTGGAATAATAATTAAAGGTCATACAGTATAACTGCATATATATATATATATATATATATATATATATATATATATATATATATATATATATATATATATATATATATATAGTTCGTACTGACTTCGTAACTGCATATATATATATGTATATGCAGTTATACTTTCTACATATAAGCAGTTATATTATATATATTTATCTTTATATATATATATATATATATATATATATATATATATATATATATATATATATACATTTATAGAGAGAGAGAGAGAGAGAGAGAGAGAGACAGACAGACAGACAGACAGACAGAGAGAGAGAGATTTCATAATTACATTGAAAGTTGGCAAAGCCAAAGGTAGTGTGTCTGGATATAATATAATAGGATCATTATCACAAAATATTTCCAAACCAAACGTTTGTTAAATGTTGAAATAATATATTTGGATCTAATTGTACTTAAAAGGAATAGGACTAACATCTGCCGATATGGGCACTCAGGATTATGAGCTTAGTGTTGCGACTGTCTGTTTGCTGACAATAAAATGAGACAAAGGTGGGGCCTATTGTAGCCTTTATGCGGTTTATTGCCCCAGTGTTAGACATCACTATAAACTGACACACTATAGACATCCTATTGATATTGCTGAAAAATATTTAAAAGAACGCTAGGAATCAAAATCACATAAACCTATACGAACACACACGCATACACACAGATCCCAAGAAAAAAACATTACAGTCAGTAGAACACAATACATGAGATCGTGTTAATGAGCATCTCTTCTTTAAAATACAAATGACACTGACAATGTTCTCACAAACTCTAGAATGTCCAAAAAGCTAGATTTCCTCAACCAATAGTCTGAGTGAATCGCTGCCCCCATGGAATGGGTGAGTTAAAATGGTAACATGGTAAACTTGAGCTACAAACGTAATATTACTTCTATTTTGTGTTTAGGAGGAATCTTATAAAAATTTACTTACCCAATTATCTTTCTTAGTTATGTTCAGCGGATTGAAAAACAAATACTTTCTAGAAGTGCAATTGTCAAGCTACAGATTACTTGCTGACATTGGGTGATAAGTTTAGGAAAGTGGAGCATTGCAAAATAGGGCCACCGCTGTTGCATGTAAATGTTTACTTTGGCCATGAAATCAATTTGGTTTAGTTGCACCAATATTTAAGGTTCAAAAGAATGAACTATATATATATATATATTAATTTACAATACGAATTAAGTTTTTTTCCAGACTTTTCCACATATACAACTTCATAGTCGACATATATATTTATAGGTATTGCTTTGTGCTTGGGGTAAGACATGCAGATGGCTAATATAAAGACAGATAACAAATGCAAAGACAAAATATAGACATACTTTCTTTTGATATACCTAACGCTTTGAAATTAATTATTTCTATATAACTATTTGCAATTAGTTTTTAATTTCATGTTCATGACAGAACATACCTATTTTCATGGAAAACGATTTCATATGTTGCAATCTATATGTTAGGTTGTATTGTGTATTATACAACTTACGCCACATGAGTATATGTAAATATTTTCATCCGATACCATTTCACATAATGTCATGAAAGGTACAACCGTAGATTAGAAAAATCCTCAAGCTATTTTCATTAAAAGTAATTAAAGTTTCAGAGCATTACTCAATATGCTTTAAATGGATATCAAAAAATGTTTGGGTAAACAAAACTTGATACGTGTTCGGAACACGCTAGCCATAAATTACATAATTAAGGTCCGACTAGACGAAGATATAAGCTCCCTTGTCATCATTAAGTCACACAGTAACTCCATAGATGCCAGCTCGTCTAGAGTAGACGATGATGATCAATATATATATATATATATATATATATATATATATATGTGTGTGTGTGTGTGTGTGTGTGTGTGTGTGTGTGTGTGTGTGTGTGCTTTCTGCTTCACAGCATATTTCGCAATCGGTACGAATATATGTATATATACATATACACAAAATGTATCGATCTTTCTTGCTTGCCTTTCTTTTGAAATATCGTTTTAGGAACAAATTCAACTATTTTAGTGTTGCAAATCAATTTGGAAATGATTGCAAGTTTAGAGAAAATCTATCCTGTGCAGTGTTTCTGCTCGCGGTTGTTAATATTGCTGTTGAAGGTTTACATTTAATAAGTGATAGCTATTTTAAAATTAATTATAACACAGAATTATAAATTGTGACATAATTGTATACATCTCAACATTCTTAAGCAACATTTGAAGCCACTGAATCATATATAAAACAAGCTTTTGAAGTGAGCGATAAGATATAAATTGTTTACAAATCACACAATTTGCGTGAGTTAGAATATTTAATGCCATATTATCAAACTGAATCTTTTTTTTTACATCTCCAATGCAGAATACCTTCTTCTTAGTGATCATATATATATATATATATATATATATATATATATATATATACACATTAGAACGTCGCTGGCAGTTAGCTTCCTGGAATTTTTTTTTTACCGACTGGGGAAGAAGCAGGAAGGATATCGTCTCTTCAACACATTCAAGATCTACAGATGCCGTGACTGTGTAGTCTTGAATGGTAGTAGGAGGTGGTGAGCATTCTGAAGTTCCCAACAACCTATTCTCCCATGCGGCCTTGGCGCTAAGCTCAGTCCGTTCCATGACCGGATCTGCGGACGGCTGAAAGAGTTTCGTCACACTCACTGGGTGCTGAGGCATCTGTGTACCGCTGATTTGCCTGCGATTCGTCACACCCACTGTATGTCGAGTCCTGTTCTGGTAAAGCTGCCATATCTGGGTAGTGCATACCAGGTGGCATAGATAATTCAATTCCGTCATCTCTGATAATGCCATTAACTCTCCCTTGTGGATAAGCCGTGAACCGATGGACGGCCGGCAATGCCAACTGATTTGTCTGGCATATGCTCGGCCGGAATGTCGGCGACGGTCCGGCTATGACCGGCACCGTCCGGTCCAATGGTCTGGTTGGACAGATATATTGCCCTATAATATCTCCGTCATGGTAGTGATATGTAACTGGCAGTACAGATTGACGGACAGATACATCACAAAAATCCCCGTAAATCCAACCTGGTTAGATCAAGGTATAAAAAGTCCACATGTTGGTACAGCGGTACAGCCGGTCTGACGGATTTGTCACTAAAATCCCCGTTAATCGTAGCAGGTCGGCCTTTTAAATCAAAAAGATCACCATGCTGGGACGGCTGTACTTGACGGCCGTAGACGGCCGGAGGCAGCTGGACGGCCGGTGCCGGAAGGACAGACGGTGCCGGCTGAACGGACGGTGCCAACTGCCCTTGACGGCCGGAGAAGCTGGACGGCCGGGGCCGGCTTGTGTCGGCTGGACAGACGGTGCCGGCTGGTGCCGGCTGGACGGACGGCTGAACGGCCGGTGACGGCTGGACGGCCGGCTGGTTTGCCTGGCATGTGATCCGCCGTAATGTCGGTGACGGTCCTGCTATCACCTGTACCAGCCGCTGTCATGGCTAGGCTGGACGGATAGATTTCTTATGAAATTCTCCGTCATAATATTGGCATGTTGCCTGCGGTACAGCTTGACGGGCAGAATTATCACTAAAATCCCGGTAGTTGGACTGACAGTGTTAGCAATACAAAGGGCCGGCTGGACGGGTGGCTGGACGGCCGGCTGAACGGTGGACAGCCGGCTGGTGACGGTTGGACGGTCGGTGCGGTCACAACGAGATTGCATAATGAAATGGATTCGATGGAACCTGTAAAATCCCCATGCGTCCTAATTTACAGGCCATAAAGCCATGCACGGACATGCGGGGGGACTTACGCCCACTGGGCTGCCTAAAATTGGGGGAACACTGCCCAAATGTACCCAACTACGCATCAATTCAAAGGCGGACTGTTGTACCATGTCAACTTCATTTTCTTCCATTGCCACATTGCCAACACCCGTTTCGCCATTCATGCCTTCGTTGTTGACAATGCAACTGAAACGACAAAAGAAGAGAACAAAGCACAAATTAACAATTCAGCATATTATTAAATCGATAATACTATAACCGTTACTAAAGGAGTAGGCAAAATTATTCCGTGCCGTGTTAACTCGTAATGTCAACACTAGTTATCGCCATGAGCGTGTTGCAGCGGGTCGTTCAAAGACGAAGTCTACTGAAACGACGAAAAAAGATAAACAAAGCACAAACTAGCAATTCAGCACGCTATTGGTTCGCTATTGCCTTAACCGTTAATAACGGAGTAAGCGAAATGATTCAGTGTCGCGTGAACTCGTAACGACAACACGATGTCCGCCATTAAATAGTTCCAACATGGTCGTTCTAAGACTGAGTCTACTTAAACGACAAAGAAGATAAAATAAAGCACAACTTATCAATACAGCAAGTTATTAATTCGCTAATATTATAACCGTTACAATCGGAATAAGCGAAATTATTCAGTGCCGCGTGTGTTACATGCTAGTACCACAATAAGCGTGCTCTGGCCACGTTACAACATGGTCCGAAGTCTAGAAAGGTGAAAAAGCGACTCAAAATTGGAAGATATTGTAAAATAATGTATGTAACCTGTAGAAGAATGATTATCCAACACAGTAATTCCAAATTTAACTTAAGATGGTCCGAATTTACACTAAGATGGATTGGATTCATTGGAGGTCGAATTATACGTGTTTGCACCGTACAGCGAAGCTTAAAAAACTGGCGACACGTAGTGGGTGGCAAGTGGAGGTAAGGGGCAAGAGTTATTGCCTATTGTCCATACGACATAGACTGAAAAGACGAATTTTCGTCTTTTGGAAGGGCTGGATTCGCGAGATAGCAGGCTTATATCCCTAAAGTAATGTGGTCGGGGAACGTATTCAAAGAAGAAACAATGAAATTATAATTATGACTAAAATGTTTTAATTGGTATTTGCAAGCTATTCGTTTTAAAAAGGCAAATAGTAGCTCACCACCTAAAAGGTCGTTATTCAGTGACAGAAGTAAATACATGAAATGCTTATTGTCAAGATGAGAACAAAATTTGGTTGACTAATAGGATAACCATGCTATGAGGCGAATCGTGGATCGAAATAATTATTCTACCCTGTCGGTTTCAATCGATATAGTAAAACTTCTGTTTCAATGTTTGTGACAAAGCCTGTCGAGGGTAAGATAAAGAATTACTTTTTGACAGCTGGCCAAGAGAGCTTTAAGATTTTGTATATGTTGAAGCTGGCAATTTATATTGTTTATTGTTGCGTACCGATTAATCCAAAACGCTCTATAATACATATCAAAAAGAAACCACTAGATCAGTCCGGCAAAAAAATTAAGAAAATAAACATGTACAGTAGGCATTATGTTCAATTCATCACATCTCCTAGATGTGATAGAAATATTTCACAATTGTAGCAGGTCAATGTCGGACAGAAAAAAAGACCTATTCGTTTACAATTATGGAAGACAAATGTATGCTTATAACTATTTTGTATCAAAAAACACGGTCATTCTTTGATTGTTATAAATTAGGCAATATTATATCTTTTTGCTTAAGATATAGTCACATTTAACTTTCAAAGACGAAGGCTTGGAACTCGAACCAGTGAGTTACAAATATGAAATACATTGTCTTTTTCTGTTGAACATGAAAAAGCATATTTTGTCAGTCAGTTGATGAGACGTGAAGGACATTTACACAGCGTAAAGCATTCCTGTGTCATCTTAAATACTTGAGAAACAAATATCGTTAGGAGATCTTATATACTAAATAGACAGTGTGAGAACAAAAATTAAATAAAATGTAATATATATGTATATTTACCAATGGCTAGCTGATCTGTCTACAAAATATCATTGCCTGGGTTCCAATCAAAGCCGAGTCATAATAAGGAATTTTTACAATTAGTGTAACAGCTGCCTCACGTTGCGGTCAGCGTTAAGACTTTAGTGCTAGGACTGTCGGCTTAGTGTCAGTATACCGTTACCTGATGTGACGTCATAATCGATGTGTGCATCATCATGTTCAGGTGCTAGATATTACAATAAACTGCCATACTTCAAAAATTGTTACTATATGAGTGAACAATTGTTAAAGCTATATTAAAAATTCAATTACAGACACAGATTGTTAAATGTTTGAACTGATTAGAATTCGCAATGACAACAAATATTTTAAATATGGTAATGTTAGGTACGACAACACCAAAGAGAGTTTTTCACGTCCCAGTGGAAACTATAGCCATGTTAATGTGATCGAGACTGTAACATAATTGTTACCGAGAGGAGGGTGGATTAAATGAACAATACAAACACAATTTCTTAAAGAAAATATAAATTTATGTAATAAATTATAAATGAAAAAAATACAGATGTAACAACACGATAATTCATGCACTCAACCCACAATTACACTCACAACCATTCACAATACATGAACAAATTAAATATTAATACAAAAGGAATCTCAGATGTAAAGGGATCTCTTGGACTATACACAGATCCGAGGATCCTTTACGAAAGTTAAATTAATGCAAGTATAAATTACCAAAAATGAACACAAACGACAAACTATACTATCGCACGATGGATTGCGATAACTAGCACTACCATATACTTGTATTCAATCAAGTTGCTAGCTTTTATTGATATCTATGCGATCACTTGAAATATTATTGTGATCTGACATAAGCATGCAAATACAGCAATGTATTAAATTGTATTACAATTTCAATACACATATGTGTCTCGACCCCGTATAACCGCACGATTCAGCAACAGTTGAATCGTCTCCCAGTTTCCCCGAAAATCTAGGGTTGACCAATACTATTATCGGACGTTTCCCTTCACGGATCCACCACAGTTATACGTTCAGACAACATACAACATCTACCAGAACCAACGGTTCCTCACTACCCTAGATGTCGACCCCGATGTTTTACAACTCAGACAGCTCGGACACTCGGACTTCTAGCTTTCCGGATATTTACACGTTACACAGATGTTGACGAACAGATAGTTCGACACACAGACAGATACTTCAATTCCGTTTGCACAAATTAACGGCACAATCACATTCAGATATTTATACAGAGATGTTCCGGAACAAATAATAGATGTCCCACAACAAATCAGACGATATCAAAGACGTTTATCAAAAGATGGTATCAGATGTGTTAACAGCTACGGTATCAGAAATTGTATCAACTACGTTAGCAGCTACGGTATCAGAAACATTGACATCTACGGTATCAGATCTACGGTATCAGAAACATTGACATCTACGGTATCAGATCTGCGGTATCAGAAAAATTGACATCTACGGTATCAGCGATTATCAGATCTATGGTAACAGCGATTGTCAGCTACAGTATCAGAAACACGGTAACAGCTACAATAAACAAAACTAGACTAATAATAGTTGTCTCAAAAATAATCTAAGCCGTAGATTACGATATTGCATTTAAAGTCTAATAGTGACTAGTAATTCCAAATATTCCACGTTTAATTGCAATAAAAGCATCATTATACGAAATGATAATCTGAATAAAATTCACAATAAAACGAAAATGTAAATTTAACACTCACCCCTTTGGCTGGAGATTGCAAGACGAGCTTATCTATCCTTCGATTAGATATTTTGGTTCCCGTAATTATTATGAGAAATATCTCGCTTTATATACTCTCAATAGGTGAACATAAATCACATCGAGCTTGCCGTGCACCACGTGAAACGAGTATTTCGGATTTCATGTGAATAACAAACTGGCACATGCAAATCGTTACACGCCATTTACCTTGGAGAAAACCACTTAATCACCCCAGGTAATGCGTGTACGACGAAATGAAGAAAATGGTGAGTTTCGTTTGCAATTCAAGAAGAACAAAAATCAGTTCAATTTTCGCCTAATTCTGTGACAATACCTTCCCCCTAAGAATAAAAATGTACACATTTTTAAAACTAACACAGAATAGAAGAAAAATAACTACTGATGATATCTTACAACATTTACACTGGTTATACTACAAACTGGATTTTATTACTGGGCAAATTCATACAAATTTCCCATCATGCCCTACTCAAGTAGTCTGTGCCTATATTTTCAACTCCCCTTATTGAAATTGTCGCTCTGTCTCTTGATATACAACTTGAGCATGTTCGCATGGAATGTTTTTACAATACCGTCCATGTCAATTTTATAGTCCATGTCACCTTTTACTTCTTTAACTTCATATGGACCTTTCCACTGGACTAATAACTTATTCGAACTCGTTGGAAGAAGCAATAGCACCTGATCTCCCACAAGAAATTTCCTATTCCGCGCTCTGCGGTTGTAATACTTGTCATATTTGCACCCCGATTTAATCAATTTGTCACGTGCCATCTGGCATGTACTCTCAAGTTTGTTTCTTAGATCTAAAACGTACTGGTAAGTCGATTTTATTTCTTCGTTCACGACATCACCAGTCCATAGTTCGCGTAGTATCCGCATCGGGCCTCGAACTGTTTTACCATACAACAGTTCAAAGGGTGAGAACCCTAAACTTTCCTGCGGTACTTCACGGTACGCGAACAGAACAGCGTTTAAATAACGGTCCCAGTCTTGCGGACGTTCCGCGCACATCTTTCGTAGCATGCTCTTCAGGGTACCATTAAATTTCTCTACCAGTCCATTGCACATCGGATGGTATGGGGTAGTGTTTAGCTGTTTGATGGATAACAGCCTACTTATTTCACCCATGAGGTCAGAGGTGAATTGGGCACCACAATCCTTGAGGATTTCTTCTGGCACCCCTACCCTACTGAAGATATCAACTAATGCTTCAGCTACCCATTCTGTTTCAATAGTTGGTAACGCTACGACTTCAGGGTATCTGGTTGCGTAGTCAACCAGAGTAAGAATATACCGATTCTTTCTTTCGGTAACTGGGTGTATTGGTCCTACAATATCTACTGCCACTCTTTTAAACGGTGTATCTATTAATGGCATCTCTCCCAAGGGCACCCTTGTGACCCTTCCCTTACACACGGTTTTCTGACATACGTCGCACGACCTACAGAACCGTGTGACATTGCCATTAACACCGGGCCAGTAGAATTCAGCGACTACCCTGCTAGTGGTCTTAGCCTTACCTAGGTGTCCTGCCATGCTTGACTCATGCGCCACCCTAAGTACTTGAGATCTATATCTCTTGGGTACGACCACTTGCCAATACTTCTTACCCTCCCGAGCGCTAAACTCCCTATGAATTAATCCGTTCTTGCGTACGAATCTCGAGCTACCCCCACGCTTGCAATGTTTAATCTCGCCGGACGTGATTTTCTCAACAATTGTTCTGATGGATTCATCACGTTCCTGCTCTTGTTTGAAATCATCGTGGGAAATTCCTGATATCGATTCAGGGACTATTAATTTACGAAACGCGGTTTTCTCTCACCGTGTTTGCGCTCGGGTTTCGACTGCCTGGGCCAAAGGTATTTTAAAATCGGCCATGGTTGGAAGACGGGAACCTTCAACATTACCGATCGTCAGATCGTAAATAGGATTGTCCATACAAAGGGCATCAACAGTTCCCGTTAAGAAAGGTGTTTTTACTGTGATCCTTGCTACGGGAATGCGACCCATCGTCTGATCAAGTAACATACATGGGGATTCCCACCCGAGCATTTGGTTATCCTGCACGAGACTACGTTTGATCACTACGCCCGTACAACCAGTGTCACGCAATACCACGACTTCTCGACCGTTGACAAACCCTGTCGCGGTTGGTACACGCGCTTCAGGAAATAAACACGTGCCAAGCGAATGAATACAAGGTTCTACCTGTACGATGTTATCAGATATACCTTTACTTTGTATAGCCACTGCTACCTTGTGTATAAGTGCCTTTCTTTTAGGACAGTCTTTTTGAACATGACCCCATGCATTACACAAGAAACATTGCACACGCTGAAAAACTGGATTCCTAACTGACCTTTTTACCTCAGCTGATTTTACAGGCTCCCTAGGCATAGGTCTTACAGACTGGTTTCCAGACTTAAAATCTTTCAAAACCACGTTCTGGGTTCCCCCATGAGCTTCGGCAAATAAATCGGCTTGCTTAGCCATATCTTTTACGTTCGTGAAGACTTTCTCCTTCAGAAATTGATTTAATTCTCGCCCAACTGTATTAAATAATTGATCTCTGAGCAAGAAATCAGTCAACCCTTCAAACGTTTTCAACGCTTTGCCGCATTCAATCCACCGCTCAAAATAGTTCGCAATTCTGACGGTGAACTGACCAAAGGTTTCTCCCTTATCGGGCTTGCTATACCTGAACTTTTTACAAAATCCTCGTTCAGTGAGCTCGTACCTTTTTGAGAAGTGCTTCCTTTAGGACGTCGTACTTAAACACATCGTCCCTAGGAAGTCGAGAGTATACATCCAGCGCTTTACCTTTTAAAAGCGCACTAAGATGCAATGCCCAGTCATTTTGACTCCACTTCTGGTTTTCGGCATACCGCTCAAGCCGATGAAGATAACTATCCATGTTATCTTTTTCACCGTCAAAGGGAGGTAATTTGGGGCCCCTTAATTTGCTAAAGGCAGAATCGTGTTCTCTTCCAGATGTCGCTAATTCTACCTTACGCTCATGATCCCGTTGCTTTGCTTTTTCATCTAACTCTATTCACTTTTGCTCCGCTTCCATTTCCCATCCTATCCTATCCTTTTCGGCCTGCTTCTCTAATTCTATCTTTTCCCTCTCGGCCTGCTTTTCTAATTCTATCTTTTCCCTTTCGGCCTGCTTCTCTAATTCTATCTTTTCCCTTTGGGCCTGCTTCTCTAATTCTATTTTATCTTTCTCAAAGGCCAATTTCCTTTCTTCGGCTTCCCCTTTTTCCCTTTCGAATTCCCTATCTAATTCCCGTTTCCTTTCTTCGGATTCCCTTTCTAATTCCCTTGACCTTGCCGTTTCTTCCTTTTCTTATTCACTTGCCCTTGCCCTTTCTTCCCTTTCCCGGGCTTGTTCTTCTTGAATAAATTTCCTTAAGCTTTCACCTTCATATCCAAATTCTTTGCCTAAGGCAACCAAGTCCTTAAGGGATGACATGACAATTGTAATATGAATATAGATATATAACCAAACCAATACTTTAAACACGTTTATACTGGACACACGGACCAAGGTAAACTAAACAAAAATAAACTCCAACTAGAGTATTATCTTAACAGAAGGTCACGCTCAAATATAAACATTAAATGTATACCTTCACAAAAATGATAGACAGTTCACTTAATCCAACGATCCCACTTCTGACACCATTGTAACAGAATTGTTACCGAGAGGAGGGTGGATTAAATGAACAATACAAACACAATTTGTGAAAGAAAATATCAATTTATGTAATAAATTATAAATGAAAAAAATACAGATGTAACAACACAATAATTCATGCACTCAACCCACAATTACACTCACAACCATTCACAATACATGAACAAATTAAATATTAATACAAAAGGAATCTCAGATGTAAAGGGATCTCTTGGACTATACACAGATCCAAGGATCCTTTACGAAAGTTAAATTAATGCAAGCATAAATTACGAAAAATGAACACAAACGACAAACTATACTATCGCCGATGGATTGCGATAACTAGCACTACCATATACTTGTATTCAATCAAGTTGCTAGCTTTTATTGATATCTATGCGATCACTTGAAATATTATTGTGATCTGACATAAGCATGCAAATACAGCAATGTATTAAATTGTATTACAATTTCAATACACATATGTGTCTCGACCCCGTATAACCGCACGATTCAGCAACAGTTGAATCGTCTCCCAGTTTCCCCGAAAACCTAGGGTTGACCAATACTATTATCGGACGTTTCCCTTCACGGATCCACCACAGTTATACGTTCAGACAACATACAACATCTACCAGAACCAACGGTTCCTCACTACCCTAGATGTCGACCTGGATGTTTTACAACTCAGACAGCTCGGACACTCGGACTTCTAGCTTTCCGGATATTTACACGTTACACAGATGTTGACGAACAGATAGTTCGACACACAGACAGATACTTCAATTCCGTTTGCACAAATTAACGGCACAATCACATTCAGATATTTATACAGAGATGTTCCGGAACAAATAATAGATGTCCCACAACAAATCAGACGATATCAAAGACGTTTATCAAAAGATGGTATCAGATGTGTTAACAGCTACGGTATCAGAAATGGTATCAACTACGTTAGCAGCTACGGTATCAGAAACATTGACATCTACGGTATCAGATCTACGGTATCAGAAACATTGACATCTACGGTATCAGATCTACGGTATCAGAAACATTGACATCTACGGTATCAGCGATTATCAGACCTATGGTAACAGCGATTGTCAGCTACAGTATCAGAAACACGGTAACAGCTACAATAAACAAAACCAGACTAATACTAGTTGTCTCAAAAATAATCTAAGCAGTAGATTACGATATTGCATTTAAAGTCTAATAGTGACTAGTAATTCCAAATATTCCACGTTTAATTGCAATAAAAGCATCATTATACGAAATGATAATCTGAATAAAATTCACAATAAAACGAAAATGTAAATTTAACACTCACCCCTTTGGCTGGAGATTGCAAGACGAGCTTATCTATCCTTCGGTTAGATATTTTGGTTCCCGTAATTATTATGAGAAATATCTCGCCTTATATACTCTCAATAGGTGAACATAAATCACATCGAGCTTGCCGTGTACCACGTGAAACGAGTATTTCGGATTTCATGTAAATAACAAACTGGCACATGCAAATCGTTACACGCCATTTACCTTGGAGAAAATCACTTAATCACCCCAGGTAATGCGTGTACGACGAAATCAAGAAAAGGGTGAGTTTCGTTTGCAATTCAAGAAGGACAAAAATCAGTTCAAGACTTTAGGTAAAATATTACAATCAAAGCTTGCAGGTAATCGCGGAATAAACAGAACAGTAAAGAGAGATCGAATTTCAAGTGGTGCTCTGAACTAAATCATCATCAACTTAAACTCAACTCAAAAATTTTTAAAAAGCTTTGTAATCAAATTTAAGATATCGACTGCTGCATCTTTCTCCGAATTTTAGAAAAGATTAAATAAAGACAGGTGGTATATTTCCACTTATTTCAGCTATACCTGCAATGAAATCCGCTGCTGCTCACAGTAGGACAAATTCAACTGCACGTCTTGATTTTGGGCTTGATGGTTCAAATTTAGCGGTAAAAGGAAAAGTGAACGTAATACCAAAAGAGGCAAAATATAAAGATTACCAGAGAGTAACGCTCAAAAAAGTCTGAGACTTACCGGGGCTCTTCGTTATATGTAAAACGTCTTCCACCAATATCTAATCTTGACTTAATTAATGATGCCGAAAACTAAATAATACAAATTTAAAAAGAGTATTTATGCGTGATCAATTTTCCAACCAGGACAATAAAGTTGAACTTGATATCATTAATCTCCATAACAGTTCTAGTCCCCTTTCTCAGTGGGTTGAATACGCAATTGATTAACGCAGATTTGTTAATTTTGAGTCTTACCAATTTCTTCCACCGAAAGAACCTATTTTATATAAACAAATTCATTCCGTGTTGTATTTCAACATTACCAACAAAACAATTAACCGATCGGCTAATGTGTGGCCATGAAGTAAATAGCGTATTAAACGCGATTTCGAAATTTCCTTCTCCAGACAATACTTTAAGCGTACAAAATTAACATTATACACCAGTTATCTTCTGGTGAAACAAATGGGCTATTTATTTGTACCTACTCTTGTATGTGCCGTTATTTCTTCCCACGATATATACATTTTACTTTACGATGTATATAGAAATGTTATACTACATTTGTCAAGTACATGCAAATCCTTATGTTCCGTTAAGGATAATTGTTGTAAAACATTAACTTTCTCTGCTAAATGTATTTAAATATTTAAATTTAAAAAAACACAGAAATCTTTTCATTAAATAGTTCAACCCCCATTTCAGGTAATCTTTCAGCGAACATACAGTTTTTCACTTATTAGTTTCAGTTTAGTTTGTACATAAATTGTTTCCATATCGCACGAGTTATATACTGGAATTAGTGTCCGGTCAGTGACGTTTTGTGTTAGCAGAGAAACAGTAGACAGTACTCGCTGTGACGTTTGATCAATAATGCATAGTGACACCTAGTTTCATTTGGAAGTCAGTAATTATGTAGCAGCTGGGGGGGGGGGGGGGGGCGAATCCAACATTTGCTCGAGAAATCATTTGCTCTAAATCTAACAAACATCTCGAGAGAATTAATTCGAATCCTTCTTTTTCAACCAAACAAAAGATTACTTGCTCGAAACATAACTTTTTCGCAAATCATACTCCAATAACGTTTTCATCGTTTAGTGAAAATACGGTCTCGTCGTGATGTCATCGCCCCCCTGCTGCTATGGGTTTTTTACGATTTCAACCGAATATTTGATTAAGTCCTTAGGGCGAAAATCATTTATGATTTCACAAACAAACTAATCGCTAACAACTCATCTTGTAGATCAATCAAATTATTTGACTGGTCGGTGAGTCGGAAATTAATTCTCGTTAGCGAATTATTATGGCATCGTAGGATTAATTGGGTTTTCAATAATTAGGAATCCTAGAGGAGCTGTTGGTACAAACGAATAAAGAATATATCCTTGGTGAGCTTGATTTGATTGCTCGAGATTTATATGATAGCTTCCTTCAATTGCATCACATGTTAAATTGAGCGCAATCACCGTTGAAATATTCACATTGTGCGGGGAAATATGCCTACCGCCACCATCTGGATCATTATTATATTTGAGGAGGGCAGTTGAATCTAGTGTTTGTAATACCTTGATATTGCTTCTAACAATTTTTTTTAGTTCCTCGGCGTTGTATCCGGGAAACTTGAAATTAAGCAGATCGGCTTCTGTGATATTGTAACCGGTTAGGAATTGTTGTTTATTGTCGCTGTTGTCATTGGTTATTGTTTGAATAATTAGTTCATTTATATATTCCATGTCAGATACAAGCTGATTTAGTATTTCAACGTATTTTTTAGAACTTGTTTGCCGTAGTTGTTCTAGTTGTGTTTTATGTAATTGATTAATTTCATTAAAATAACTAGTGATGTCAGTTAGCGTAAATGAAATATTAACAGATAAATCAACTGTTCTTTAAATGATAAAATCCCATTGCAACGTGTTTTTGTTGATAAATATAAATCTATCGGTGATTTTTTTTCCTTTTTTATATCAGATAAATTATCTCAATATATGGGATTGATTTCATGATATGATTGTACGTCCGTGGTTAAGTCGGTGGCGGATTTTTCCGGTGGTTTTCAGGCCATCCTAACACTGTTCTTAACGAGCTGTTATAGATATCTACAGCGTATCCCTCTGTGCTTATTTCGATCGGCGACGAGAGCGTCGGTTCATGAAGTTTAATAGCTATTTTTGATTCTTTTCCAGTGATTGATTTTATTCTACGCTAAATTGCAGCATCGATTTGCTCAATTTGGTACGATCCGGTTGGTAACTAAACAGTTTCCAACGCTGGAGTACCATCGGGTTTATTCCACAAAAACCTTAACGAGTTATTGGGTTGCTGACCGCCAAATGCAACCGATCTGATATTGGGCCAGTTATGATATACTCGTAATTTTGACATCGCGATCTCGCGCACTGTAATCGGAGAAGGGAAGTTCACACTAAATTGTGGGTTTGTTGATGTTACTGATATCATGCTTGTTTGTATCGGAGTGGTATTCTCAGCGATTCGTTGAAGCAGTTCGAGTGACATTATTGTTATCGCTGTCTTCAATTTCCAATTTTAACATCGCGGAGTTATACAACTGGGTCATCGTGGAAAATTCAACATCGGATGTGAACGAATTATCTATCGACATCGAGATCAACTCGGATAATTTTGAGTACGCGTCAAATACCACCCGGTACCGAGCTGTATAATCGGCGAGTTTTTTCTGAGAACACGATGATAACTTGTTTGTTATCGCGGTGGCGACTGCCGCAATTGTTGTTGACGCGGAGATAGCAATTGGAACTGCAATCTGAGCCATCATGGTCATCGTCGACAAAATAACCCCGGCGCTGGCCATCACACCGGCCACCGAGTACACGGTGATGTCGGTGATTGCTACCCTGCGTCGGTAATTTTTTCATTTTTTTCACTATAGCTCTCAGAAAGTGATTTCAAGTTCGCGGAAAACTCTTTCACGGTATCATATTGATATCGATGCGATTGTGATACCTCTGGGACTATTATCGGTTCAATTGATTTCATCGATGTCATTACTATTTTAAACCCGCTAGTGTTTTCAATTATTCGATTGTGTACTCGGATTTATGGTTGGTGGGGGAAATACCGGATACGAATTCTAGCGTCCAGGGTAGCGAATCCCTAACCACTGACTCGTCGGATGTAGTTATATCAATCCTAATAGGGTATCTTATTCGGTCGGGTGCTGCTGGTATCATATCGTTTATATACGTCACTGTGTTAACACCGCTTATATATATTGCCGGGCCGACTCCCAAATCAAATTTACGGCGATGTATTATTGTAAATCGATAAGAACCCGGTATACTACCATATTTGCTGTGAAAATGTAAACTATTTTCCTTTCCTCGGATCCAATCAAAGGTCCCACTGGCAACTGTGTATAGGATGTTATCAACGGTTTTTACGCGGTGTGGAATTTTTGCCGTATCGAGTCGTTCGATCATTTTTGTAAAATCATCTTTGACGGCATCAACTGTTGTTTTACTTTCATCGATAGTCGCTTTAATTTCAGCGAGAGTCGTGTCTGCCACAGGTGGGAATCCAAAAAAATTAACAACGACGTCGTTGATGGATTTTTATATCCCTTCAAATCCTCGTTTTAGTTTAAGAACATCATTGTAAATCTCGAGATAATTAGCCCCGATTTCTGTAGAAAGCATCATCCTCCCATCCCTCTTACTATAAAAGAATGAAATCAGAGGGCCTGTGATTCCAAGCTGTTTTTGTTTTTCAATATACCTGTCGATGTCAGAAAATTTCATCGTGATATCTTGGGGTTTATTGCCACCAAAGAACTTATTAACAATTTCGCTGGTGAGTTTTTGTTCGTCAATAGCTTTTTTAACTTCAGCGAGGGTTGGGCGTGTCAGAGATGTATTTCCAGACACAGGTGTTATCCCCAAGAATCATCCACGACGGTATTGAGTGTTGTTTGTCTCATATTAATATCTTTGAGATGCATCGTAGATGTAGCCAGGACACCAAAGAAACTATTAGCGACGTAGGCATGGTGAGTATGCTTGCCAATAAACCCGCTAATTTCAGCGAGAGTCATGCCTGCCACAAGCGGGGATCCGAAAAACTTACTAACGACGTCGTTGGTGGGTTTTTGTACCTTTTAAAAATTTTCTATTAGTTTATAAATATCCGCGTAAATATCGAGATAATTTGCCTTGATTTCATTTTCATTCATCATCCTCCCCGCCTCCCTGTTAAAAAAGAATAAAGATAGAAAGTTTTTAATTTCAGCAAGAGTCATGCCAACCACAAGCGGGGTTCCAAAGAATTTATGTACAATTTTGCGAAAAGTACTATAACCTCGTATATAATCTTCCAGATCACGGCCGTGGGTGGCAATCATGCTGTCGTGGGCGGCAATCGCGTCGGTGATCGTATACACAGGTGCGCCTGGTTTAAGTCGCCCGTCGCTGGAATACAGCGAAATAGAGTTTTCAGCGGCGTCGCGCTGCCGTATCAAAATGTAATCCGCGGATATATTACTCCTTTCCAATTTACCCTATCGATCTTGAAATACAACTATTTAGTTCGGGTCAACACTTGCTAAATTTAACGTCTCAGAGATTTCATCTTCAATTTTTTTTTTTACATCCTCGATAGAACCCGCAGATGTTTTCGTGGTTGGTTTCGACATTGACAGAGATCGTCCCAAAATATCAATCATTATTGTAAAGACTCTAGTATTTTCAATTTATTGATTCTCTAAAATTACCTTGTAATTTCCTACTCGTGTATTTATTTACAACCAGATGGGGTGGTTTCTGTGACGATGAAATCTCCGCGAATACATTTAATACTTCACGGCCGCATATCGGTGGATCATTTAAATTTTGTGTTGGCAGCGTGGAATAAAAAATCGGAAACTCATTGAGTTTCATCGAAGAATTTATATACCGCATAAAGTCGCTTGGCAGAGATAACCCATATGAATCGAAATAGACAATCCCACGTGGATCAACCGCGTATGCAACCTAATGAGTTCCCGATCCGCTGATGTTATCAAGATTGATGATACCGGTTTCAACACGTTTAGGTTTTCTAGGTAATTGATCTCTCATAAAAACCCTCTGAAGTTTTTTATCGCTAGTTTTTTAGCAGCATCAATTAAATAAAAATTGGATATGGGAATAATTGGGCTTTCAACTAATAAACCGTTCCTGGTATTCTCAGACCGGATCCGTGAACGGATCTCCCGCTGTACCATGAATACCGGGTTCCTGGTAGTCTTAGACCCTTTCCCTTTTTCATACCCTTTCCCAGTTGTCTTTTTCAACGCCATCTCCGCGGCGGTCCCAACGGCTCCCAACGCCGTAGCTTTCGCCACCGCTGGGGCGGCCGCTGCAATCACTGCTGGTATTGCGACTAACAATGGAAATATACCACCTGATTTTATCATATTATCGACTGCACCTTTCGAAAATACAATTTGAACCCCTCGCTTATTTTCAGCGCATCATTGAAATGTTTTTTTTGACGATCCGTCAATGATATTTTATTTGTTCTGCCGGACATCTGCGCTGGTTTTAACGTTATTGTTGTTCCACATTCTTTAGCGGATTTTGATCGCAATTGCTTGACCTGTCCATCAGTCAGCTTGACACTAACAACACTATATGTCATTTTATTGTAAAACTATTTATGTTTCAATTGATCTAAGTGGAAACTCTTCAAGTTTCATTTACATATTTTCCACTGGTGCATAAACGATTCTCATTAGTCCACCAGCCCCTTCAAGTAGCATTGATTTGTCGCTGAGAATGACAGCAACCGCTCTATAATCAACACCACCAGGGGATATACGAGCCCTAAAATGTATGTCAACGACGGATTGACTTGTTAAATCAAGATGTTCCAGCGAAAAGTAATAAATCGGATATAGGTTTTCAAAATCAAGTTGCGATATTTGTAAACCAGTATCAACATTTTGATCACGACCCATATATGACAGCATCCGATGATACACACGTGCTATGTGGTTAGTGTCGTAATCAAGATGTATATCCTCAGATGGTTCTTGTTGTCCGTTTATTCTCAGCGAAACCTCCTTGACTCCTAATCGATTAAATATCATATGACGGTATTCTTGGGAGCCTAATCGATTCCGATTCTGCAGCGCTATAAATATATGATGTGGAGCCGAAACGCCTTGTTTTGATGCCAGGCGCCATGTAAATGTATCAGTAACATTATCGTCTTTGGCATCAGTTGTTGTTGTTAGCCAACTTATCAATGATTTGCCACCTGTGTCCATAAATGAAAGTAGCCGCTCTTCCGTGGTAATTGATGGGGTCATTACTGGCATCCACAATACTATTTTACGCAAAACAACTTTACCATCAGCGGCACCAGTACGCCAAATGGCATCATTGTCATTGCCTTTTCGCACTAACGCGATTGTGTGTTTGGCTCCATAGATGACTTTTTCGTGGTAATTGATGGGGTCATTACTGGCATCCACAATACTATTTTACTCAAAACAACTTTACCATCAGCGGCACCAGTGCGCCAAATTACATCATTGTCATTGCCTTTTCACATTAACGAGATTGTGTGTTTGGCTCCATAGATGAATTTTCTGACATTTCTGCAGAATCCAAATATGTGATGGAGTGGAATCGCACATGAAAAATATCTCTGCTGTCCTTTCAAACGCAGCTCCGGGTCTAGCTCGACGTTCTGAATCAGCTGCTTCTTGTTGATCGGCTTCTGCATTATTTCTTGCTGTTAACACTTTAATGTATTGAAGGTGGTCAGCGTTGTCAGATGTATCCTTTGCAAACATCATAGATGGACCAGCCGACCTTGTATAATCATCAGAATATCTTGCTAGCCCGATTATTGTTGTTGCAAGATCAACTTCACGGTCTATTGATTCAATATCTTTTCCATCAATGAGATATCTTGCACTCAAATAGCGCCATGATGCCATTGTTGACGAAACCAACTCGGATATTTGGATCATTTGCATATGGGGTATGAGCTGCAACATTTGTTACGAGTTTTCTCTAAATTTCAATAAATGCTTCACATGGCAAAAAGTATTTACTGGTATCTTGAACTTGAAGTTCAATTCGCGATCGTAGGTCGGGTTTTATTGCATGATAGGAATATTATTGATAATCGCGGACGGAATCATCCTTGGGTACTGGGGCTTCTATATCGAAGGCCGGATAAGCTTGTCGTTTAAACATTATATTAACATACTAGTGTTTTCAATTGTGAAACTCTTTGTAATCATCGTCGTTTTTGTTTTCGTTTCAAACCACTTCCTGCTATCGCGTTCATGATAGCGCTATATGTTACCGGTGAAGCCGTCAATGGCGACGGAGTCACCGAAGCAGCCAACGACGCTAGTTTTTCTTCCACTGCACTATTTATTGCTTTGCTGATTTTTGCCGTCATCATGTAGTTGATGGCAGCACCATTTGTATCTTTCGCACCAATGATGCTATTTTATCTTTCGCGGCAGAAAATGCCTTACCGGCAAGATTTCCAACAGCGCTGATTCCCTTCTCAAGAATAACATCAATGGCCTTCATTGATAATTGTTTAGCTAACGGCGCCACTTTTGGGGCCATTCTTGTAAATAGTGCCGCAATGTTATTGCCGAAAACATCTCCGTAATATGCTCTATAAACAGGCAATCGTGAGTTCACCACGTAGACGCTTACAGGTTTATCATGGTTGTAGTGTATGATCATCTTGTTATAAAACTAGTAGTTTTTCAATTAGTGATCAATCGCTAAAATCCATAGGATTTTCATCATAACCATGGGCGTCTCTGTGATTTTCAACTAATTCAGCAATGAGTTCTCGATATACATTAATGTCCATGATACCACCGGCAAATAATCGTCTACAGATATCAGCAGCTTCATTAATTATCTCGACGCAGTTGTTTCCGGCTCGTTTTCCCCCGATAAGTACTTCTAACCGTGATATATCCGAGAGAATATTACCAGGGCATGTCACGGTTGCGTTGAAATCCTTTGGATTTCCAATCGAATATCCTTTTCCGCTTGTTTTCTCAGTTGTACCAGTTGCGCTCTGACTATCATCAGGTGATTGTTTTTGTCGGCCTCGACCCCGACTTTGTTTTTCTCGTTCTTGTTGTTTTTGTATACCATAACTATCAACTCCTACTTTAAAAGATCTGAACTCAATTGTATCCTTTTTCAAATTACCAGTAATATCCTTGTTTATTTTATATAATCAATCTACCCAGTCGTCTCGTTTAATTGTGTTTTTTTATACTCGTCTTTTAAAACTCTCCCCTTGAATAATAGTTTTGGATAGCGAAAGCGCCAAAGGCCGCATAATCACCTGGTTTCTCCAATTTATCTTGTTTTATTCGTGCTATAGCTGGTTCAGTGAATTTATCTATAAAAGGAACACTCCGTTGGGTTTTTTCTTTTTTTGGTTCAGGCGCGGAATCTCTTTGAGTTTTAGGTGCAGAATCATCAATATCAGCTAATCGTTCAATTTCGCGTTGGGTTTTTATATCACTGGATAGCTGTTGTATCCCTGTGCGTGTTTGTTAGGTCTCTGCTGCTATCTTTTCAAATGTATCAAGCAGCGGCGCCTTCGTTGCTCGTTCTTTTTCAGGAATATCTCCGTATATAGCCGCTTCAGTTAACTTTTTCACATCTTTGGTCGCACTTGAACGATTTTTGTTAACGACGCGGCAACAACAACTACGTGAAAATAGAGGCGTCGCGGTGATTACTTGCTACCACAACCAGATCATTCAGTACGCACATAACTGCATGAGCAAGCCCAAACTGCTGAGTATTCTTTCAAGAGAAATTCCTATGTGACAAGTGTAACAAGTGTTACAAAAAACGCTAAAAGAAATATTTTTTTTACTGAAAATTTACTGAAAGCCTATTTTTACAGTAACGCTCACGTAGTTAGGATACTGGTTTTCCTCGTTTAGTATTTTTCTAAGATCACGAACCTTAGAACTAATTTCAGCTCGTTTTTGATACTCTTGGCCGAGCTTTGGACGTATTGCTTCAACGGTGCTAAATAGCGTTATAAATGCATTAATGTCGTTACCGTACAAACATGCGTTGATGAACTTTTGAATTCCTTTCACCAGCCTGTACATCTTAGGTAAAACATAACGACCCTTACTAAACTGATACTCAATGTCTTCATATTCCGAGGCAATCCTGTCGCATTCGAGATCTTCAGATAATACTATCCCTCGATTTTTCAAAATTGAAATTTCAACAATTATAGAATTAACATCTTTGATATCCATTATTTATGTAATACATTTTACCTCTAATTATTAAAATAATAACACTCATTTGGCAAACTCGATGGCGCCCTATGACGTCAGAGATACACAGAGGTTACTTTATTAACTTAATAAACTTAAGTAAGGACAGCACAACACGCATCTTTGGAACTCCTTGGTTGCCTTCACATCCAAGTAAGCCCAAGGGGACCCAAAACATACATCTCCGGAAGGGAGGACTAAGGTGACAAATGTCATCTTAGACCGCCCACAAGATATGCTTGGGGGACATTACTAAATGTACTTAATTAAGTTAATTAAGGACAGCACATACATGAAAACCCCATTTGGCAATCTCGCTGGCGCCCTATGACGTCAGAGAGACCCAGAGGTTACATATACGACAACACATCTTTGGAACTCCTTGGATGCCTTCACATCCAAGTAAGCCCAACGGAACCAGAAACATACATCTCCGGAAGGGAGGCCTAAGGTGACAAACGTCCGGGGCGGACGCTCTAACCACTAGGCCACCGGAGCGGTTAATACACTTTTAGTACAGACGTTCTTTATAATCCCCGGCCGAGTCATACCAAAGACTTACAAAAATGGTACTAACAGCTGCCTCGCTTGACGCTCAGCATTAAGAGGTTAGTGTTAGGACTGGTCGGCCTGGTGTCAGGATAATGTGACTGGGTGGGACATCATGCTACATGTCTGCGGCATGATGTCTCAGTGCTAGACATCACTATAAACTGCCTCACTGCAGACATCGTAGCGATATGACTGAAAAATTGTTAAAGCTACGTTAAAAATCCTAATCAAACAAACAAACAAACTAAAAGTGTATTAAAAGCTGAATGTAGATGGTCTAAATAAATACAACTGTTTAAATGATGCAGTTTTAGCCAAGCGACAGTAAAATGTTTTAGAAATGTTAAAAGTTGATAAATACAACTCTACCGAAACTCATGTATTATACTCCATTACAGTCACGTGTGCGCGCCTATGTCAATTATAACTCTCTCTCTCTCTCTCTCTCTCTCTCTCTCTCTCTCTCTCTCTCTCTCTCTCTCTCTCTCTCTCTTCAGGTGTTGCAGACGACACAAAATACCTTTGACGGTCATAATACAAGGGAACTTAGTGAGTAAAGTGTTATGAGAGGCGGCGGACTTATCGATACAGGATTTATCTCCCTTGAATCGTTTCAAATGTATACGAATTTTATTGTATGGTCATTCTTCTTTGACAGAGCTAATTTAGTTATATTTTCTGCTACAAATCGTATTGAAGACCTACAAATATCAAAATATGTACTGGCTTCATTTTTTGAATTAAATATTTTTTCTTCGATGCTTTCTGTATCAAATGATTTGACATGTTTTGCCCTTTTTGCGTGTTTGCCGGTTCCACCTAATTTTGCATTCTCACTTTGAGTAACAACTCGTAAGTTATCCAATTTGTTATTTTGAGGGAATCCATCAACGTGATCAATCACAAAACCATCTTTCATCAATCCGCTGTGACATTCGTATGCGAATCGATGACAATAATATTTATTCTTCCCGACACCAAACATCAAGCATCCCATATTATTTACCCATCCAACCGGCTTTTTCAGAATACAGTGACTCACAAAACCATCACGGGATGCTTCATAATTAACAAGCACTGGGTGAGGTCTGAAGTCTTGGCTCATTTATATAATAATATTATTTGTCTAATTTATATCCGCTTTAATTATAAACCTCTTGATATAATCTTGAGGAGTTTTTAAGATTTTGTCGCTGACGGAGTCATCAGTAGGATCAATGACTGCATTTTTTATTCGTTTGTCATAATAGCGTTTTAGTTCCCTGTAACTTTTGCCGCCTCAACTGAGACATAACTGTGATTTTCCCCTTACCTCCACCCCACATCGGAGGCATGGAAGGGGGCCAAGGGAACCGTTGCGAACGCTTTATAAATGATACCCACATAATTCGCTTCTACAAGATCTGTTACACGGGGTTGTTGATCCAATCATTAGCCACTTGCAGTGATTCATTATACTATATTTTTCTATTTAAATGCTGGTTTTAATTATAACATGAAGGAGTTCGAGAGATTATCAGCAATTAAGCCTTTCAAAAAAGTTAAATTCAATCTCGATAGAACCCTCAAAGATGTGCCAAAACGGGCAATAACGGATAGAGCCTTGATAAATAAAATACGCGATTGTATTAATGAATTCATACACGACGGCGCATCTCATAGCTGGTCGACATTTCGAATTGATGGCGTTGTTGATGCCACCATGAACGACAGCAACGCAGCGTTGATGCTTTCACAACTTGGCAACAAAAAGTACTTTTTTAGAGTGAAATTCATTATCCGTGTTGAATCAGGCGGTTGGATCATACGAAACAAATTTGAACCGATTCTCAAAGACAAGAAAACAGTCGTTGTTTCCCTTGATTCTAAGCCGGGTTTGTTAACTGGAATTGACAAACCATACTATGAACGAGCATATCCTGAAACAGCAGTTGTGTATGGGATATATCTGTTAAATGAAAAACCTGATATAAGAAAACTTAAACCAATGAAACAGTTGTCGCCGGCGACTTCGTCGTCAGTGGCTTTGCCACTCAATTGTGTAGCAGCACGAATAACAGAACATTTTACAAATGCATCCCGAGGGAACAAACTTACCGATCTACGGCGTAGCAAAATAGCTCAATGGGAGTTAACGGTGAAAGACAGCGGAGTGACTATTAGCGATATAGCAAAATTAGAAACGTCGCTGAGATTTCCAATAACAGTTATGACGATAACAGGAGAAGTTTTATACGAATCAAAATATAACAAAAATGGAGCCCCAATTAAAATTATTGATCATAACGAACACGCATGGACGTTCGTGGTCACAATATTTCCACGAAACAGAACAATAAAGTATATACCCGACAAATTCTTAAGAGAAGAATTCTGCAGGGATGGTTTTCTCGTTGAAGAGAAACTATTCGATGTTATAGCGCATTTGATTTAAAATGACCCCGTGTCGATGTGGTTACTTCGCAGCACTGAAAAGGACACGAATACGTTTGATCAGTTTGTAAGACCAAGCGGTGAATTATACCGCACTGAAGCATTTCACAACAAAATGAAAAAACAGCTAGTGGGTTTTTAAGAGCGTGTGGCGAAGGCAACAACAGTGGCAAAGCCACCGATGAAATCATCAACGATGAAATCATCAACGACGAACGATTATTGACAAACTGTTTTACAATCCCGTCGGTTGCAGCTCATTTTGCAAGAATCAAAAACGCATGGAAACCAACACGCGTAGAATTCTCGCCAGACATTGAGGCTAGTTACTTAGAATTTAATCATGGAGGTGTATGGAATCAAAAATACGACAACGATAATATCATTTCAGTTGATATGGTTGCTTGTTATCCAGCGAATTTTCTTGGTTATGGAGAGTGTACTGAGTATTTTAAACGATTTGGACACCCCGTACATGAAATGACTCGTGTTGCAATTAATGGGCCGCTGCCCGATTTTGATTTAACTGGATTCGCTCGTGTAGTATCATTTGAATTTGCAACAGGACTTCATCGCTGTTGTTATATTGGGATTGGTAGACACATGTCTGAAAAAAGTGGCGGCCAATAGCGTTATTACGATTCATGATTGATACAAAAATGTTAATTTCGCTGATGGTCAGTGAAGCAATTATATCATATCGGAAACAAATCAATGTCTGGTTACCAACACCGCAACGTCTTGATAGTATAACTGAGGAATCCAGAAAACATATTGATGCCGGCGAAGAATATATCATTGAGTGGTCCAAACGGGTATTTAATCAACGAAACATCGAAGCAAAAGATCTATGCAGAAGAATTATCGGAAAATTCACTCAGGGAGGGAAAAAATGAGACTATAAACGATATTGTTTACGGCTGATTATGGATAACACCGAATATGACTTCGTAATCGCGGATGCAGTATCCAAAAAGCATATATGTAGATCGTAAAGATGCTTTTTTGTCCGATGGAACAAAATTGGGTACAGTTGTTACTTATAGCGACTGTTACAGATCCCCGTATACAGATTTGAGGTCGTCGATGCTGGGTTATGCTTGTATTAATTTATTTTCAATGATAAATAGATTTCCTGACACTGCGGTTAGAGTTGCCGTTGATTCATTTTACATTAACAGCAAGTACAGTTGCGCATTTGCTGAATTCACTAATTTGGATGAAAGCTGGGGATCATGGAGAATTAAAAAAGAAATGCTGCGTGATTATTCTGAATCACCAGACGTTGAAAATAAAAGTAATTACTTACGCGGTGATATTTTTTCAGAACGTTCTAATGCACCACCGATATCTGATCCGATTTGTAGATATAAAACAGTTTATTTAAACGGCTGTGGCGGGTCGGGAAAGACGACTCGGGCAATTGAATTATATCGAGGTAGAGCAAAATTGATTGTGCTGACACCGACCCATAGACTAGCGCGAGAGATAAAACAACGAAACGTCGAAGCTTGCACTTATCATAGTTTTTTTCGATACAACGGCGATGAATGGACCCCTGAAAGAATGGGTGAGAAACTCATTCCCGAGATTATTATTTGGGATGAGATATGTACGGTTTCGTTAGATGTATTAAAAATGTTTCTTGATTGGTTGCTGAAAAAGAATACAGCAGTAATAATGTGCGGAGATCATGGCCAACCAACACCATTTGACGGCGCGGGTCCACATGATTGGCTAAAGAATTTAGTTGACTATTATGAAGAAATCGATACTGACTATAGAGCACTTGATGAACAATTACGTACACTTAAGAGTTTAATTAGACTGCAACCCGATAAAGTTCAATGAGAAATAATCAGGGAAATAATTCCTGAAACTCCAATGAGACAGTTTTATGAAACGTGGGAGCCAAACGATTTTGTAGTGGCAAGTAGAAAGATAGTTAGAGACACACTTCAGAAAAAGTTGTTTGAGCTTCACAAAGAAAAATTTCCAACGCGCCCAGTGCCGCTGTGTTATAGACCCTGTGATACACGGCGACAAAATATTGAAGTTAAAATTCCAGGACAGCACGAAAAACAAACACTAGTGTTAAATGATATTGTGCTGGTTGATATCAGTGTTGTCAAAGACGCATTGCGTGCTAATAAATCGCCATGGACACTGGGTTACGTAACAACAATACATTCCTCGCAGGGATTAACCATCGCGGATAAAATTGTTTGGATAGTCGATAATCGCATTGAGTGGTCAAATTTAGTCTATCTTGCAGTGTCTAGAGTACGGCGAATAAATCAACTTCGACGAATTGTTTTCGATGACGACACCACAATGGATGATATTGATGTTAGCATCATTAAAAAAAAACTCTCCTGTTACAAACAAGACAAAAAAAAAAACAACGATAATTTGATATTGATGCTGAATTAATAATCGCGTTGAAGAGACAACAGAATAATCACTGCGCGAGTTGCAATTGTATAATGCGTTGGCAGTATTCGGATAAAGATCCTCGCCAATTTACCCTAGATAGAAAAATAACAGTCTCGGTCATGTCAGAAACAATGTGATGTTGACTTGTCTTGAATGCAACAGGCGCAACGGCGCTAGTTAAGACCATGCGGTGGCAATTGAGTATCATCAGGAATCACTTGTAATTGTTCGCGTGTAAAACCTCGCTGAGGGGCAGTTGAATCCAATTTATAGATTGGAGGTCTACCAGTTGATCGTGTTATAGTAGATATGCTATGCGTAGTGACACTCCAAATAGGATCATTAGCCCTTTTTTACCACCTTCGAGTTCTCCTGGTTCATATAAATATCTCACGGTGACATTGCTGAGAATTGGCTGAGAAACGCTATCCCGCTGTGGTTGTGGTATATACTTTTTTATTGCGTTGGTAGGTTTCATATTGATTGCTCTGGTAATCTCGTTATTTAGCGCTGCAACTACCCATGGTAACCTTTTAACCCATTCACGGGATCGCTTTTCTTGGATGAATTCTTTTGCGTATTGATATCCAAATAACCGCTCAGCAAGAGTCCGATTAAATCGTTCTACAATTGCCTGATCGCAATGTAACGCAGTATGCCCCCGTCTGATGGTGACATTGTGATGTTTCATTGTAGATGCAACCACACCCTGAAATTCCTTGCCAGGATCAACTTATAACAGATTTGGCCAGCGTAGTGGGCCTCGTCGATAAATCCTTTCAAATGCAGAAGCAACTTCAGGTGATGATTTTGTTTTTAGTTTTTCTGCTTTTTTTTATCGACTCGCAACGTCAACTACGGTTAGCGCGTATTTGTAACCGTTGTCATGTGGTAAAAACAATGAATTAGCTTGATGAACTTCATTGCGTCCGGTAACATCAAAATGCGAGAAATTGATTTGTTTAGGACGCGGTATATACATTTGCCATATTAGCGAGTTTATTGATTGCAGCGTTACCTCTCCAGTATCCTTTCGGAGAATAATAAATAGATTCCATATTATTAATTACCAGCACTCATCATCTATTTGCCTTTCATAGCTGATTTGACCAACCACGAAGCCAAATTTTCTTTGAAAGATTAATCAGGAATATCATTTAACGCATGAATTAATTTCACATCTGCGAGATGCCTGTGTTGCAAATTGCTGCTTTTATTATATGCAACATCATGAGCATGACACGCCTTATTAATAGCGTTTATAGGATACTCGCCGGGTCGGGGCTGACTTTGATCATCAAGTCTGATATCTAATCGTGTTCCGTGGCCACAATAACTATATCCTGGAAGGTGCTTTTCTCCTGGATACTTTTCCCACGGAGTTCCAGGGAGTTTTACTAACTTGGCTGCGATATCACCTCCTCGTTTTTTTTAAAACATCTCCGGATTTCATAGAAACAAATCTAAATTTTTTGTACCACATGTTGCACATCTACCAGTTAGTGCAGATCTGTTATTTTTAGTTGTAATCGTCGTCACATCATTTGTGCCAGTACGCATTTTATACTTCACACAATATAGATCCATAATTTACGTATAGCGATATGAATATAACTGATTTTTCAGCGACTAAAACAAGAGTACCAGTTAAACATCATGCAGCGCTACCAAACTATCCACGCAATTATAATTGGGCCATCTGGATCCGGCAAGACTCAATTGCTGCTCAATTTAATAATGAGATGGATCAAGTGGGATAAGTTGTACTTGGATGCTCATAGCGTAGATGATCAACGATGCTATGAAGTGTTAAAGGATTTTAACGAGAATGCATCAGAGATTAAAGGTGAGAACGTCATTGAATTTATAATTGATATTGACGAGGCACCATCAGTGGACGACCTTGATGGGAGCATAAACAATTTAGTCGTATACGACAATGTGATGTTAGACAATCAAAAAACCCAGCTAGAATATTTTCCCGATGGAGGCATAAAAACACCGACGTGATATATGTCACTCAACGCTACACTCAGATTCCAAAAGTGATCAGAGATAACTGTAATATTCGTGCTGTGTTTAACGGCGTTGATACACATACGTTACGAAATATTTGGCAGACATGGTGTTCCGATATGGACTTCAATCAATTTCGAAATTTCTTTAGTAACGCTCAGTCAATCCCGCATGGATTAATAACAATAAATTTACATGATCCTCGAACACGATATCGTATAGGACTTAATCAAATATTTGGTTGAAATAAATTATTAACCTGTAGCAGCGGGGGAAGGGAGGGGGGAGATGACATCACGACGAGACAGTATTTATACTAAACGATAAAATTGGTCTTGGATTATGATTTGCGAAAAACTTATGTTTCGGGTAAGTAACCTTTTTTTTTGGTTGAAAAAGAAGGATTCGAATTAATTCTCTCGAGATGTTTGTTAGATTTAGAGCAAATGATGTGTCGGGCAACTGTAGGATTTGCCGCCCCCCCCCCTTGCTGCTTATGTATTAGTCGGTCGAGTACATATATTTATCAATGCTTGTGTTGGCAGATTGAACAAGTTGTGTAGACCTCGTGCACATCAGTAACGGTTTATTAGTTACTGAAGGACATCCATTTCGTTCGGACTTTTATTCGGCCGCCTTAAACTGTTCATGATACTGAAATTCACACAGAAGTGGTCAAGTGAGGTTTAAGGTCATTCTGCACAACTTCCTCGTATTTAAATGTAACTCATATGCAGTGTTTGACAATATCTCTCCACCATTGTTATGGACACATTTGTGGTCAAACACGCAACACAAATATACTGGTGACTCAACTAACTATCTCTAACAGATTGTAACAGAGTGGGTATTGGATTAAATGAATAATTCAAACATAATGCGTGTAAGATAAAAAATGTATCAACCTAATAAGTAAAGAAAAATGTGTGATGTAAAAATACAACGAGTCTCACACACGTTCTATATACACTTGATTCAATCAGTATATACTATCACAAATTCATAATAAACCATTAATATTATCTCACTGATATAAAGCTTAAAGAAACAATAATTTCAAATAATAGTACGCACTAAAAAATCATATATTTTCACGTATAGACAAGGCATGGGATTCAAACAATATAAAGTTTTCAAATACGTTAAAAATGTTCTGCACTGTCAGTAAGATTCACAAATTTCCTGGAATTCATCTAAGATTCAAAAAATTCTTAAGCAAATACAAATATACCAATTTAAACAACAATTGGAATAAACATATGATTCTTGACCCTTCTACAGTCGCACGATTCATCCACCGATAAACCGCACAGTTTCACGACGTTCCTCGGGTTGACCCACGATTTTGTATCGGCCACTCACCACTTCATGGATCCACTACATGTACACACAGTCATACATATACACGTACAGACAGCATACAGCACCTTGGTATTAGTTACGTCTACAGTTGTGTCTTCACCATATGTACAGACATATGTACATACATATAGACAACCTCGTAAAATTGTAACGTTGTAATCCCGTTGGGTCGAAACCACCTCGTAATCATGTAATCATCTCGTAACGTCGTATCCCTGTAATCTCGTATGAAAGCTACAATAAAACCAAAACTGGTAATAATAATAATAATGTCTGGAAACTACTAATACATTAAAGTCTTAAAAACAACTTTAAATTCACAATTCACAACGTTTTAAATATATGTTGTAATAAATGATTTATTACACGATATTACAATAGAAACACAATTAACTTCACATATCAAATAAAAAAAATTAACACTCACCCCTGTGGCTTTTAGAAATAGAACGTGAAAATACGTGTTCTCTTCATTAGATCCAATGATCACTGCCCCGATTAAACGTTAATTGTGCTTAACTCAAACGACAGTGAGTAATATTCACGTTAAAATACCTGTGCATATCGTGATAATGATGTTTGCAGCCTGTATTGTATATGTTTTGTATCGTCGAACGCCTGGGAAAAAACACCTATTAATCCCAGACAGCGCCGCACGCACGCACAATACAAACAATAAAATATGTCTCAGGCAAAACAAAAGTGTTTTATTTATTTGTTTCTAATTTTGTGACACTATCATACATGGATCTTAGACACACTAAACAAGAGTACATTATGAAATTGACCAGGGAATATAACAGCTGCGGCTGCTAAAGAAAATGTTTATATTATAAGGCCAATTTCATAATTTGATGGGATAATAGGTACTAAAATGATAATAATCAAAGAGAAAATACAAAAATTCGATTTAGGTATTATTTTATTAACGGGGCATAACAAACAAAGTAATAATAATAATACTTATAATAATAATAATAATAGCAGCAGAAGGGGCGAATCAGACAACATTTTTAGACAAGTTTTCACTGAAATCACGCTTAAAAACAATGAAACCAATGACATCAGGCCCCAATGTGTGTGTGAATCTGATATCGTTTCATGGATTAGGTCCCAAAAAAAAATATGAAAAAATCAATGAAATTAATGAAATCCTCCATCGATTTTGGGGAAAAAGGGACTACAACGTCGTTGTCACTCACTAGAACTTTCAGTTGGGGTTAACCGAATATTTGATCCAGTCCGATACGATATCGTGTTCGAGGGTCATGTAAATCACTACGACGAAAATCACTACGACTTTACAAATAGACTAATTTGTAAAACCTCCTCTTGTAAATCAATCAGATTATTAGACTAGTCAGTGAGTTTGAAATTAATTCTGGTTAATGAATTATTATGACATCGCATATAGACTGGATTCACCGGGGACTCAATTATTAAAAACCCTGGAGGAGCTATTGGTGCAAATGAATACAAAATATACCCCTGCTGAGCTTGATTTGATCGTTCTAGATTAATTTGATAGCTTCCTTCGATCACATCACATACTAAATTGAGCGCAATCACCGATGAAATATTCACATTGAACGGAGCGATATGCCTGCCACCACCGTCTGGGTCATTATTGTGTTTGAGGATTTTTATTTCCCCTGATGCTGCTTTTTTCCATGCATCATGAATTATTTTGAAACCAACATCGATGGCATCATTGAGAAGTTTTTTTAGTTCCGGTACGTTATATCCTGGTAGTTTGACTGTTGGAATATCTTTGACGGGGATGCTCTTGCCTTCTGCAAAAAATGTTCTTGTTTCAGGGTAACTGTCATCCAATACCTCTTGAATAATTTTTGAATGAAATGTTTCCATGTCGTCGATAATTTTATTGCATGTTTCTACGACGCTGATAAATTCATCTCGGGTGAGAGAGCTGGATTTAAGAGATATTAACAACAGTGAAAAATCATTATTCATTGCTGTGAAATTTTCAGCGATTTTAAGTTCGTTAGTAATAAGAAATTTCCTTTTTCTTTTTAAATCGTCAAAGGGAGTAAAAAAATCTCTATTATTCGTGTGATCTTTATAACTCTTTACTGGATTATCAGGTTTTATTCTGTCGGTGATATAATCAGTTTTTTGTGGTTCTGGTAAATCAATGGTTTTTCCCCCGGGTGGTAATTCAGGCCATCCTAGTACGGTTCTAATAGAACTCTGATATATATCTACGACATATCCTTCTGTGCTTATTTCAATGGCAGATGATAGTGTTGGTTCATGAACTGTTATAGCTATTTTTGACTCTACTCCAGTAATCGATTTTATTCTACGCGCGAATTCATTATTGATTTGTTCTATTTGATATGACCCGGTTGGTATGGAAACAACATTCCAGTCTGGGGTACCGTCTGGTTTATTCTTATTTGCAAATACCAGGGAATTATTCGGTTGTTGACCACCAAATGATTTGATCTGATATTAGGCCAACTGTGGTATACTCGTAATTTTGCTAGCGCTATCTCCTTCACTGGGACCGGAGAGGGGAAATTCACACTGAGTTCTGGATTCGTTGAGGTTATTGAGATCATGCTTGTTTGTACTGGGTTTGTGTTCTCCACTATTTGTTAAAGTAATTCCATCGGTGTTGTCATTGTTATTATACTCATGTTTTTGTACTTCTAATTTTGACATCGCAGAATCATATATATCTACCATCGCTGAAAACTCACTCTCTGATATAATTGTATCATCGAGCGATGACGATATCAATGAGGATAATTGCGAGTATGCAGTGGACACAACATGAAATTGAATTATGTAGTCTTGTAGTTTCCGTTGGCTGCATGAGGATATTTTTTTTGTGATTATTGAAATAATTCCAGCGATTGTTGTTGCCGCAGAAATGCAAATTGGAACAGCTATCGGGGCCATCATTGTCACTGAAGACAGTATAATACCGGCTCCGGTGATTACACCACTCACTGAATACACAGTAACATCAATTGCGGTAATTCTCCTGCGATATTTTTTAATTTTCATTGCATACTCCTCAGACAGGGTTTTGAGTCTAGTTTGATATTCTCTGACCTGATCATAGCGATATTGCGATGATGAAATCATTTTTAATTTTAACAACGCTAGCGTTTTCAATTGTGAAATTCTTTCAAGTTATTTACTTAAATCCGCTACGAATTCCACATACCAAGTTGCTGAAACCCTAATCGAATTCTTATCAGTAGCTGTTATAGTGAACTTTTCAGTTGTATCCTTGTCGATGATCGTTGAAATCGTATTATTGACCCCGGATGAACTCGACGATGATATATTAAATTGAGTCAATGGTGTTACTAGTGTTAATCGATAAATACCCTTGACGGTTGCAGTGATATCTAATTTGTTGTTTGTAGGTGTCCACTCAAATGATCCGTGTTGGATTGTATATACCACGTTGTTGGTTTTCTCATGAGGAATTTTTGTTTTTTCAATGATTGTTATCATCCTCGAAAAATCACCTTTGACGGCTTCGATGAAAGTTTTCGTTTCATCGATGGATTTTATAATATCAGGGAGTTTTATTTCAATTTTATCTAACGGGGTTCCAACAAATTTATCAATGATATTTCTACGAAATGCGATAAACTGTTTTCCGTTTTCTTCAATTCTAGATTCAAGTGTTGTTAGTACAACCACAGAATTGTTTAACTCATCGTTGAGAATTTTTAATCGATCTGTAATCGTCGAAACGAGTACACCCGGTTTGAGTTTACCCTGATCGGAAAATAGCGCAACGGTGTTCTCGATTGCGTTTTATTGTTTAACTAAAATATCATCCAGAGAAATATTACTGGTTTTCAATTTACCCTGATCGGAAAATAGCGCAACGGTGTTCTCGATTGCGTTTTGTTGTTTAACTAAAATATCATCCAGAGAAATATTACTGGTTTTCAATTTACCCTGATCGGAAAATAGCGCAACGGTGTTCTCGATTGCGTTTTGTTGTTTAACTAAAATATCATCCAGAGAAATATTACTAGATTTCAATTTACCCTGGCGATCTTGAAATACAACTATTTCATTGGGTTCAACACTTTCTAAATTCAACGTCTCAGCTATTTCATCTTTAATTTTTTTTGTTATATCCTTGATAGAATCAGGGGTTGCAGTGCCATCGGGTTTGGGTTTCAAAGATCTTCCCCAAATATCAATCATGTTATTGTAAAACTCTTTCTCTCTCTAAAAAGCGATTGCTGGTGTAGTCATTTACGACAATATGAGGTGGTTTTCTTGATGCTGAAATAGCATCAAGGACATTTAATACTTCACTGCCGCATATTGGTGGGTCATTGATTTGTTGTGTTGGTAGCGTAGAATACCAAGTCTTCATTGGAAGGGTTTTTATATACCGCATAAACTCTTTTGGTGGGGCTAATCCATATGAATCAAAATAGACAATCCCACGTGGATCAATAGCGTATGCAACCCAGTGAGTTCCAGGTCCGGTGCTGTTATCGAGATTAATAATACCTGTTTCAGTTTTGTTTGGTTGATGTGGTAATTGATCTTTCATAAAAACACCTCTGAAATTTTTAATCACTAGTTTTTTAGCAGCATCCATTAAATCAAAATTAGACATGGGAACCATGGACTCCTCAATTAATAAACCGTTCCTGGTAGTCTCAGGCCTGATCCGTGAACGGATCTCCCGCTGTACCATGAATACGGGGTTCCTGGTAGTCTTAGACCTTTTCCGCTGTACCACGAATACGGGTTCCTGGTAGTCTTAGACCCAATCCGTGAACGGATCGTCTTTTTTATATCCTTGTCCAGCTGCCTTCTTAAGTGCCATTCCTGCTGCAGTACCAACGGCTCCTAACGCAGCCGCTTTAGCCACCGCTGGGGCTGCTGCTGCAATCAATGCTGGTATTGCAGCTAACAATGGAAATATACCACCTAATTTTATCATATTTTTAATAGCAGCCGCAGAAAGAGTAATCTGAACACCTTTTTTGGCTGCAAGTGCATCATTGAAATGTTTCACCTGACGAGTTGTCAGTGATAATTTATTTGCACCACCAGTCATTTGGTTGGGTTTCAACGTGATTGTGGTTCCACATTTTTTAGCCAATTCTGATTGCAATTTTTTGATTTGACCAGGAGTTAACGTAACGCTAATAACACTATATGACATTATATATAATTGATTGATTCTAATTCAATGAAAAATCGAGAAAAATCGTTCAAAGATTTTCTACTGGGGCATCTACCACTCTCATTCTTCCACCAACACCTTCGAGTAGCATTGATTTATCACTGAGAATGACAGCAACCGCTCTATAATCAGCAATAGCACCACGAGTCACATTAGCTCTAAAGTGTATATCAACAACTGACTGTCTTGTCAAATCGAGATGTTCCAGTGAGAAGTAATAGATCGGATACAGATTTTTAAAATCATATTGTGATATTTGCAAACCAGTATCCACATTTTGATCGCGTGCCATAAATGACAACAGACGATGATAAACTCGTGCAATATGATTTTCTGTGTAATTAAGTTTTATATCCTCGGATGGTTCCTGCTGGCCGTTTATTCTCAGTGAGACGTCTTTCACACCTAATTGATCAAATATCATATGACTGGAGAGTTGATTGCCAACTCGTGCGTTATCCTGTAACGCAATAAATATATGACGTGGCGCAGAAACGCCTTGTTTTGATGCTAGGTTCCAAGTGAATAACCCGTTGATATTTGATTGTTTCACATCTGTACTCACGGTTAGCCAACTTAGTAATGATTTTCCTCCTTGGTCCATAAATGATAGTAATCGTCCTTCTGCGGTGATTGCTGGAGTCAACACTGGCATCCACAATGATATTTTTGTTAAATCGACTCTACCGGCATCAGCATTGGGGGCTGCAGCATCTGCTGGAATCCTCCAAATTGCATCATTATCATCACCCTTTCGTACAAGCGATACTGAATGATTCGCCCCGTAGATAACTTTTCTGACGTTTCTACAGAATCCAAATATGTGATGCAGTGGAATCGCGCATGAAAATGATTTACGCTCTCCTTGCAACATTGCGTTTCGTGTTGCAGCTCCTAGATTGAAATTAGCATCGTTGTTTATAATCATATTCTCGACATCAGAATCACTATTATCACGTTTTTTTGGTCGTCTTACAACAAATTGATTTCCACCAGCGGTATTTTTAACATCTTTTGCAAACATCATAGAAGGTCCTGCTGATCTTGTATAATCATCAGAATATCTCGCTAACCCTATGATTGTTGTAGCCACATCAACATCACGATCTATGGACTCAATTTCTTTTCCATCAATGAGATATCTAGCACTCTCAAATAGCGCCATAATACCATTATTGACAAAACCGACTTGAGTACCAGCTGGATACGGTGCTGATACAGCAGTAGTATCAGCAGCTGTTACAATTTCTCCTTCTACTTCAATAAATGCTTCACAGGGTAAAAAGTATTTACTGGTATCATGGACTTGAAGATCAATTCTTGCTCGACTATTTGAGTTTATGGCATGATAGGCGTAATATTGATAATCGCGTACAGAATCATCCTTGCCAACTGGGGCGTCTATATCAAACGCCGGATCATGTGATTTTTTGAACATTTTATTCTATTTATCAGAGTCTAAATAGTGAAATCGTAAACGATTTTTCCATTTTCATCGTCGTAGTTTTTAAAGCCACTTCCCGCTATTATGTTTGCAATATTGCTTTGGTTCCCTTGATTTACCATCGACGCTAGTTTTTCATCTACTGCGTTATTTATAATTTTACTAACACTTGCAGGCATTTCTTCTGTAGACGGTAACGGTTTATTTTTTCGCCTCACTAATGACGTTATTTTATCCTTCGCAGTTGAAAACGCTTTCCCGGCAAGATCTCCAACAGTACTAATACCCTTATCACGAATAACATCAATGGCTTTCATTGATAACTGTTTAGCTAACGGCATCACTTTTGGGGCCATTCTTGAAAAGAATCCTAAAATGGTATTGCCGAGGCCATCTCCATAGTATGCTCTATAAACTGGAAACCGTGAATTAACTACATAGACGGGGGTTGGTTTATCATGATTGTAATGGATGATCATTATTATAAAAACAATAGTGTTTTCAATTGTTATTTAATCACTATGATACCCATTTGCTAACTCGTCAATGAAATCTCGATAGGTTTTGATATCCATGATACCGCCGGCAAATAACCGTCTACAGATATCAGCTGCTTCATTAATTATTTCCGGTGAATTATTTCCAGCTCGGAACCCTCTTACAAGAACATCTAATCGTGATATATCATTGATAACACTATCAGGACATACCCCACTTTGGGGTCCACTGGAATCTTGCAATCCACTTCCGCTATAACCAGTTGCTTCATCTAGTTTTTCTACATCCGTTTCTTGTAAATAATCATCATCATCATCATCATCATCAGGTGGTAGTTGTTGTTTTTTAGGAGAGAAAGATATTTTCTTTGCAGGTTGCTCTCGCTTGTGCAATTTGGCGGTTTTTGTTGTTGTTTTAGTTCTTCATATTGATTATACACGTGATCCACCATCCTGATATATTCAATGTATGATGCACTATTTGTCTTTTTTTGACTTTTTCCAGTTTTGATTTTGTAGAATATATCAGCCCAGTGAGTGAAATTCTTAACAAACTTATGATGTTCTGGTTTCAACATTTTTTTTCTGTTTTCATAAGAAGTAACAACAAGCGTAGGAATTTCTGTTGGATCAGTCTCATCAATTGCTGCTAACCCTTCTTCGTTAAATCTCATGCGTAAATCATCTACTGTTCTCTTTGATTCTATTTGTTTTGTTTGTTCAGTTTTCGCTGCTAATTTTTCAAGTTCACCAATAACAGATTTTCCCGTCTCGGGACCATCTCCCAGTAAAGCACGCTCTACCCCTTTCGTTGCTGTGGTTACTGGTTTAAACAACTCTTCAGACCCCAGAGCAAAATCAGTTTGTAAACTCTGTCGTTGTTGCAGTTTATTTCTTACAGAGTCACGAATTGGTACAAATCTCCTGATTGCATCCAGTCGTTCACGAGCCAATCGGGTTGTTAATGCTTCATTGACCATTATTTGAAATCAGAAACCATTTTTCAATTGTAAAACAATTTCCCCACTTTTTTGACATGTCGGATGATTTTTGATACGGTCATAGAAGTGTTATTTCATCGTGAGACAACTTCTATCATTGATGGAGCAAGTCACATAATTGTATATAAAATTAATAATACTGTGAGTTGCTCCACTTTTTTGACATGTCGGATGATTTTTGATATGGTCATGGAAGTGTTATTTCATCGTGAGACACCTTCTATCAGTGATGAGGAAAGTCACATAATTGTATATAAAATAAATAATACTGTGACTTTCCTCACTTTTCCATTGACCATCCATTAAAGGTCCATATATTTTTTATTCACTGATTTTGACATTTTCAATCAAAAAATGCTAAAAAAATGAAAATCTCTTGAGGGTCGGAATGATAATGGTCAGGCAATCAATGGTCGGGTAATCAATTTTCTTGAATTAATGCTCGTAGGTTTCTAATTTTAGAGTTGACTTCTTTTTTCAATTCGTATTCGTACCCCAATTCTTTTCGTATTCCCTCTACGATAGTATACAACGGAACGAACACACTGATGTCACTGGAAAATGAAAGAGAGTCTTTAATAGAATTCTGAATTCTTTTGATGAGTGCATACTTCTTGGGTAGCATATACTTGTTAGTGCTAACCCCATATTCTATATCCTGAAAATCAGACACAATTTGATCAGGATTTAATCCATCTGATAGTTTGATATCCTGATTTTTCAATTTTGCTATTTCAACTATGATGCTATTCATGTTTTCAGAATTCATTATTCTATAAGAATGACATATCTCTAATTGGAAATTATGACGCATTAGACATAACTAAATTGAACTTTTTGTCCCGTCTTTTTTGAAATAGCCGTTTTGGTTATCCCCTCTGCAACGAATCGTACTGAAGTTCTACAAATATTGAAATACTTGCCGGCTTCATATAATGATTGAAATATTTTCTCTTCGTTAGTTGTTGTATTCAAAGATTTCACTGGTCTCGCTTTTGAACAAGTGTCAGTCATTCCTCGTTTGGAATTCTCACTCTGTGTGATAGCTTGCAGATTGGATAAAGAATTGTTCCTTGGATTAGAATCAATGTGATCAATAACAAAATCATCTTTGATCAATCCATTAAAACATTCAAATACGAAACGATGATTGCGAAATGTCTTCCTTCCAACATTAAACACCAAATACCCCATACCATTATCCCACCCAATTGGGTTCTTCAGTCTACAGTTTCTGACAGTACCATCACTGGATGCTTCGTAATTTTTAATCACTGGGTGTAGTCTGAATTCTTGGGTCATTATATACTACACTATTGTCTAATTCAATGACTGACCCAATTTGCAGTGATTGATTATACATCAATCTTTCATTTAGACACCTGTTTTATATATAGCATGAAGGAGTTCAAGAGATTGACTTCGAAAAATGCTAAATTCAATGCTGATAGAGAGTTCAAGAGATTATTGAAAATCAATCCTAGATTTAATCGCGATAGACCCAAAAAACGTATAGTAGACGGAAACATGAAAGAGTTTAAGAGATTATTGAAAATCAATCCTAGATTTAATCGCGATAGACCAAAAAAACGTCCAATAGACGGAAACAAACGTAACAAACGTCCAAGAGACGGAAACATGAAAGAGTTTAAGAGATTATTGAAAATCAATCCTAGATTTAATATCGATAGACCCAAAAAACGTAACAAACGTCCAAGAGACGGAAACATGAGATCACCATGGAAGGATGCTCAATTCAATCTTGATATAGTTTCTAATACACCCAAGAATAAAATTCTTGATAAAGCCATCAGAGACTGTTTTGATGAATTCAAGCGTGATGGAGCATCTTATTGTTGGTCAACATTTCGAATTGACGGTGTTGTTGACGCTACCATGAATGATGAAAAGGCAGCAGTGATCATTTCACGTATTGGGGAAAAAAGTCATTTTTTTCCGAATTAAATTCATTATCCGTGAGGATGGCAAATGGATCATTAGGGATAAATTTGAACCCATTCTCAGGGGCAAAAAAAACTGTCACCGTGAACCAGGATTCCAAACCGGGAATTTTGACTGGAATTGATAAACCCTACTACGAAAGATCTTATCCTGTCACAGCAGTTGTTTACGGGATCTATCCGCTCAATGAAAAACCTGATATTTCAAAACTAGCACCCATGAAATATTCGACAGGGCTCAATTGTGTAGCAGAACGAATAATAGAACACTTCACAAATGCGTCCCGGGGAAATAAACTAACTGATCTAAGACGAAAAAAAATAACCGAGTGGGAGTTCACGGTAAAAGAGCATGGAGCAACAATTCAGGATATAACTAAATTAGAAAAATCATTAAGATTTCCAATATCGGTAAGGACAATCACCGGAGAAGTATTATACGAATCGAAATATAAATCAAAAGGAGCCCCCATTGAAATTATTGATCATAACGCGCACGCGTGGTCATCTGCAGTAACAATATTCCCACGGGATAGAACCGTAAAATATCTATCCCAAACCGAAGAGTTTTTTTCAGAGCAGAAATTATTTGATGCTATTTACCATTTGAGTAAAAACGATCCTGTGTCAGCGTGGCTATTTCCTAGTAATTCAGACGAGGAATGCAGATTTGATCAGTTTGTAAGGCCTAACGGAGAATTATACCGTACTGAAGAACTGCAGAATCAAATGAAACAACCTAGCTAGTGAGTTTTCTGAGGGGGGAAATCGAAGATCAATTATTAGCAAACTGTTTCACAGTACCATCCATTGCAGCACATTTTGCTAGAAAGAAAAACGCGTGGAAACCAACACGAAGTGAGTTTTTATCAGATGTCAAATTGTCCTGTCTTGAATACAGCCACGGCGGATTATGGAACACAAAATACACCGCTGATACCGTTATTTCAGTTGATATGATTGCGTGTTATCCAGGAAGTTTTCTTGGGTATGGAGAATGCGAGAATATTTCAAACGATTTGGACACCCTACACACGAAATGACCCGTGTTGCTATTAATGGACCACTTCCTGATTTTGATTTAACCGGATTCGCTTGTGTGGTATCATTTGAAATGGCTGAAGGGCTTCATCCGTGTAGTTATCTTTGGATTGGTAAACACATGTCTGAAAAACACTGGATGCCAATAGTGTTATTACGGTATATGCTTGATTGTAAGATGTTAAAATCATTAATTGTCAGTGAAGCAATTATATTATATCGAGCACAGAAATCAGTCTGGTTACCACAACCTGATCTAGAAAAAATAATTAGCGAAGAGCGAAAACTGTTTCCTGATTTTAATGAACAACAAATCATGGATTGGTCCCAACAGTTATTTGAAATCAGAAACAATGAAGCAAAAAATCTTGGACGAAGAATAATCGGTAAATTTACCCAAGGTGGCAAAGATGATAATACGAAATATTCTTCACGATTGATTATAGACAACGCTGAATACGATTTTGTAATCGCGGATCTAACGAATAGGGGCCTATATGTCAATCGTAAGGACGCATTTATGTCCAATGGAACCAAATTGGGTACAATTGTTACCTACAATGATGGATACCATCCGAGTACACACATTTGAGAGCTTCTATGCTCGGTTATGCTTCTATCAATCTGTTTCAATGATCAATAGATTTCCTACCACCGCAGTTAGAGTTGCTACTGATTCATTTTACATAAATAGCAAAATGGCTGATTTTAAGGCTACTGGCAACGAGAAATGGGGATCATGGAGAATTAAGAAAGAAATGATTCATGATTATATTCCATCAGCAGATGTTACCATTGAAAATAATTACTTAGAAAGCAATCAGTGTTTAGAATTTTCTAGTGCACCACCGATTTCTGATCCAATCTGTAGATATAAAACAGTTTATTTAAACGGTTGTGGTGGGTCAGGAAAAACAACCCGGGCAATTGAGTTATTTCGTGTTTCCTATCCAAACATGATTGTACTAACACCGACTCACAGACTTGCAAGAGAAATGATACAGAGAGGGGTAAATGCCTGCACTTATCACAGCTTTTTCCGATGGAAGGGAGATAAATGGACTCCTGAGCGCATGGGAGAGAAATTTATTCCTGAAATCATGATTTGGGATGAAATAGACACAGTGTCAGAAGATGTCTTAAAAATATTTCTTGAGTGGTTGTTATTGAAGAATACAAAAGTCGTCATGTGTGGTGATCACGGCCAACCACCACCATTTGTCGGTGCATCTCCACATGAATGGCTAAAGGGTTTTGTAGACTATTATGAAGAAATTGATACCGATCATAGATCACTTGATGAAAAATTAAAAGAATTGAAGAAACTAATTAGATTACAACCGGATAGAATCCAGTGTGAAATAACCCGTGAAATAATTTCGTAAACTCCCATGAATGAGTTTTGGGAAGCGTGGAGACCAAATGATTTAATCATTGCAAGTAGAAAAATAGTCAGGGACACACTTCAGATGAAGTTATTTGAATTGCATAAACAAAAATTTGCAACACTTCCAGTACCGTTATGTTATAGGCCATCGGATACGCGAAAACAGAATATTGAAGTTGATATTCCAGGACAGAGTGAAAAACAAATTCTCGCATTAAACGATATTGTGCTGGTTGATATCAATGTCGTTGAAGATGCATTGCGTGCTAATAAATCCCCATGGACGCTAGGATACGCAGCGACGATACATTCTTCACAGGGATTGACTATATCGGATACAATTGTTTGGATGGTAGATAATCGCATAGAATTTAGTCTATCTTTCAGTATCCAGAGTACGAAAAATAAATCAACTTCGAAGAATTGTCTTCGATGATGAAATCATTGGTGGCGATGATGAAATCATTGGTGACGATAATGATATTATTGATAAAAAAACTCTCCGGTTACAAACAACAGGACAAAAAAAAAAACAACGAGAATTTGATATTGATGCTGAATTAATAATCACTTTGAAGAAACAACAAAATAATCACTGCGCGAGTTGCAATTGTATAATGCGTTGGCAGTATTCGGATAAGGATCCTCGCCAATTCACCGTAGACAGAAAAAATAACAATCTCGGTCATGTCAGAAATAATGTGATGTTGACTTGTCTTGAGTGCAATAGACGCAAGGGTGCTAGTTAAGACCATGCGGTGGTAATTG
>JAQISU010000030.1:637500-647500 GCA_029339505.1 Unio delphinus
AGTGCTCTGCGGTATAACTGGGAGGGCAGACTGGGCTCATTAGTCTTGGCAGGCAGCCTGTCTAAAAGAAGGGAAACTCTGACTCCAAAACCGGGTAGATGAAGCTCGTTCGACTGGTCAAGGCAATGTTTCTAGTAGAGGAAAACTCTGATTGAAAACCAATGGTTCCACTGCCTTGTGGATATCTTCGGGAGAAGAAAAGGCTAGGGGAGTAGGGTAGATGAAGCTCGTTAGTTTGGTAAAGGCAATTTTTCTAGGAGAAGACAACTCTGTTAAAACCAAAGGTTCCACTGCCTTGTGGATATCTTCGGAAGAACGAAAGGCTACGGGAGTAAACCCATACAAAAACTCTGAGTGGAGCCCCTAAGCCGGATGGATGTCGACTACGACTTCGAATACGACTTCCTTACGGCAGCTCCTGCATACAAACTGGTGCCAACTGTCATGCTCAGCATTCCCTTCCCTTCGACCAAACCAGCAAGGACGAGAGGGGGATCCTGAAGCCTGGGCAACCCAGGATCTCCATATTCCATGCCCAGACTTGCGCCCTGGAGAGGTCACTCCAGTCTCGCTACTAAGGGAGGAAACAAAACGGAATCTGACAGTTTACCACCCGATTGGAGTAGGGAAAGGGCGCCAAGGGTCAGCCTTGACGGTGGGAGGAATCACATATCCCAATGGCCAACTACCGCCCGCCTCAGGCCGGGCAGCCCCCGGTGAATAAGGTGTTAATCCGCCATCGCCTGCCTGCTCCAGTTGGTGTGTGGAGCTCAGTGTGTTGTGTTGCTTAACATTACAATCAAACGAAAACTCCACACCATACAAAAAGAAAAATACACGAATAAAGAAGACTCCAGCTCTTTGATTTGCAAGCTGGAATGTGCGCACAATGTGTACAGGCATCTCCGATGACCTCAGAGAAGTGGATGACACCAGGAAAACGCCGTCATCGATAGAGAACTCACCAAGCTAAATATGAGCATAGCCGCCATCCAAGAAACTAGACTAGATTCCAATGGCTCCCTCAGAGAGAAAAACTACACTTTCTTCTGGAAGGGTCGCAGACCTGAGGAGACCGTCAGCACGGAGTGGGCATAGCTATCAAAAACAATATTCTGGGCTTGGTTGAACGTCCCACGGGGGCACTGAGCGTCTCTTGTCCATCCGCCTCACTACTGCTGCAGGTCCTGTCAACATCATTAGTGTCTATGCCACCATCCTCTTGTCTTCAGAAAACACCAAGGATGAGTTCTAGGGGCAGTTGAATGAACAGATTAAAGGATGCCCCAAACACGAATCACTTTTTTTCCTCGGCGACTTTAATGCCAGAGTATGTGAGGATCACAAATCATGGCCTTTTTGCCTCGGATATCATGGTACAAGAAAGACCAACGAAAACGGTCAGAGACTGCTGCAACTGTGCACATACCATACGCGTGTGCATAACAAACACTTTTTTCAAGGGTAAGCCACAACACAAAGTGTCATGGAAACACCCCAGTTCCCATCACTGGCACCAACTTAACTTGGTCTTCACCAGGCGCTCTGCACTTTACAGCGTCCTGTCCACAAGAACGTACCACAGTGCAGACTGCGACTCCGACCATGCCCTCGTGATCAGCAGGGTGAAACCACAGCCAAAGACACTACACCGTTCAAAACCAAAAGGACACACACGCATAAACACCGCAGAGATGTCGGTCCCTTCCAAGGTACAGGGGTATGTGTCCGCCCTGGACAAGGCTCTCCAGGACCTGCCAGAGCACGACGTCACAGGCATGTGGAACGCCATGAGGGGTGCCATCTACGAAACAGCCATGTCCACGTTTGGCAAAACAGAACGACCCAGTCAGGACTGGTACAACGCACACCTAACAAGGATGGAACTACTAATCGAGGAGAAACGCACGGCCTTAATAGCGTACAAAAATGCCCCAATGAACGGACGCACGCTGCTCTTAAAAGTGTACGAAGCAGCACCCAACGCATCGCTAGATAGTGCGCGAACGAGTACTCGCAACATATGTGCGAAAAAATCCAGCACAGTGACGAGACCGGAAACATAAAAGGTATGTATATTGGCATCAAGAAGGCTCTAGGCCCTACAGTGAAAGATGTCGGATCCACTTAAATCTATGATGGGAGAGAAGATCACAGACTGTGGGCAACATAGGGCCATATGGGAGGAACATTATTCAGAGCTATACTCCCGTGAAACGTTAGTCACTGAAGCTGCCCTTAGCAGCATGAAGAATCTTCCCATAATGGAGGAGCTTGACGATGTGCCAACCCTAGAAGAGCGCAGCAAAGCAATTGACTCCCTACCAAACGACAAAGCACCAGGTAGTGACTGCATCCCGCCCGAAGCTATCAAATGTGAAAAACCAACACTGCTCCAACCACTGCACGAACTACTTTTCCTCTGCTGTTAGGAAGGGGCAGTCCCCCAAGACATACGTGATGCCACAATTGTGACCCTTTACAAAAACAAGGGCGATCGCGGTGACTGCAATAACTAGCGGGATCTTCGCTTCTGAGCATCGTTGGTAAAGTGTATGTCCACATCATAATAAACAGGCTGCAGGTGCTGGCAGACCGTGTGTACCCATAATCCCAGTGCGCCTTCAGAGCAGGCAGGTCGACGACAGACATGATCTTCTCTTTACGACAACTTCAAGAGAAGAGCAGAGAGCAATGTCAACCACTCTACATGATGTTGATCGACCTCACCCAGGCCTTTGACTTCGTCAGCAGGAAGTTCTAAGTAAATCGGCTGATCTTCAAATCTCTTCAGCATGATAATCTCTTTATATGCAGATATGAAAGGTTACAGTCCTGTATGATGGATCTTCCTAAACCTCCTCCACAGCTAACAGCGGTGTGAAGCAGGGCTGCGTTATGGCACCAACCCTATTCGGGATCTTATTCTCCTTGCTTATGTCCTACGCCTTTAACTCGTCCACTGTTGGCATATATATATATATATATATATATATATATATATATATTTATATATATATATATATATATATATATATATATACACACCAGGTCAGATGGGAGGCTGGTCAACATGGAACGACTGAGCTCAAAGACGAAAGTGAGGGCTGTGCTCATCAGAGATATGCTTTTTTGAAGATGACGCGGTTCTTGTGGCACACACTGAGGAAGCCCTTCAGAGACTAGGAGACCGCTGTTCTAATGCCTGCATGCAGTTTTGACTCACCATCAGCCTGGAAAAGCAAACGTCAGCATTCAAGATACCACAATTACCCCTACAATCAAAATCAACGGTGTCACCTTGGAAGCAGTCGACAACTTTACCTACCTGGGGTCAACCATCAGCAACACTCTCTCGTTCGATAAGGAACGGGACAAAAGGCTTGGAAATGCAAACACCATCATGTCACGACTGACCAGGAGGGGTGGGAAAACAACGCGCTGACAGTGCAAACCAATGTGAAAGTTTACCAAGCCTGTATTCTCAACACCCTTCTCTATGGAAGTGAGACCTGGAGTACCTACATGAGGCAAAAGCGACGGCTCAACTCCTTCCATATACGGTGCCTTAAACGCATCTTGAAAATCAGCTGGCAAGACCCTGTACCAAACAGCGAAATCTTGCAGCGTGCACAAACCCACAGCATGTTCTTCCTGCTTAGCAAATGTCGCCTTCGATGGCTGGGACACGTCCGACGCATGGAGGATTGGAGGCTGCCAAAGGACATCTTTTATGAACAGCTGGCCACTGGCACAAAAGGAGTCGTCCGCCCCTCACTCCATTCCAAGGATTCATGCAAGAGGGACCTGAAGGCATGTGACATCGCACCTTATGGCTGGGAAGTGCTGGCCGAGGACCGAAGCACCAGGAGACTGACAGTAAGTAAAGGTATATCAGTCGTTGATACGAGAAAGCAGATAAACGTGTTAGAAAGGGCCAGGTGATAAAAACCACAGCAATTCAGGCTTCCCAGCGTGTCTGCACAAACTGCAAGAGGGACTACCACTCGCGCATAGGTCTCCACAGCCACAACAGACGATGCCAACAACTCAGAGACAGACGACACCCCAAGGGTGCTATACGCATGGTCTCCCGAGATTAAGATTCCAATGAATGAATGTCTCGAAGCCCCGTGTCAATGGTGTTTCTTTGATAACATTTTGGAATAAGTGACACATTTATTGGGAACACCCTGAGATCGCTTCCGCTATTTCGATGCTTATATGATCTCCATTTGTAGTCGTTCTTATGAAATCAGAGCTATTTGGACTGCATATGATTATTATAGATTTCATTAGTAACATATGGATGTTTGGATTCGCTGAATATCTGCTTGAATGTAGACATACGTTTTTAGTCCCATACATTGTATCCTTTTCCTGGTCAGTTTTCTATTACTGTCCATGTCCATGTTATATGTACCCTTACTCATATATATTTATCAGATGCATATATAGTACACTGGCAAATGGAAAATAAAGATTGTGCATTGTATCTGGTTGTGCATACTGTTTTGTTTAATTAGTGTTAACTGTCTTATTTCTGTTTATTTTTATTTATCTGGTGTCCGCAATCAATATATTAACACTCTTTGCAGTTATTCTTTGTTGAACCACACAAATGCTCATTTACTATTCTGGTCATTGCAGGATTGAACTATGTTGATCTAATAATATCAGAGACATTTGAATTAATCAACATTTATATAAGTGTGCTCTGAAAGGAAAAATATAACCAGTTGGAAATATATGTCAGTGTCGAGGATACTTTGATTGAATATATCAAGCATCAGACCAATGATTTCATTTTGCAACTGATATCCCATAAAAAACCTGGTTCTCGTATTATAACGTCTGTTGTTGATTTTATTCTTTCGTACATTGTACGCTCGTTAATTATTAAAGAAACAAAACTATAAATGACTTATCTATGATAAAGTTTTCATTTATCTAACTAAACGGTCATGATGTAGAACAATGCTTTTGAATACCACTTTCTTCAGTGTTAATATTTTCATGTTTAGCTTCATTAATTGTATTTCCTTCTGGTTGTGTGAATATATTGCACTCGAGTTCATTAATGTTTTCATTATCTATACTGTCGTCATTTCTAATCTCTGTTTTTTCATAAATATAGTTAATTTTCATATCCTTTGTTATAAGTTATTATGTATTTAATGTACGTCCACGGGCCGCAGGATAGACAGCACTGCAGTAAATTAGCAATACTAAATAATCGATGACAAATTAAACTACTTACCCCTATACCTAACTACTAAATTACCTGCCCACATAAGTGTTACAGAACAACAATTTAAATATCGTATCGGTAATAATGTTTAAGTTTTCCAGCTAACAGGTCATTATGTAGGACAATGCATTTTAATAAACCTTTCTTCAGTCTAATATTTTGATGTTTAGCGCTGCGTTAATTGTGTGTTTATATTCAAATTCCGACTGATTGTATGAATAAATAATATCTTGGACCCGCATTCATTGCATTTTTCATTAATCAAGACGGTATGTCCTTGTATATATATTTACGTTTTCAACATCTATCTTTTAATTTCTCTGTTATCAGTCAATATGATTTTAAAATCAGCACGTACTGGAGGATGGACATCACTGTGCCATGTATTAAGTAATAAGTTATCAATGTCAAATTGTACAATTTGCCACTATAAATATCTGTACAGACTGAATTGCCCAAATAAGTAATATAGGTACAAAAATACAGATATGTCAACACAATTATTTCTACAACTATCGACATGTTTAAATGACTACCTACATGTCTACACAAATTGGAATCTAATAATTACTTTTTATTTCAACAGGATATGGCTTACTACCAAGACAGCGAAAATGGGGCATTCATGGCTGCAAGATGTGTCAAAAGGTCAAATGGGCAGTGTGACATACTCATAGCAAGTATAGTTTTATCATATCAAATATAAAGTAAATTTGGTGTCTCAATCCAATTTGGTTTGACTTTCAATAGTGCTCGCCAGCTTACACAAGTATGTTCCTTAGTATGTGAGCTGTTCACGCTTTAAAAATGATTAAAACGCATGTAAAATTCTTGGCTATACAGTAGAGTGTATGTACATAACCTGTCATGAACTGGTAATTACAAAAATGTGTAGCTATTATTGGTATCTAAAATATGACATCTCACCGATCTTTATCGTCATGGTTTAAATTGACATGAAATGAAAGATAATAATCAGTTATTTATATTTTACCGGTACAACAGGATTCATTTTCGTGTTGATATCTATCTATCTATCTATCTATCCATCTATCTATCTATCTATCTATCTATCTATCTATCTATCTATCTATCTATCTATCTATCTATCTATCTATATATATATATATAAATATATACATATATATATATATATATATATATATATATATATATATATATGATATATGTACATGATCAGCATCTAAGATTACATAGCAAATAAAACTTAATATGTATCAGGATGGATATTCTTTAACAAAAACTTCGTCATATGAATATGGTTATCTGATCTGCGTAAAGATACGATTGTGAAACGAAGACTTTCAATTTCTTTATATATTTTGTCTTATTTTCTTACATACTGCGCAAGAGAGACATCATTATGTCGTCATTATTCTATGATATAATTAAGTGCGTTATATTTTGAGTCTACGCATGAATTTAGCTTAAGATTAAAACATCAATCATAAAACATACAAAGTCATATGTCAGTATAAAACTTGCTTATAGCTGAATTCTACACCTGAATTAAATTGTCTTCAAGTGGTTTTCTGAGATAGAGCGACACTGATTTTTCATCAATTACAGTCTCTGTTTTCAAAAATGCTAATTCTTAAATTTGAAACGTATGTCTGTAACTTTCGCACCTAATTTAACTTGACTAATTCAACATAGTGTTTTTGTTTTTGTCCAAATGAGTTTATAGATATAGTAGAATGACATTGACGAATGTTGATGGTACACATACATAACAAGCTTCTTCTTCTACCTGACACTTATCAATGGAGTTTGAGATGCTAGTTCCACAAAATTGAGAAATCCTCGCAGGGACAAATGACTTGTCTAAAGCTATTCATATCTGAGCAAATAATGGTAGCAACATAATTTATAGAAAACTTTATACGACGATGGTAAAATTAAGATATGATTCATTAACATACTGGAACCTTTAGTCGACTCCTTACAATAGGCATATCTCACATAATATTTCGAATTAGATATAAATTGGAGTTTCAACCTAGGCTAATTATGCATTAGACTTGACACTTTTTCAAATCCTTTGGTCCTTTATGTTACAGTTTTAATACATAACTGATATTTATGACACTTACTGTTTCATAGACACCACACATATATATATATATATATATATATATATATATATATATATATATATATATATATATATATATATATATATATATATATATATATATATATATATATTTCAACTTCACTCGTGTTACCATGATACATATAAGTGAAAAACTGCAATTTAAAAAAATCATATCCATTCCTTGTGTAATCCACACAATGGGTATATTTATTATATTCCATTTCCTAATTTATTTCCATTCTACTAAACAGTTCTCAAGTATTCTAACTATATGTAATGACACAGCTTCGACTACCACCGATGTTTTAAATGATAAGATAAAGATAAATGAATAAGGAAATAAACATAGATCATTGAAGCGAAACGATATCATATACATTCACACACACAGACACATACACACATAATATATATATATATATATATATATATATATATAGATAATTTTGAATCAAATAGAACGGAAACATTAAAATTGGCAACATAAATTATTATCTTCAACCTTCCAAAGATGACATCGCATCAAGAAACATCTTGGAAAATACGGATCTTCTTGCCAAACGCTATGTTCTGCAGCACTTATCAAATATCGAAAGAGACATACCATATATACAGCAGCTATCAAAAATAGAAATGGATATGTCAGTTCAGAAAGATCAAATATATATCAAAAGAGACCAAGAGATTCACCAAGACGAAGCAAATAACAAAAGAGACATGGTAATAGAACGTAAAGGTCTGTAAAAGCTTTTATATTTTGAACATAAAATAATAACACACAACTCTGTATTCGCTTTGTTGACAGCAAGATAACTAAAATATACTGCAAATTACGAGATTTTATAAGAATGATATTTTTTCTTTTTTAATTTTGTAGACATGTTTGCTTTTTTAAATGAACTTGCAACGGAAGTGTACGGAAATTAAATAACTAATGCTATGACAAGTGTTTGTTATTTATTTTGTTACAACTTTTTGATTCAAGACTAAATTAATATTTTGCATCATATTGAAGATAAATATTACGGTTTGATTTAGAATGCATGATTCGTGAGAATATGACTTTCTATGATATTTTGTACTACATCAAATTCCATCGACAGATAATGTGAAGACAGAGTACACAGTAAAGGTGGTCGTGGTACTTGATTCATCTGTCTGGGACTTGTAAGTATTCCTTTTATATCACAATCACAAACATTCTCTCTCTCTCTCTCTCTCTCTCTCTCTCTCTCTCTCTCTCTCTCTCTCTCTCTCTCTCTCTGTACACACAAATATATATATATATATATATATATATATATATATATATATATATATATAGTATTGCGTATTTCGACTTTAGAATACATATGACAATATGAAGTTCAGCTTTATGTCCTACTTACACATTCAACCCATAAAATCCAATTTAGTGTGTATCGTTTAGAATCATAAACGTATATATATATTTGATAAAAGAAGGAAATGCTTTCCATAGACAACTCAGCATCTTAACCCCTGTTCCCGATCTTGCAAGAACTTGTTCTACACGTACATACTCGTCAGCTACCCAAAATATCAACTTATCTGTCTCAGGAATTTCGCTTGGATATAGTGTTTCTAACCTATTTGGCAAACACATTCTATTATATTCATTTCTGTTTCTCTTCCATATAATAGATTTCTTTATGTAAACTTTGAAATTAACTAATTTGATTACAAGATCGGTTTAGTTTGCTAAACATATATTGCCATTCATTGTTGAATTTTGTGCAACTATATCCATTAATTAATTACTCGACTGCACTGATGCAAACAGTCCAACATAATGTATTTTTTTTTCTATAGCACGAAGGATAAACATTAAATATCTACATCAAAGAGACCGAATTCAAATTACAGGGGTAGTATCTAGTGCGTCGGAAATTAAGATTATTTTGAAGTGAATATTATTGTCAGAGTTGCATCATTTATAATGGTAAACATAGCATGTTCTTTTTAAATCAATTGATCGATTTCGGTTTGAGTTTTTCGTCAATGTATGTATGTATGTATGTATGTATGTATGTATGTATGTATGTATGTATGTATGTATGTATGTATGTATGTATGTATGTATGCATGCATGCATGCATGCATGCATGCATGCATGCATGCATGCATGCATGCATGTATGTATGTATGTATGTATGTATGTATGTATGTATGTATGTTTGTATGTATGACTGCGACACGGAGCACTCCCTTGTGGCCAGCCAAGAAGAATGGTCCCCCACGCATCAACACCTGCTGAGCAAGCAATCCAGAGAAGACACAGCAGTTCATTTGCAAACTTCGCGAGGCTCTCACCAAAGAGACACCTAATGACACCATCGACTCCATTTGGTCCCACCTCCGAGACGCTGTGTACAACTCATCCATTACTGCCTGCGGGAAGAAAGAGCACAAAAACACAGACTGGTATGAGGCCAGCTGGGAGGAGAAGGAACCCGTGACTGAGGCGAAGAGGAAAGCCCTCCTGGCTTACAAGGCTGCACCTAGCTTTGGTACATTACGGGCCCTCAGGACTGCCAGGAAAAATGCCCAGCAGACCGCCCGTCACTGCGCTAACACCTACTGGCTGAACCTCTGCACCAGTATACAGATAG
>JAQISU010000030.1:652500-660000 GCA_029339505.1 Unio delphinus
TACTTTAACATTAACATATATATATACATATACATGTTCATACTAGTATACATAGTAAAAATAGCATACCTAGTACATATAGTATACATATTACAAATGGTATCACCGTTCCGGTATCCTAGTGGTTAGTGCTACCGCCGCGTAGGTCGAGTTTTCGATCCCATTCCGAGTCATACCAAAGATTTACAAAAATCGTGCTAAGAGTTGCCTCGCTTGACTCTCAGCATTAAGAGTTTAGTGTTAGGACTTGTCGGCCTGGTGTCAGGATCATGAGACTGGTTGGGACATCATGCAACATTTCTGCGGCAATAATATCCAGTGCTTGACGTCACTATAAACTGCCTCACTTCAGACATCGTTGCGATAAGATTGAAAATTTGTTTAAGCTAATTTAAAGATCATAATCAAACAAACAAACAGGTCTTATCTATATTACAGATATTATTTGTAGTAAAAATAGTATATATAGTACAATTAGTATTTTTGTACAAATATAATATATAGTGAAAGTAGTATATATAGTACGAAATAGAAAAATATCGTAAAGATAGTATATAAAGTATAAATATAATATGTAGCAAAAATATTAAATATAGTACAAATTGTTCATATAGTACAAATATAATATATAGTACAAATGGTGTGTATAGTTGACTTTGAACACACAATTCACATAGGATGGATAGCTCTCATGATATAGATAATGCAAATGTCAGATTTAGTTCATATGGCACAATTTGTGATTGTCTTTGTATCTCTGATCTGGAATTGTACGATAACTTTAACCGTTCTACTGTCTCTCTCTTTTTTTATTCATCTCTATCTTTTACTTTCTTTATTGCAAATCATATTATATTTGTCGGTCTTAATGATATATGATTCAATATTATATTAGTATGTGTTAAATATATATGCTTCAATATTATATTTGTATGTCATACGTATGTATGCTTCAATATTATATTGGTATGTTTTAAATATGTTTGCTTCAATATTATGATTGTATTTTTAATGAGGTATGCTATCCGTCGTTAATATTAATTTTTCAAGTTTTAATTATGTATTATTCAATATTATATTTGTATGTGTTAATTATGCATGCTTCATAGTCTCGTATGGCTAGTTTTCAATTGATATTTTGTAACTAGCAACAATAGACGAAAACCTCAATCGAAATAATTATCATGCTTTTTCTTCCTTTACAGTTGCAGACACAATTTCCACACCATTTGTCTCGGGAGGAAGAAGCTGACGATACAACAATGATTAATGGAACCGCTTATCTTATTTATCTGTATAACTTGGACTTATCGGGTGCACTCAATTACATGAAAGAATACGACCAAGTTATACTCTTTACGCGGTAAGTGCATTTACACTGGGAATATAATAATTACCCTCATGATACAAATAGTAGTAGATTCAAACATGTTACGAAAGCTGTAAATATGCATTTTAATTATTTCTCTTTAAAGCTTAATACATTTTGAAACAGCCTACATATTACCATATTTCCTATTGCCTTTGAAAGTTCAATTAGTTGTGATAAACATGCAATTGCGTTATTACGACACAATCTATGTTCAATGGATGACAAATCAATTGTAGAGGTGTGTGATATAGGTGAGATCAATTTGAAATACATTTCAACCAGTACTGAACCTTTTCTGAATTACTTTCGATAATGTATATAAGTATTAACGCCAGGATATGGTCATAATGTATTTCTAGGTTTAATCGCATATCAGATAAATCGTTTTAACCAACCATAAGTTTATATCCTTTAACTGACAAAATATGCATTTGAATCATTTCATAGTATATATATTTTATCTCCTGAAACGCTAATAATAATAATAATAATAATAATAATAATAATAATAATAAAAATAAAAATAATGAGGGCCTTGTATAGCTCCTAATCTTCAGAAGTTCTAAGCGCTTTACAACATCTATAATGAAACGACTGCACTACAGAAAAACAACTAACAAAAACAATGATATTGGAAAACATAAGACATGTTGGAAACGTATAAGATACAAAACATTATTAGGTCTCTAAGTTTGTTCCTGCAGTAGACAAAGGAGAGTTTTAAGAGCTCACTTAAAATGGACCACTGTGTTTTTTTGTGTCTAATTTCAATGGGCAATTTGTTCCGCATCGCCTTGCCCTAGTATGCAAATGGACGCTGTATATATGACTTTGTTTTCATAGTGTGAACAATGAGTATACGATTGTCAGACGAAGAGAGTAAGTATCTTGCTGGTGTATACGTCAAATGGGTGAGGCTGGGCAGCTATGTTGCACTGGTGTCTGTCAGTTAAACATAGCACAGAAAACAAATTTTGTGTTTTGTTCAGTATGGAATTGATCGTCAGTGTATTGTTCAGAGCATTGGTGAGGTGTACTCTGATCGAGGTACTCTAAAGATGATCTGAGCAGCTGTGTTTTGAACTTTTTGAAGATTCTGGAATAGATATTGTGACAAAGCAGACAGAACCGACTTACAATAGTCCAGCAGTCTCGAAATTGTTAATGAACAAAGAAGTGTTTTAAGTGGCATAAAATGAAACATATTTGCAAATGGAGCTTATGCGTCTTATTTCAAGATATGCAGCCTTGAATATGTTCATGATATGTTGGTACAATATGAGAGTACTGTCTAGAGTAACACATAGGTTTCGTACTGACTGTGTGAATTTCATGTTGGTGTTGCTGATATTTATTGTCTGAGGTAAAGGAAGTGAAATATAAAGTATTTGTGTTGTGACCAGATCATCCTCAGTTTTATTATCATTTAGCTGCAGTTTGTACATGTCATCCATTATTTCACATCCGAAATGCACCTCTCTACTCCATGGATGGTAGCATCAATTTCAGTTGGGTGGCTAAGCTTGTGTATTTGGGTGTCATCAGCGTACAATTGGTGAGAAACTGGGTGATGATCTATGATATTTGATAGCGGCTGAGTGTATATAATGATGTGAACAGGGCCACGAAGAGACCCCTTGGGTACACCAAAACATAAGTCAACTTACCTAGATGTATTCCATTTGTAGATACAATTTGTGTCATGTTGGCTATGTAGGACTTAAACCACTGTAAGGCTATATTCTGAATGTCAAATACATGCTGGAGACGTTGAAGTAATATATCATGGTCTATTATGTCAAATGCTGCTGACAAATCAAATAGGGTAGGGACAGTAATCTTTCTACTATTCAAAGCAGAGAGAATGCCATTAAATACTTGCAGAAAAGTAGTTTTAGTACTGTGGCAATTCAAATAAGATACACGTTTGATTAGAACAACACTTTCTAAGATTTTGTTATATCAATGGGATATTAGAAACTGGGTGGTAGTTGTTTAAATCGTTATGGTCAAATTTTGGTTTCTTCAGCAGAGGCTTTACGATGGCAGTTTTGAAAATTGATGCAAATTCACCCGATGAGAGAGTGATATTCATAAATGGACTATATTTATTACGTTCTGCATAGCGTCTTCATAGATTTGTTTATGAATAGTGAGTCTGGTGGAATGAAAAAACCCTCTCTGTTTCTGGGCGATGTCTTATAGAAGTGCGAGGCTGGTCTCTAACACTGCTATACTATGGAAAATCCGTTTTTATTGATACTCTGCATTTGGTAGCTGGGGCATGTTTTTAAAGGAATGTACGCATGCAGTTGTCGAGTTGTTCTGCTGTAGGATGTAGGTAAGTTGCTAGTTTTTCTTGGATGTCATGCATGCATTTGGTTGTTTTTATCATACGGAGGTTTCTGTCAGTAACAAATAATGGGCAGAGAGATAGGGACTGATACGTCGAGATAGCATATAATGCAGAGGTGATCTGATGCACGTTCGTGGGATACAAGGGTGAAAGGGAACAATAAACAAGATAAGGCAATTAAGAGCAATATTAAAGTTATACAGGTAGGTACATTTTGCTTGCCTCTGTATTGCCTTAGTAAAAGCAATTCGTTCACGTTTCTTTAACAAGATTTAACCTAATAAAATGCTGTAAAGCAACTAGAAATCAGCGATGGATGGAATGCAGATGCAATGCAGTTTGTTTGAATACTAGACTATGAGTTACTATGTTTTGGGACCAGTACATGTGTATAACCATGTCTGAAATAGATGTGTTCTGAATGAAACAAGTCTAGTATAGAACGTTTTTATATAAACAGAAGACATTTTATCAACGGAAAATTACTGCGAATATTAATCTTTGGGGACAAATCCTAAACGTTTCCCATAAATAGTGAATTATATTTTCATGCAACTTTTGTATCTCTCGTTCAATATGAAATTAGAACGTGCAATGGAAAAGTAAACGTTACTTTCACTAGATTAAAATAAGTTTAAGTGCTTCAATCATCATCTCGTGCATTTTTGTGAGGTCCATTCAAATTATGTGTGCATTGTAACGCAGAGAAATCCATTACACGTTTGCCAGGATAATTTTGCTTGTTAACTAAACGTATGCATCATGAACAAAGTAGCAGTATACTGTTAAGTGCTAGATTTAAATGCTTTGTGATTAAGCCCCTACTAAAGCGTACTATTTAATATTAAATCTCTGTAGAATATTCCTGAAAAGATTAATGTCGCTTTTGATAATTTCAAATGGTCCTTGGTTTTATGTCTGTGTTTGCTTCTTGCATTGATTTAGGATCATTAGCTGATAAAGTACTTGCTAAATTACAATTACACAAATTAAATATAGTCCGTTTAATGTATATAATTTATATCCTATTTCCTGGAGTTATTGCTCGTTTATCATTATAACTTATATATCATAATTTTAGTAATTGAAACATATTTATCAGAAGTCAATCATTAAATCGAGCCCATCGTAAACTTAACGTTACGTGCACTTGACCTTTTCAAAGTACAAAACGTAGCGAAGAAAATTGGCAGAATGTTGATTTCATGTTGTTTCCAATATACAAAACGCATTAAATCTATGTATTTTGTACGTAATAATTGTACTCGAAACCCCTTTTATTATCCAATGTTATTTCAATCAACAGAACTGTTCGAAGACTACTATCCGTCGTTAAGTGACATGACTGATTGTTTTGAATTCATATATGTATGATCAAGCTCGAGTCATGAGCAAGATGACATGAATAAAGAAAAAAACATGACACTAGTTAGTGAGTCACCACAGCGAAATACGTTGATTTTTATTTTTAAATTACGTCTGGCTGAAATTACGTTTAACGTCTTAGATGGACCAGGTTGATTTAGAAAGAATAAAGAAATAAATAATTTCAAATCGTATTTTTTTCGTATTTATTAAACTTTTGAGTCCATTGCCATATAGCATATTTTAGTCATTTCCTAAACCTTTGTAACAATGCATCATGTTGCAAATCTTACCACTACAATATACATGTCTTAAAAAACTCATAATTAACACTTTGAGGTATAAACTTCAGGATCTTTAACAATCTTTAACAATCGCTACAAAATACAAAAGTATATGGCTGTCTTGGCCATTTCAAGCTTACAGCGATGTCATCAAAATCTGGAATGTCCTGATGTACTTCTTTCGGTTTCAAAGCTAGTCTTTTGTTAACATTGATTCTTTCCTTGTTGATATGCTTCTCTTCGTATTGCTGTCACTCTTAATCTCACACTACATTTATGTTATTCCCTTGGATAATGATTCTTCTTTCTCTTACAATATGTGTATTGTCATATCCTGTTTACGGACCTGACATTTTCCTAAATCTTTTTCTATTTATTTATCTGTATTGAAATTCTATTAATATTTCGATTCAAAGCAAACTCTAGATTTACTAATCAATCTCAAAACAGTAGACTCCAACATTTTGTTTCAATAAATACGACCTAATTATCTCTTTGTTAAAGAAGGTTTTGCATGCGATATCATAGCATATGAAAACCTCAGACAACGTGTCCTCTTTTCAAAGAGTGCTATTCTTCGTTAGTATGTGTTTGCCGGATACATAGCATTCATAACGCTTCCGTGTGTTGCGTAATATTAATGGCATATGCTAAATTAAAACCGTTTCCTTTTACATCCAATCTAACGAAAGAATGTCAATACAGATTTCAAAGTTATTATATTATCTCATTTGTTTAAAGTCACATTCCACGCAAGGAGTCAATCTTTATTTCAATTCTAAGGCATTACACTCATTTGCAAAAACAAAACAAAACCGAAACGTTTAGTAAAATCCAGAAAGTAAATCATTAAGAGGGACCTACTGGATTTTGAAAGAAATCACAAATCATTCGAAATGTTCGATCACTAGTCCTATAATAAAATGACCGTGATGTGGATCGAAGTGTTTCTTACAGAACATTTAGAGATTTTAAGTAAGGGTAGACCTTAATCATACATATTGGTAGACAACTCTAACAAACATAACAAAGGTCTTTAAGCATTTGCTACTCTATTGGGACTGAACGAGAAAAGGTCAAGTGAACAAAACAATTTAAACATGGGTTGAGGTTAGCGGTATGTTGTGCAAATAAACATTACTATGTTTATTTTTTTTTATTTAGGCACACGATGTATCAAGGTCACACGAGAAATACTCTGATTGGCGGTAAGTACAGTCTCTCTCTCTCTCTCTCTCTCTCTCTCTCTCTCTCTCTCTCTCTCTCTCTCTCGTAATCTTTCTGTTTCACTACGTCTCGGTGAAACGTATTATAGCAATTATATTATCCAAGATGCACACTATGGACTGGTTTATTATTTTGGAGTTACTAACCATTAAAATGATGGTATACTCAAGCTGTTTCCAACTGATTTGGTAGAGAATGTTTACAGAACGCGTGATGTAAAGATTGTACTATCATTTTAGGCATACAAAGTCGAACCGATAACTTATGTATAACGAACACAATCTCAGATTAATGTTAGCGGTTAATTTCTCCAATAATGTGTACGTTTATGTAAATCGTTCTTCGCCACGGCATTCCATTTTAGTATTCAGTATTATCATTTGATTCTCAGTTTGTAAGCATTACCCGGTTTATTCGATTTATACTTATTTCAAAATCCCTCACGCATAAAAAGTTTGATTGTTCCTGGCATAATATTTCTTGCATCAACCATAGACAATGGATTTTTCTCAGTATTCATATTTATAATAGGTTAAAAGTTTACAAACGTATCAAATGCCATAAAGTGCCCTAACCATATTCAACTGATTCATTATTCTCCATTTATGTTTGTTCAACAGTTTGCTTTCAGATGTATACGTGGAACCTAGGTGTTTTTTGAACTTATTAATTAACATTAACACTCAAAAATTGTTGCTATTAGCAAATTCACTCAGAATTTAGAACTAAAAGCTTTCATTTACTAATGAATGAACATGCGATAGAACTAATACGTAAAATATAAACTAAACATGGCAGCATGACGAGCAACACAAATTGCATACAATATAAAAATATACACTTGATAGCATGTTGTGATCAGCTCAGATTCCCTAGTTTGGATAGTGTTTATTCAA
>JAQISU010000030.1:665000-750000 GCA_029339505.1 Unio delphinus
AGGGAAATATAACATGGGGAATATGATTGGTATAGGAGACTGTAGAGTGACAAGGGAAAACAATGGCGGCAAAGAAAGCTAATATCTTTTCGAGACTTATGAGTGCCCCTGAAAAGGGCCTTTGGATACTTCTTCTTTTATTTTCTGCCTTTGTTCCACCACCTTTTGATTTTACCAATAATTCCCTTTTTCTTCTTCTCTTCCTCGGGAATCCAGTCAGGATGTCCCATAGCTCTAAACTTCTCTTGTATCTTTATCCAATTATTATTTAATCTCTAAGTCCTCTTTCTTTTTTTGGTTTTCATTGTCCTTTCTCTCCTTTTTCTCCTTACTCCAGTTATCTTGTATCTTCTTCACTTCTTCTAATAGGTCCTTTCTCATCAGTTCTTCAGCTTTCTTGAGCGGGTCCAAACCCTTTTGGACATGGGGGTACTCTGTCAAGATATTATCCAAAAAACACTTGACGTTTTCGACAATATCTATCACTTGCTTCAATGTCCCCACTCTAACATAGGGTGGGTTAATGCAACCTCGTAACTTTTTGGCTTCTTCTTCTAGCATTCCTCCTAAAAGCTCCCTGGCTATTTTCAGTCTTTTTGCAAAGTCCAAACTCTTCGTTTTCTTCCATTTATGATGTAGTTTTTCCACTTCATATTCCCCGTCTAATATCCAGAAATAGCTGTGTCTTAAATTGTTGAATAAACTTGATGCTTTCGCCATCTTCTATGGTTATTCCGTGGAATGGTTCTAATGAATGAATGAATTATGGTTTTAAGTGAAACCGGCCACAAAGGGTCATTTGTTCACTATTTTACACTACCAATTAATATGGTAGTGATTTAGATTTTCCCGTGAGGAAGGAATGGTGCCACATCCCCACGGGCGTTTATGCATACATAGTATGCTATTTAATTTGGTCGTCATGCCGCACCCCTATACGGAGCTATCGACATGAATGAAAGACATAGGTGAGTGGGAATAGAACAGCCACGCACTCAACCCTATCAACCAATCGGAGGATGCAGAGCTAGAGGTGCAATGGCACCGAATGATGACTAGTGAAAAATGGTTTCCACTTCTAGTCATTTGCTGGTGTTGGAGTCAGGCAGCGGAGGAGGAGGAAAAGGATTCGTGGTTCTAATGTCAGTCACTTTGCGTATATATATCTTAAGCGCGGACGTGAGGGAAAACACCCCTACATTCACTTTTCATATTATATGCTACCCACAAACCATATCATTTACTATCCCAAATCACACTATATACTATACACACACACACACACACACACACACACACGGGAAGCAGCCAAATCACACCCAATTATTTACTATTCAAAATCACACCCTATACTAATCACACACACGGGAAGCAGCCAAAACACACCCAATCATTTGCTATCCAAATTCACACCCTATACTATCCACACACACGGGGAAGCAGCCAAATCACACCCAATTATTTACTATCCAAAATCACACCCTATACTAACCACACACGGGGAAGCAGACAAAACACACCCTATTATTTACTATCAAAAATCACACCATATACCATCTAAATAGAGTTAGTCTTTATAATCACACTACTCCTCTCTCATACCCATTGGCAATTGACATAGTATTTCTTTTCTAGTTATTTGGGTAGCCCTGAGAAGGGCTGTTTTTAAAACTTCAAATTGCACCTGGTTAATGTTGGCATCTTCCAGGTCTTGCCCCACACACACATCTTCTGCTCCAATCATTCTCCCAATTTACTATTGTGATTGGGAGCGAAGAGGGAGAATGATTGGCTTCACTATCCCAGTCTTCACTTTGTGGGATAGTGAACACTTCCCTCTCTACTCTTCTATTTTGCAACTGCAGTTGAGGCTGTGGTTGTTGTGGTGGGGCTTGTGTCTGTAGTGGACGAACCGGTTCTGAGGGTGAAGGTGTCCTCACCATGGGCTTGACTTGACTAGTTTGCCTCAACATGCGGTGAGGCAAAATTGGACTTTTCTTCTCCTCCTCTTCTTTCTTTTTCCTCTCCTCCTCTTCTTTTTCAATCCTAGCCTGTTCTGTTATGGCCTCCATAGCCAGTTCGTCCAGGAGACGCCTAGCACTCTCCAGGTGTATCTGAAGTTCAATCAATTTCTGTACTCTATTCATCTTCGTAGTAGGATGAGTCAAACAATGGATGGTCAGACTGGTTCTGTTCTGTTCTCTTGGGTTTTTGGTGGTGTTCGTACCTTGGTACATGTACCACCGGTTAATGTGTGCACCGCACACTTCTTAGATTATCCACAGGGACGGAATTGTGCCACGTCCCAGGGCATTAATGTGTTCATGGAACACTACTGAAATTCTGGCCGTCTAGGTTGGTTCTTGGCCGTCTGGGCTGGTTCTTGTATAAAGGATGTTTCTGACGTTTCTGATGTCATAGGTCGGTGCTGCTTGATTCCAGGCTAGGTCTAGACATCGCCGTATATTTTAATTTTGAATGATCAGTGCTGTTTAATTAGAAGGTCGAGAATGGAACCAGGTTTTTTTTTTTTTTTTTTTTTTTTTTTTAAAACTGTTGTTGTTTTGTTGTTGTTGATTGTTTTGTTGGTTGTTGTTGTTTTGTTGTTTTTGTTTGTTGATGTGTGTTGTTGTTTGTTTTATTGTTGTTTGTTTGCGTTTGTTGGCTGTTGTTATTGTTGTGTGTGATAAATATATATATAAATATATATATTTTTTATTATTATTTTTTTTTTTTTTTTTTCCTGGTTCCAATAGGTGGGAGTACGGAAGGAAAGAGAGAAGATGTTGTTAGTCATGCAGAGGCCATATGTTATGAGAGATGGTATTATAGGGGTGGGGGATAGGTTTGTTTGATATATTTTAAGTGTGTGTGTGTATGTATAGGTTATCCTACTTGTATTAGTTACTGGTGTAATATTTTGTTGAGAAGGCCTGTGTCTTTAAGATATTGTATGATATTCCGGTATGTTGTTTCAATATTATTGTTTGCGTTTTGGAAGATTTCCGGGTATGTATGAGGGGATCCGATTTCCGCCTGTTTTGATATTAGTTCCTTTCTTTCTTTTCTCAATTTCGTGCAGTCGTTTATAACGTGTGATAAGTCTTCAGGGACTTTGCAGTGATAACAATTTGGGTTATTTGGGAATGGGCCGAGGTATTTGCCGAAACTGTTGGCCAATTTTGTTTTCCCTGTTAATAGCCGATTTATAATTATTTGCTCCTGAGACTTAAGTTGAGGACTTTTGCGATTTCGCCAGACTTTGTTAATGATATTGAAGAGACTTCTTCCCTGGGTGGAGATATTCCACCCGTCTTGCCATTTTTGGTCGATTAGACTTGAAATAAAGCCATATAGTTCCTGAGTACTGTAATCTAGGTGTATTTGTTCGTTTTCGGACAACTTTTGTTTCGCTGTTTGATCTGCCAAGTCATTACCTCTGATGTTTATATGGGAGGGGACCCACATAAACTCTATTTGTTTATTATTTTTGTTAATATCTTTAATGATTTTATTTGCTTGTCTCAGGAAGTTCCCTCTGGAGACTGTGTTGTTATTTTCAATGGATGTCAAAGTGCTAAGAGAGTCGCTAATTATGACTGTTTTTTCAATTTGGTTGGTTTGGGCCCATTTTAGCCCTTCTAGTATGGCCCAGAATTCTGCCGTATAGATGGAACAGTGGTTAGGTAGTCTTTTGCCGAATTGGATATTTAGCTCAGGGATGACATATGCGGCAGCTGTTCGTGGGGGGTTAGCTGTTTTTGCGCCATCTGTTTATATTTTAGTGTATTGCGCGTATTTGTGATTAATTTCCTCAATAACTTGGGATTTAAGGGCGAGTTATTGCCCTTGCTTGTTTCCCTGTAGTGCTATGGTGGTGTTGACGTTTATTTTACTACAGTCCCAAGGTTCTGAGTCGTAGTAGGTGATTTGTTCCGATATTAGTTCTTTGATAGGGAGTTGTTCAGTTAGTTTATGTGTGATGTGGCCCGCCGGGATATATTGCGGGTTTCCTAACGAATAGCTTCTTTTACAGTTATTGATGGCAACACGGGTGGGGTGCGTTGTTGGATGTATTGATATTCTCGCCGCGTGCCTTAATATTAGTTCCTGTCGCCTAAGATGTAGAGGGAGTTCTCCCGTTAAGATTTGTAGTTCGGCGAGGGAAGTGGATGCTAAAGTGTTAGTGCATAGAGCGAGCGCTTGCCTTTGAATTTTGTCTAATTTTTTTAAGTGTTTTTTGGGGGCTGAGTAGTATACCTGACACCCATAGTCTAATTTGGACCTTATTAAGGCTTTGTACAGGGTTAAGAGTGTTTCCTGGTTGGATCCCCAGGTTGTGCCTTTTAGGTTTTTAAGAAGGTTAAGGTCTTTTTGGCATCTTTTATCTAATTCATTTATATGATGGCTCCAATTTAGATGTCTGTCGTAAAACATACCTAGGAATTTGACCGCTGGTACGAATTTTATTTCCTTACTCTGAATTGTTAGCTTGGGGTATTCTGTGTGTTTTTTCCTAATTGGGGAGAAGAGAACCGCAACAGTTTTCTCGCTGGACAGTTTAAACCCCCACTTATTAGCCCAATTCCCTATGTTATCCAGGCTTTTTTGTATATCCATAATAGTTTTGTGGTGGGAGGGGTTGCCTGCTCTCCATAGGCCACTGTCATCAGCAAATTGTGAGATCTCCATTAGATTCGAGGTTAGGTTTTTGTCAAGGTCGTTAATCATGATATTGAATAGAGTGGGACTGAGTACACTGCCCTGTGGAGTGCCATTTTCAAGGGTGTGTGGCTCTGAATGGGTGTCCCCTATTCTGGTTATAATTTTCCTGTCCGTAAGGAAGTTTTCAATGAATTTAAACATACGTCCGGTGATGCCATAGTGGTTTAGTTTGGCTATGAGGCCTTTTGTCCAGACGAGGTCAAATGCTTTTTCAAGGTCAAGAAAAACCGCTATTAAGTTTCTGTCGGCCTTTTTCTTAGCGTGAAAGGCATTTTTAATGGCGGTTTCTAACCGAATTAGTTGATCCGTGGTGGATCTGTTGTTTCTGAAGCCACATTGATTGTGCGATAGGCGCTGGTTGCTTTCAAGGTGGTATTTTAACCTGTTTACCAGTATGGTTTCCATAAGTTTGCATATATTGTTGGTGAGGGAGATTGGCCTATAAGAGTTAATAATATTGGGGTCCTTGCCCTGCTTTAGAATCGGGACCACTATTGCGGTTTTCCATTTATGGGGGAGATGTCCTGTAGTCCATATTTTGTTTAGCAAGTTTAATAGCGATTTTTTAATGTTGGGTGGGATATGTTTGTAGATAGTGTAGCCTATTTGGTCTTCACCTGGTGAAGTCTCAGTTTTAGAGTTTAGGGCTGTATCCCATTCGTATTCTGTGATTTCCTTGTTTAGTGGTGTGTCGGTGGGGCCCTGGTCTATAAAGAATTTTGTTTTATTTTCGGCTAAGTGCCGATGATTTTGAAATTCGATTGTGTGGTTTGTGTTGCTGCTCATGTCAGAAAAATGCTGAGCTAGTTTTGCTACCTTCTGTTCGTTAGAGATGGCCCCTGAGAGTTTAGGGATTGTGTTGCGAGTTTTCCCTCGAATTTGTTTGATCTTGTCCCAGACTTGTTTTGAACTAGTTTTAATGTCAATAGAAGAGCAGTAATCACGCCAGGTTTGTTCTTTGGCTTGTTTAATTACTGTTTTTAAGTGCTTTTCTTTATTTTTATATGTTTGGAAATCACTAGAGTTCTTAGTTTTCCTAAATCTACAGAGTGCTGTTTATTTGGCCTTGTGTGCCTCTTTGCAATGGTCGTTCCACCAAGGTATGGGTTGCTTATTTATGTTACGTTTAGTTTTTGGTATGTTGTCGGTTGCTGCTGCCCTGATTGTGTTAATTAGCTGGTCGTAATGTTTCTCTACGTTTTCCCCCTCCATGTTTGTTATGTCAATTGAGGCTAGTTGTGTTTGGAAAGAGATCCAATCTGCTTTTTTGTAATTCCATTTTGGGTTTAAGTTCAGTGGGTTATATTGGACTGTCATCTGTAGCGTGATTATTACAGGGAAGTGATCGCTGCCCATGGGGTCATCTTGGTCCACTCGCCAACTGGTCATCTGAGCTAATGCTGGGGTGCACATGGTGAGATCGATGGAGGTCATGCTACCGTCGATAGGATTTAGTCGTGTCTTAGCGCCGTCGTTTAATATGGTCAAGTTAGATTCGACTATCCAGTTTTCTACCAACCTGCCTCTTTTGTCCGTTCTATCGCCTCCCCATATTGTATTGTGTGCATTAAAGTCGCCACATATGACTATCCGCTCAACCCGTCTTAAGGTGTTGATGTGCCTATATGTGTCTAAGTTTATTTCGGCACTATTACCACCTGGGTCATAGAAATTAACTATTTGAATTGATGTGTTACCAATATCGATTAGGATGGACTGCATCTCGGTATGGTTATTGTTGATGGTTTGGTTAACTGGTGTGGTGTTGGGGAGCCGCTCATTTGTGTATATGACTAATCCCCCTCCTTGCCCATTTGTTCTGTGATGGAAGTGCCCTGGGGTGTAACCGGGTATGGTAGGTAATCGCTTAGTTTTGTCTGATAGTTTCGTCTCCTGGATGCAGAGGATGTCAGGTTTGTTTATTGAATTTTGTATTTTGATTTTTAACTCGTTTATGTTTCCTAGCAATCCTCTGGCATTCCACTGCCATATTGTAATGTTGCTTCCCCTGTGGTTCATAGTGACTTCGGTCGTTAATATGTTGATAGCTCCTGCTGTTTTTGATTTAGTTTTGTTTTAGTTCTTTTATTTGTGTTTCAATTAGTTTGAATTGTTGTATACAAATGAGGTTGTTGTTAATTATGCTTTGTTTTATGTCGTTTAGAGCTGTCTCTAGATAACCATCGAATTTGGGTATGTTAGCAGGTGTTCGTTTATCAGGTGGGTGTAGGGTTGTTTGCGTGCATTTGTCTGTTTTGGACGTATTGGTCTGTTTGTTGATTTTCCCGCCCCCTTCCCCTCTCCCTACTGAGTGGTTGGGTTTGGAGGTTGGTGCCAGTTTTTTGGCCAGGTGGTATGGGATGTTTTGTGCATTCATGATTTCTATTGTGTTGTATTCTTTTATCATGTAGGGACACTCCTGGGACTTGGCTAAGTGCGGTCCCCGGCAGTTGGCACATTTAGGGTTTCTCCTACACTCCCCCTTATGGTACCCCCCGCACTGCCTACAGACTGTTTCGTATCTGCAACTGGAGGCAAAGTGTCCCCAGTGCTGACAGTTGGTGCAGAATCTGGGTTTGTTAATATAGGGCTCGAGTCTGAGAAATGGTCCTGAGGGACTGAGCAGGATAAGTGGTTGCAGTGGTGTTGCAGATTCAAGGACAGCTAAGTGATTTTCACTGTTGCTTGATTTGAGCTTATGTGCCTTGGTGATGTGTGTGCCACCTAATTGGAAGTATTCGGTTAGAGTAGTGTTATCCATGTGTTTGCAGTTTTTTGGTAGTTTTATTACTTTTTTGAATGTCATTTTAGGCTGGGTACTGGTTTTTTGGTTATCGTTGTTGCTGTTATGGCAATCGGTGTCTAATTTGTCTGATTTTTGGTTGTTAGTCTGAGTCTTGTCGGTGGTATTTGAATTTGTAATACCTTGTAGCTCGGTGGTGTGGGTGGGGTTTAGAGCTTTCTCCCCAACTTGCCTATGTAATGTGACTTTAAATTTTATGTTGCATAGTATTTCAATTTCTAGGTATTTCGCTATTTGAGCCTGTGTACTACATTGAACAATGATATAGTTTGTGTTGGGTCTTATGACTTTAAATTCACCCCCGTGGACTTTGAGCAGTGCGTTGGTGATGCTGTTTAGACTAAGGTTGAGTAATTGAGATGAGTGACAGGTTATGAAGATGGTGTGTGACATAGGGTGGTACCGATATTTTGGGTTAGAGTTTTCCGACGATAGGGGAGTTGTTTTAACCGGCGTTTTTGATGTGTCTTTTTTAATGTACATGGGTTTTTTACCTTTGCCCTGGCCATCCCACGGGTTTATCTGTCTTTTTGTGGTGGTGGTGGTGGTGGTGGTGACAGGTTTAAGTTTACCGCCTTTGGGGCTGTCGTAAATTAAGTCCGTAGCAGTGAGGGGTTTAGAGGGGCCGGGTGTTTGACTGCTGTTTATTTTACCCTGCTTGTTATCTGTCTAATGAACCTGTTGTTTTCGTTCTACCTTGCCTGCTTGATTTGAATCCGGATTTTGCCTGATGTTCCTACCTAGCATGAATTCATTGCTATGGTTTTGCTGATCGCGTTTGGTTTTTTGGTTAGTGAGTTGTGCAGGCACAGTAGGTTTAGTAGCCTGTTTTTGATTGTTAGTTGGTTCGTCGGGTAGTTTATGGTTACGTGTAGGTTCCGAAACCTTTTTAGTAGCGATGTTCTGGTTGGTTGGCTGGTCTTTGTTCTGTTTGGAGATTTTGGTTACATTTGTTGTGCTATTGGGTAAAGTACCCTGCTTTTGGTTGGTTGTTGCAGTTTTGGGGTTTGCAGGGTTCTGATTTAGAGCCGATGGTAGGTTGTGTCCTGAGTTTTGGTTGGTTAGGTCGGACTGTGATTCATTTAGAGCATTTTCTGTTAAACCGTACTGCCCTAGTCCTAGACCCGAAGTACTGTGAGTTGTGTTAATGATGATCGGTCCAAACGGTTTTTTAACTGGTGATTGCGCTAACTGTAGATACTGGGGTGGATTAATGTTGTGGTCCCTAATTTGGCAGTACTTTTCCAAATATGAGTGATTCGAGGGTAGTGTTGTGTCCATGGCTACTTCCCCCAATTTTTCGCCTGGTATTTGAAATTGTATTGGAGAGTTTGGCGACAGAAGTGCCGCTTGTTGCCTGATTAGATCAGGGGAGAAGGTGAGAATGGGTGAACTGATTGTGTTACAGTTGTACCCTATCGTGGAGCAATTTAAATTGGTCTCGCTCAGTTCCCTGTGTATGTCTGAAGGTCCTATAGGTAAGCTCCCTATGTAAATTGGCGATACGACGTTGTTATTAATGCTATTCATGCCGGTGTGTTGCATGGCGGCCATCTTGGCTTCTAGCTTCTTACGTTTTGTGGTTTGCCACGTTTGTCTATTTCTTTTGAGCATTGCCGATTTCAAAGTAGCTTGCCTATCCATGTTTGTGGTGAGAGTGTTTAGCCAGAGAGTGTTAAAAGTTTTGAAAATGGAGGTATGTTAAAAAGGTAGTAGATGGTCAATTGGCAGCTTTATTTCGTTCAATTGAAAATCGCACAGTGGAGATCTAGTTAGATTTCTTGTGCGGATTCAATCCAGGTAGTTCCTAGTTTGTGTTGCCTAGGGCCTGTTTGCGGAAATAATAGACAATTGTAGAGTGTTAGATTTTAGTACGTTAAAGCGAGAGATAGTCTGGTGTTTTAAACAGCACTGATTTATATGCCCAAAGGCTTAGTGAAAAATTCCTACCTTGAGTATAGATTATGCGTGGTAGTGTAATCCTTACTGTTAGCTGGTTGGAATGGCTTGCGGTATGCAATGTGGGCCGTCTTTCTTCTTGACTGGTAGATAAAGGCGATGATGTCTTTTGTGGGGCCGTAGCTTTTAGCAAGCAGTCCGGATTCTTTGTTTCCTTTTGTTATCCTCTTCTATTCTTCTATTCTAGAGTTGCTCTTCTTGATGTTATTTGTTCAGCGGCAGTGGTAGTTGTTGAGAATTCCTTTTTGTTAGCGCACGATACGTCTGATCTTCACTTGTGGTCAGACTGGAGACTACCCCTGCTTTATATAGTTCAAGCGCGGACGTGATGGAAAACACCCCCTAGATCCAAAAAACTTACATTATCCCTATCATTACCAAAACACGCCGACGTGATGGAAAACACCCCCTAGATCCCAAAAACTTACATTATCCCTATCATTACCAAAACACTTAGACTTAAAAGAAAACACTCACTCACTTTTTTTTAATTGAGTCATATCAATTATAAATTTAACAAGTTATTTTTAAAAAATACGTTATGCTTATAGACGCACTTCAAACAAAACTAAAAACAGACAGTGATTATTGACTCACTTCTATTTGTTTCTAACTTCCTCGCATACCATGAGCAAATTGAATGATTAATTCTTTTCGAGAATATTGGGTAGCCCTGAAAAGGGCTGTTTTTTTTGTAAGAGGAAGGATGACAATCTTTTATCGTCTAAGATTGCGTCCTCGTTTGGCTACACGATAGGGCCTGTTTCTTCGGAAAGAGAAAGAGAACTCTTTCGTGTCCACACGGCAGTCGACAAAACTTCTGTCTTGTTCCTGCTGCTGTTGTTGCTGTTGCTGCTGCTGATGTTCTCTCTGCTCTCTCTGCTCTCTCTGCTGCTTCTGAAGTCTATACTTCTCAGTCCATTCTTCTTTATCTTTTTTAATTTCCTCTCTAAAGAGTTCTTCTATGAGGTTTTTCGTTTCTTGTAGCGTCCTCACATTCTCTATCTCTTCAGGCTTTGGCATCGGATTGTGTCTGATACGATGCAGAGTGACGTAAGCTTCGTTCAGCTTAGCTAGTCTTGAGCACATCTTCGTAGTAGGATGAGTCAAACAATGGATGGTCAGACTGGACTGACTGACTAATGGGGTTTTTATAGATGTAGCCGCCCACTAGGGGCATTTGTACATCTTTTATAGGTACCATATCGGCACCCATTTAGTTGGGAGGGGTTTTACTCCCTCCCTTAAAGTGCTTAAATGCAATATATATTAAGGCGTTCCCCTGAATTACTAAAAAGTAACTATCAGGGGAAATGTAAGCCTATATTGGGGGTGGGTAGGAATAGTACCCACACACACCCACCCCTATCATCCAATCGAGCTGTAAGGTAGCGAGGGGAAATGTTGCCTCATTTCGCTAGTAATTTAGTAGAGGTGGAAGCGGCAAAGGCGGAAAAGGTCCAGGTCCAGGAGGCGCGGGCGACACAGCAGCACACACAGGCCACGCAAGGAGACAGACAGCAAGGCAACGAACGCAGCCCACACCTGAAACGAAAGAACCCTACTTTTTTCAAATTTAGTCCAGTTTTACTAATGGACAAGCCTAACTTCCAATGATGTGTTAGCCACCTTTGCAATTATTCAAATATACAAGTTGAAGAATTGTTATTTAATATCCTATCATTCTAAATAATCTCGTACATTAGCGTACATTTAGTAAGTCCCTAACAAATTTAGAAAATTAAAAATGTCTAAGCGACATATAATAGTGTAGTCAATGGTAGGTATTTTTGGTCTTGAATTTTGTTGGAGGTACCAATAAGGTCAAATTAGCTTTTTAGGGCCACGGAAAAGTTGTTCAAAGAGGGGTACTCGTAACCAAATGAGTCCCCTATTATGGTCAGACTGGAGACTACCCCTGCTTTATATGGTTCAAGCGCGGACGTGATGGAAAACACCCCCCTAGATCCAAAAACTTACATTATTCCTATCATCACCAAAAAAAACACGCGAACGTGATGGAAAACACTCCTCGACGGTTTAGGGTTTTGGAAACGTTTAGATAGTTTGATGTGAGGGATAGAAAGAAAAGTCAAAGAACATTTATATTAATATAAATGTAAAACAAACGAAGACTTTTTGGTTTCAAAACACAACATTTTTATTCAAATAACAAAACAACTCACAAAACACAATTTTTTTCAAATAACAAACACTTTTTCTTCCATAACACTAATACATTATCTTTGACATGGTTGACAACGTTGCGAATTAAATTGAGATTTCCATTGTTGGAAATCATTGGGCCATTGATGTACACTACGTTTCCTAGCTAAAGACAACAGATAGCCATAATAGTCACAAAACCATCTATCTACTTTGTCATCGTTTCGAGACGAATGACGATCAAAATAAGTCACTAAATGTTCTAAAGAATATCCAAGACTGCGATGATGCAGATAATAGATACAATATTGTCCACACACCATAGAATCTGTGCTTTGTAATTTCACATTATTGAATCGTGTCGTCTGGGCATTTCTTCTCATAAAGTCAATGATATCATCTTCAAAAGGGGGTAATCCATACGAATCAAAATACTCCGCACAACCCTCTTGAGGAAAGTAGACAGCTACCCAGTGAGTTCCTGGAAGATGACTGTCATCTGTGTTGATGACATAAGCTTGATTCTCTTGAGGTTTGCGATGAGGTAGTTCATCTTTAGCACACACGACAGGATTCCAAGAAGCAGTGTACGAATTACGGTTCAAAAGATAATAAAGTTCCCAGGTATCCATTTTTTGTTGTGTAGCCTTGCTTTTTTCTCCTTTCTTCACAGGTGATGATAAGACATCAATTCAATCCAGACTTTTTGTTTGAAACGGTCTGATAAGTAACTGATGGTTTGCTTCGTCTCCTTACTTTTGGCCAAGAGAGCTTTGATGCGATCGATTTCTCGAGCAAACAATGGAGGAGAGGAATAATCACGTAAGCCTTTATACCACTGCTGTAACACGTCTTCTTCGGAGATGAGACTCCAAGCTTCGTTCAGATAATCGTCCAATTTTTCTTCTTGACTCATCATCATACATTTATCGTGTTGAATTTGACTGGGATGATCGATTTGACATCCATAACAATCTTTTTTAATCATGTCCCTCATTTTATCTTCTAAGTGTTGTGCAAAACAGGAGACTAACTATTGTTCCTGTTCTGGCCATCTGGATTGCATGATTACTACCTCTTCTTTTTGGTCTTGGGGATCTGATTTTTCTGTAACCTTCCATTCCATTGCTTCTCCACTATTCAAAGAAGGACAAGGGTCTTCCATAATGTCTACTAGTCTAGAATGACTTCTCTCAAACTGTTGATTTCTATGGTATTATCGAATTCAGCATACAGAATAATATTCACCGTTTCGGTAAGAGGTCCTGCAAACTGAAGTTCCACACGCAGTTGCCCCGATTTTATAGGGTGGAAATGTCCCTCGTCGCTGCCTTGGTCTGGAGTAAAATCAAAAGCCCACAAAGTCTAACCTTTTGCATAGTCGTCGTAGGAAATGCCGTGGCTGGTGTTTTGGTTCCTAACTGTCCTGTGGATTCGTACAGTGACAAGTACGACCTCAAGTAATTCTTCTCTTCGCCAAAGTCGGGTTCGAAGGGGTGGGTACACAAAGTTTTGCCATCGCGACTGACTTCAATTTTGGATACTCTGCTGTGTTTAAACTGAAAAGGATTTTCATCGTGGGCACCGTTGAGGGCTGCATTGCTGACGATACCGATGAATAAACGTTTGGGTAACTGTCCTTGGAACAGATGATCTTCGATCTTAGATCGGAGTGCAGCGGCAATGGTAAACGTTTTGACTTCCACGCGACGTATCGGATATTTGGCTGTCGTTCTGCTCAAAGTGTGACTGATATCATTTCCCACTTTAGGTAACACTTCCACACGGCGCACGTATAACCTGGCTTCTTGGATAATGGTTTTGTATTCGTTGGTATGAGCCATCAAATGGAAAGCAGCACTGCTACGATTCAGTCTCAAACGAATATCTACCCCGTTCAGCAAATACTTTTCTTGAAACCACATGTCCAAATGCAAACGATCGAACAGTTCTAAACTACGTCCTTGCAGAATTTTCTTTCGACGGTCTTTAAAACCTACATTGTGAGGATTGGCAGGATTGTCACCCTCAGCTGCTACGGGCAAGGCTGTGTCGTTAAACTTATCTGCGGTGTCAGGTTTCCATACCACGCAAGCATCTAGATGAGTGTTTTTGGCTTCTTTTCCGTACGTCAAGAGATTTTCGAGGTACGCTCGGTAAGGGTAAGTATCCATGCTACTGCTGATCAGTTTGTTATTCATGTACAAATCCACATCGCTGAACAAGAAATGCATGAAATTGTTGACAGGAGCTACTCTATCATTGACTCCTGGATTGGTGTTGTCCGTTTTGGTTACTTTCACTTTCAAATACATGTAACTGTTGTTCAGATCAATGTAATCTTCGGGTTGTCCTTTGATTTCAAACTCGATGGGCGCTGAATCCGTCAAAGAGGAGACGGGATGAAATTCGACCCATTGGGCTTCTTGCATGGTCATCATCGTGGGTGGCATAGCAAAGAGATCCAGTTCCGACTTGGAACAGGCACAAGATTCTTGGTGCATCATTTTTTCTTTATGTTTTTTTCTTCACTTTTAATAATCAAAAATGTCTAAGTCTCGAGAGGTTCTTTTTTTCTTCGTCTTTCTAACTTTAGAGGTACGGAGACCTTTGAAAGGGTGTCTTCGTCGACGCTTTCTACCTTGTCCTTGCTGTGTCCTCAGGGAAGTAGGAATGTCAGACTCGGTACCGTTCAGGGCATTTATAGGACTTTCTCGTCGACCCAAAATTTCTTTACCCGTTTGAAGCAAGACATTTTTGCCTGCTCTCAAAAAAGCTTCTTTAGGGTTTTGTTTGTCAATGACAACATTTTGAAGAAAATCTTTGCCGTGAGTCAATGCGGCATCTTTCAAGGCGTGCAATCTTCGTGACACCATCGGTTTCAAAACAGGGACCACAGAACGAAAGGCTGATTTAAACATATCTCCTAAACCATGTCCTCGTTGTCGAGTGACTCCTTGGTTCACAGGATACATCACTTTTTCAGTTGTTGGAGAATCGTTTTTGAAAATGGAGTTTCACTGTGACTTTCCCTTTGGTAAATGGAATACTTTGTCCTAGTTCTCCTTTTATAGTAATGTTGACACTGTCGAAATACGACTTACTGACGGGTAAATAATGAGGATGTACAAATTCGCGGTGAACGTGATAGGTATTTCCACCTTCCTCGTCAGCGGTAGTGGTATCCACTTTGAAAGGAATGACACGTAGTAACGGTACAGAGGTGTGTCCTACCACGTTGTACTCCACCACATCGGAGTACACAAGCATCAAGTTGAGTGCTTGGTTCATTTCTACAGGGGATCGAAAATATTTTGCAAAGTCCACGTTACTACTTATGCCTGGTATTTATTTTTTGTTCGAGAGCATCTTGAGGTCTCCACCTAAAATATCAAACAATTCAGGACAAAAGGTAATGACTATTATTTTCTTCTCTGAAAATTTGATCATGAAGCGACGAGCCACTTTAATGTACTCAAAAGTAACACTTTCTTTGATTTTTTCCAGGGGTTTACCAAACACACTATTGAATCTGGTTGCAATCGTAGTCAATAAATGTTGACCGTTAAAATAGTAGCCTGCATGAATGGTGATCACATGAGTGGACAGTTGTTTCGTTAAGGGTTCATTTGATTTCTTGGTGTCTATGCCAGTGATACCTCGTTCGTCTAAGGCTTGTTGCAATGGCTTGTCATACACTTCTACTGTAAAAGTGTTTTGATTTTCGACGATGTTTTTGATTTGTGTCGGGTGTATTATTTCAACTAAAGCTGCTTCCCAATGGTCATCTTGATCGAAATGCATGGCTTGAGGTAATTTAGACGTGTAACAGCACAACGTGTTGTTAGGAAACACCTCCATGGAACTGTCACTAGGTAACGTTAAGTAAAATTGGTTAATGGTGTTGTTCATAATTCCAATGTTCTTCTGTCCGAGGAGTCACTCGAGGTTAAAGGAGTGTCTAAAAGAGGATTGTAATTGGAAGGGTGACTGTCAGGAGAATGACTAACGTTGGACGCAAGGCTCCCAATATTGTTACTGTTGTTTCCGTTGTAAGAGTATTTCAGGGAAGGATTAGGAAGAAGATACTCGATGCAACTGCTGAGTAAAATAGTCCACAATTGTTTGTCTCCTTGTTGCAAACTCAAATTAGCAATGGCTGCACCGATGACACAATACACTACAAAGATTTGACAGAAAAAGACGATTTGTGTTTTAGGGACACGTTCTCCACACCACACCCACAAGGGTTGTTTTGTAAATCTTGCAGAGAGGAAGTGGGTGAAGGAGTAGTCACTGTGGTCGATGAAGCTGTATTAAAGGGCATGATGATCACTTCTTTTTATAGTCGATGACTTGCGCAGCGTCAATCTAAGAATCAAAACTAGGAGGATATCCTTTTCAATGTACTTTGACTTCTTTGACACGACGTTTTCCTACTTTACGGGTTCTTCGTTCGAGAAGATGCTTTCAATGTCGTACACGTCGTCTTCTTTTTTGGTGACACGTTGTAACTCAGGCAAGTAAAATGTTCCTTTTAATACTTCTCCGTTCATGTCTTCCAATTTATAGACGGTAGGATGACGATCATGCACTCGTCCAGTAACACGAAACAATTCGGTGGTCCAGTTGGGTAAGTAACCTCTGTCGAAAGTGCGTTTAGTTTTACCAATGCGTACCCAATCTCCCGGGGTTAACACTTCTCTACCTTTCTTGGGGACAGCCATCGTCCGGGACGTACCAAACAGACGCTCAAAAACAGTCACTTCGTTGTCGGGTGTCACCTCTTGTGGGGCACGTCCAATGCTTCTATGGTAAGATTGATTGTAGGCTTGGACTAAGTGCGGTAAGATGTCGATGTACTTGAGAGTGTGTTGATGCGTAAAATATTTCCACATGCGTTCTTTCAAGGTACGTTGAAAACGTTCCACGATACTGGATTTGGTTTCAGGATTTTCGGTGGTGAAAAAATGAATGTCACGTTTCTTTAATTCTCGTTGGAAAGCTTGGTTCAGAAATTCGGTGCCTTTGTCGGTTTGCCATCGAAGAGGGTGACAACCACTTTGTTTCAACACCAGTTGCAAAGCTCGTACTAACTCTCCGCTCGATTTGGATGTCAATGGTACGACCCAGGCAAATTTAGAAAAGACGTCGATGACACAAAACAAATATTTGTAGCCACGATTGTAAGTGGCTAAATGAGAGACATCGGCTAAATCGGCTTGCCATTGATGATCGATACCTTCCACTTGAGTGCGACTTCTGTGAAATTTTCGTCGAATGGGTTTGTGTAAAGTGTACGTCGCTTGTTCTTGTAACCATCGTTGTACTGTAGGTAAACGAAGCTTTTTCAGGCGAGTTTCGGCAGCACGATACAATTTATGAATGCCTCCGTAACCAGCAGGGTGAGATGGATCGTAATAAATGCTGGCTAAAACCTTCTCCATGGTTTGGTTAATAAGGTACCCACTCTTCGAGGATATTGCTTTGGGTGGGACGAAATGGGGGTTGTTTGGAAACGGTGTTACGTGTCCGATGAGACACAGGAGTTGCGTCGAGGGTATTGGTGGTGGTAGTGAAGGTAATGAGATAGCTTCTTTGGCCTTCTTTTCTTTTTTCACTTCTGCTTTCCTTTCTTTCTTTTTCACTTCTGTTGAAGAGGGAGTGGCCATCATCTTTTTAACCCAAGTTTTGAGTTCTTCTCGTGGGGGAGTGGGGGAAGGGGTTAACAAGGAAGCGGCAATCTTACTCGAAATGGGAGTGGTGATGGTGGGTGTTTGAAAGAGATCCTGGGGTTCTTCTTCCTTGGGTAATGGTGGAGTGACGTCTGTTTTAACCACTGTAGAGGGTGAGGGTGACGGACTATTCATTAGAGCCTTAAAATCGGACAAAGTGGGTTGAGCTGTTTGTTCCACAGCTTTCTGATGAAAGAGTTGTAGTCGTTTCAAGAGTTGACCGTACTTTTGTGATTTTTCGGTTTCGGATAAATCGTGACGATGCATCAAAGATTGCAATTTGTGTTGTAATTGGGACATCTCAGCCAAATTAGGATTGGGGGGGGGTAAATGAGGGGTTCATTGTTCTTGCCAATGATGGTATTCCATCCATCGTTTGTAAGGAACCAAAGTCAGTTTTCGTCCTTCCATAGGCTTTCAAAGGTTATGTCTGAGATTGTGGTGCTCCATAGTGTCCTTTTATCTTCTACCCATTCCTTGGGTAAACCAAGGAATGGGTAAACACTTGGGACAGCCCTTGGGTCACCCCTTGTAGCAAACCTGGTATTATGCCTGTCAACAAAGGAGCAAGAAAGGGTAAAAATCCTCCCCGTTGCACTAACATCTTTTTCTTTTGAGGGACGGGTATTTTCTTTTGGACCATTTGACGAAGAACGTGTCGATGTTTGGCTAAGCATTTTTTCTGGTGTGGAGACAAAGGTATCGTACCTTTCAAAACATTCAAACAACATTCGCACATGGTATCGATGACATCTTTGGAGGCCGTTTTATTGATTTGTTTTCGCATGGGTGGAGAGACTTTTGACAGGACAGACAACATGTCTCCGTGTTTGGCTAAACGAAGAGGTAGTCCTTTCCTTTTCTTTCCTTTGTGGGGTGTATAAGAATGTTTTTTGCGAGGTGACATTTTTGCTTGTTCGTTCCAGAATTACACTGGTGTCAAAGACTTGATACACACCCTCTTTTATCTTCTTTTTCTATTGGCTTCTCAAAAAGCTAGCGGCATGCCTCACTAATTCATCAAAAGCAGGGCTAAAGATACCAGTTCGGTTATTAGCTGAATTGATTAATGTACTTATTAAAGATCCTCCCTTTTGGTGACTTCTCTTTTTCTTTTGACGGCTGGTATTTTCTTTTGCGTCTTTGGACGACGAACGTGTCGATATTTGGCTAAACGAGAAGGTAGTCCTTTCCTTTTCTTTCCTTTTGGATTTGAATAAGAATGTTTTCTGCGAGGTGGCATCTTTGCTTGTTCGTTCCACACTATCACTAACGTCAGTGACTTGGTACACACTCTCTTTTATTTACTAGCGCTTCGTCAAAACGGTAATAATGTGTTTCCCAAAAATGTCAAAGGATCCTCCTTTTTGGTGACTCTGCTTTTTCTTTAAAGGACGTTGATGTTTGGTTTTAAAGCTTTTGATGAGATGACGACATTGTCTTTTTCCTGTTTCTTTTTGGGTAGCAGAACGTCGAGAGTTGTGGTGTGTACGTTTTTGAGGAGACATTCTTGAGTGTTCAGCAGGGGTACAGAAAATATTGATTCCTGTTATGGTCCTCAAGTCATTTTTATACTGGAATACGACGCCACTGATTATCTTTACGTCGTATCAACTTCATGGCAGGTAACACACGTCGTGAAGGAGTTCGCAATGGACTCAATCGGGACAGTTCTTGTTTGGACAAATCTAGCAAACTCTTTAACATGCCAGATCTTTCTTGGACTTTGACTTTGGGGGCAGGTACTTTGTGAGCAGCTGCTACTGACGCTAATGTGGACGAGGGTGTCACCGGTGAAGGAGACGTTTTGGGAGACGCAGATTTCCAATGTTTCATCAAATTAGGAAAAACGTGTGTCAAATTGGCTTTGGCTGGCATCACTCGCAACGGAGACGTGGAAGCCTCTGAGGCTACTGGCAACGTAGTCCCTACCAAACGTCCTTGTAGATCTTTTCTTACAGGTCGTGGTTGACGAAGGTAAGGTTGTGTCCTGGCCGAAGTACCTCTTTTGCGGGGGATCGCTTTTTTCTGTGGACTTTTCTTTTTCTGTGCTTTGGTCTTGCCACCCTTGTTCTTTTTCTTTGGGGTTCGTTAGGCTTTTTTTTGTTTTTTTGGGGTGAACTTTGGAAGCATTGGGATCCCATTTTAAAAGGGAACGAATGATGACACCTCCTAGAGAACCACTACCTCCAGGTTTCAATATGATTTGCTTTTTTATTTGAGTGTCGATGCGAGGATTGGCTAGTTGCGTCAAGCCTAATTTGTTTCTGTCAAAAAAGCGTTTGGTTTGATGTGGAATGTGAATGATCCCTTGCAGTATTTGACGTGCTGTCACCGTAAACCATCGTAAGACTTCTTTGAGACTAGCTTCTAAGACGTGAGCACGTCTTTGTGGATTTTTTTCGCGGCTGATACCGTACAAGGCACGAATCAATTTGATGGGAAGATGAGCCTGAAGGGATGTCATGTTGACGATGTATGAGACCAGGTCAAAGTGACCCAAGGTTTTTATAGATTTTTTTAGTGCTTCATAGTGTTATGTCGACGACGAGGACGTGTACACGACAGGCCCTCCGTCTTGGCACCAGTCGTGAAACAAATCGGTACGAAATCGCAAATAATCAGGGGTAGTGGGTTTTAAATCCACGAGTAAATAGGTGTGTGGCAATTGAGTGGCATCATCGTACGCATGAGTTAGCCAAGGTGTTCCTAACTGTTTGGCTAAGACTTGCACTTGTGATTTATCTCGAGGACTTTTAAACAAGACCACGTAATGAGCATTGAGACTAATGGTACGATGGGCTTTACTTTGTTGAAATAAATTTTGTGTAATGTAAATGACACTGGCATTACGATCATGTCCTTTACGTGTAAACCACAGTTTAATTTCATCTTCGTCTTCTCCTAACATGTCGTCAAAAATGACCCAATGCGTTTGACTAGGGTCAGACACGATCCCCTCGTCTTCTTTAGGAATGCCTTCCACAAACACAATGGAATCCCCTTGACTTTCTTGCAAGAGGCTGTATGACGTTTGCCACTCTTTGTAACACCACACGATACGCTGAGGTGGACGATCGATCAAATGATGTTTATGTTCGATCAAACGTTTGACAAATTCGGTTATGCCTGAACCGCTCGGTCCAGCAATTAACATGTTAAAAGGATGACGAAGATACAATGCTTCCCAACTAGCATGATCTAAGTGTTCGTCAATGACTTTGAATGTGGAGGAGGAAGGAGGAGTAGAAATAGGTGAGTGAGTCATAGTCGTGTAGGGTATGACAGTATTGACACAAAAACAGACAAGACAAGAGGTTTTTATACTTTTTCTCAAGACACGTTTATTTCAAGGCATGTTTAAATTCGAACAACACAAAAAACAAATATACATAATAACCAAATGGATAAATACAGGAATAAAATACACAGGGAAACAATCAAAGTGACATATAAACAAGTTACTGTACAACATGGTTTGGGAAACGAACGTCTTCTAGAGGTAGTGCATAATGTTCTTATAGTCTCCTCTACATGGGGTATAGTCACATAGGTGTCTTCTCGAAAGGGTCGTTGTGGGGAAATGTCCATGACAGTTCTGTCTTGAACAGAGGGATTGTCCTGGGTGACAGATTCTTTCTCTTCTTCTTCTGGTACTGTCACTAACACAGGTTTAAAGTGACTTTTTTCACTCGACGATGTATTTTAGGAACACAACGCTTGGGCATAATGGAATGTTTCATTTGTCCAAGCCTCAAAATCCCAACTTTTCCAGTGACGTACATCTGTCCAATGAGGGTGTAAATCACAAGCTACACACACATCTTCGTGCACCGCTTCCGTACGTAAAAGTTGACGAATCTCTTTTTCCTGGAGAGGACGAGACGTATCCAGATGAAAGCGTAAGGCTTTGAACAGAATGAGTCTCTCGTGAACATTTAAACGAGTCACCATAATGTCTTTTTTTTGTTAAGTAGTGTTCGTAAAGTGTCCACACAAAATCGGCAGGTAAACGAAATCCCAGAAAGCAAGTCACTAAAACACACACTACACGTCGACCCCAATTCATAGGGTACAGTTCTTGCAATAAGTGTTCGTAATCTTTCACCGTGTGAATCTTCTCATTGATATCCTTCCACGGAATCTCTTGGATCACCAGTGATAAAGGTTGTGGCATGGTTGTTCTCTTTTATACTTCTTTAGGTCGAAGACCAAAAGTGTATATTCTGCACAGAATCAAAATTTCTCCAAAAGCGAAAGTGATTAATATAACGTGTAATTTCGTCCCACTGCCATTCAGGGTAACGGTTAAGAAGGATCAAAACATCTTCAGATGTAAACGTATTAGACGTAAATTGGAAACAGAGCAAGAAAACACCCTTGATCCAGAGAAATCTAACACGTTGGTTAATTTTTGTCACTTTCCTCTTGTGAATTTCACGACACAAAAGTTCTACAGTCACCCCTTGAGATTTTTCTTTCGCAAGACTCTGCCAAACGTCCTTGTAGATCTTCTCTTGCAATTCGTGGGGTAATCCTTGAATATTATGTTTTATATTATATACTGGTCTAGGTTTGTTCAACGACATGGAGCAGTAGTGTCACTTTCAATCACTTGGTCCCACTAAAGGTAGGTATTGACAATTCGGAGACCATCGAGCATGTTCCAGGTAAGCGGAATCTTTATGTTCCCACTCGTAAATGGACACACCACAACTGAAGCACTTGACTTTATTCCCTTCACCCAAGTAGAAAAATCCGGCTCTGGCTAATTCTTCAGGAGTTGGTCCAGGCAGATATTTTGGCCATTTATCTTTGAAAGTTTGGAATCGGCTTTTAAAGTAACATTATTCAGGCAAACTTGTTGGGAACGAATATTCGACTCTCCTCACTTCAGTTCGATGTAGGTACGGTGAAATTCCTAGGAGTCCACGATAACGTGTGGCACCGCTTTCGCATCCCTCAGGTTTGACACGTCCAGCATCACTTTCCAGGGTAGATATAGGGGTAGTAGTCATAGCAACGTTCCCACGATATCCTGCTGAATCGCTAAGACCACAGCACCTGGCATCACTACAATCGCAAAGTTTAGCATCGCACTCTGTAACGCAATTACAGTGCATACCGCAAGGACACTTACAGTTTCCTTCCGGACAACTTCCCTTGCAATGCATGGGTCTTATCCATTCAGTACTTTTCACACTCTGGAAAGGTACATTTGTTTTACAATCCCCAAATTTGAATGATGTCTGTTTAAATGGATTCATCTTCTTTTCGCTTGGTTAGTTACAAATTAACTATGGGTCTTAGACAATGTCCCTTTTTATATACTGTCCAATTTTGATGTGACCGTAGGGGAGAGTGAAGTGATTGGGAAGTCGTACTCTTTTTTGGTACACGATTTGATAGACTTTTTCCAAAGGTCGGCTAACGATTTGGTGTGTGGGTAAACGAACAATCTTGTGCGGCTCGTGGGTGGTCACTTGAAACGTTTCATCCTCTCCCGACTGTAAGGCTTCTTGAAGTACGTCAAAGTACGTACCACTCGACTGGTGCGATAATTGAGAGTCAATCCTTTCACTTTACATTCAGTGTGCATTTCTCCTTGGGAGTCTCGGTATTCGTAGCCGTAATTTTTAGGACCGCCACTTGCAAAACTTAGAATCTTGTTGCCGGGATGTTCATCGGTCCAGGCTCCTAAACGGTCTCCTTCGATGACAGGGTTACACTGGTTCGGTCGGTGAATGTAAATGCAACTGTCCGTGTCAAAATACAACACGCGATCTCCTAACAGTTCTAACACTTCGTACAACTTTAAGCGAGCGTGGGCTGTCACGTAAGCCGCAATGATGACATTTCCAAATTTGTCGGCTTCTATAAAGTCTAGTTCTTCTTCGTAATTGACTAAGATCAAGTCTTCACGAATGACGTCCACGTGTTTCATGACTTTGGTTTTGTCGTGAATCATCTGGAAGTAGCGAGACGGTTCGGACAAATACTCCGTCTTGGGTAAAGACGGTCGTTGTGCCATTTTACCCCACAAACAATTGAGCATGACTTTGGCAAACGACCGTCTTCCTTCGTTTTCCTCGATGTGGTCTAAAGTGATACCTTCCTGCTCCCGATATTTTTCTTTGAATATCTTTTGTTCTTCGGGAGTGTGACACCAGGAAGGATAGCCGCTAGCTTCTTGTTTTAGTTTTAAAAAGGCATCCACGTAGTCTGCAAAAATACCTTTCTGTCTCTCGTCGCCTTTGCAGTATTGTTGTGTCTTGGGAAAGTGATAAATTTCGTACACTTCTAACAGTTGGTATCCCAGGTCCAGAGCTTTAAACAATTCCACGCTCACCCACGTTCCTGTCAAGGCACGTTCTTCCTGGCTGTGCTGACAAGGTTGGTCTTGGTTGCACGTTTCGACACATGTGCGACACAAAGGAAACATCAGTTTTCCTTGGCAATGGCGAGGTAAAACGGGATGGTACAAGTCTGTGGGAGGTAAGACTTTACACTTGATTAATCCTTCGTACTGACGAATGTGGTCCAGGTCAATGTGTTCTCTCATTAATTCTGGATGCCCTACGGGAAAGTGACAATATTTGCACACGTAAGGATACAACGAACACACGTCCAAGTATTTGATTTCTTCTCCCTTCTCCTCGTCCGCTTTGTACAGCAAACAAGTGGCATTCGTCCGTCCTCCGTACAAACTATCCCGAGGGTTCAATGGGTCCACCAACTTGTAACTTTCTACGATGCGTTTAAACTCGGGATCGGTTTTCAAACGCTGATCGTACTCGTGTTCCCACATTCCCACCACCTGGTATCCTTGCTGTTCTAACTTCAAACGTCGTTGACACGTGGTCTGGTAAAAGTCTTCCATGGTTCGTTGTAAAAACTGATTTTTGGTGTTACGCTGAGTGTAGCATAGGGGACATCCGTGAAATAAGCATCCGTTAAACTCGTACACGATCTGAGGGTTTTCTAAGTCCCAGCCATCCACCGAATACGTTCCAATGGTCTTTTCGCCTCCTCCGTTGCGAGCGTGTTGGATCCATTTGTCTTCCTTGTCGCACAAGTAATGGAGCCAGCGTAGGGCTTTGACAGAGTATTGACGTTTGACAAAATTTTTCGTTTGAGGACCGCTGACAGCTAGAGTATTTTCAGGCATAAAGCGTTTTCGGTACACTAAGGAACACGCTTTGGCGATGGTACAAGCTTCTTTCAAAGGATCGATCCCTCCGTACTCCATGAATAATTCTCGAAATTTTCCACAGCAACGTCGTAAAATGTCCACGTCAGATCGACAGTACTTTAACATTTCTTCTTGAAAATCAAAAGGGTCCGAGGCGTGAGTCTGGTACCAAGCATGGAAAGCTTCTCGTTGTTCGGTGCGCATGTTGTCGGGGTCGTAGTCGTCAGCCTCAGGCAAATGGGGTAGAACGGCATGTTGATTGGATTCAGTATTAAAAAAGTGTGGAAAATAATCTTTAGCCAATTCTGTCATTCCAAACGTTTTAGGCATACGACACAAAGGCATGGCCAAGTAACACATTGAATCTTTAAACTGTACTTGTCCTACTTGCGTAGAAATGATTTTGGCTCCGTTTAAAGTCACTTGAGGTCGTTCGGTACTTTGTTCCGCATAGTATCTGAGCAGAAATTGCCCATCGTATCCCGAGAAATTGTGAGCCATGACCTTGGCATGGCGATGACAATCGCCGTAACGTTCAATGTCTTCTGGACTCCACGTTTCGTCAATGGGGTTAAGGATCCATTGGGCAAACTTGGCTAACGTGTTTGACCCTCGAAAGATTTTTTCACGTCCTCCAGGAATCTTGCTGCAGTAAGGGCAATGACTAAAGATAGGTTCTTGGATGCACTTCTCGCACGCACGGTGAGCTACGCAGAAATTAGGAATGTGAATACCATTTTCTTGCATGCATTCGAAATCAAAAAAGATAAAATTCCCTTTCTTCTGGGTATCTTCTGGTTGGGGTTGATATTTTTGAATGAAGCATTCGTGTTCCAAGTCCACGATTTGGTGACAAATGTGACATCGTTTCTTCCCTCGACAAACGTGTAACTTAACACTATTGGTACGTATGCCTTGTCCACAAGTAGGGCACAATCTCAGCAGCTGACAAGCACATTTTTGCTGTGAACCTTGCATCTTCAAATGTTGTTGGTAACAGGTAAGACTGACAAAAGTGCGCTGACACACAGGGCAATGCACTCTTTCTTGTCCTTGGTCCAGACAAGGCTGTGAGGCCAAACACCCCTCACATTTTGATCCACAATGCTTGTGTTGTTCTCGATTGTTATAACCATAGTCACATTTTTCACAGTAGTAACTGTATCCCTGGAATGCAGTGATTCTGGTGATGGTATCAAAATGACCATCGTGATGATAGACGTGAATGTATTTTCCGTCTTTGAAATCGTGGCCTCGAAACAAAAGTGGACCTAGCACTTCTTGAGGGTGTACTTTCAAAGTGTAATGTGGTGTCAACACGTCTTGTAATTGTTGCATTTCTGGAATGCCACAAGGAGTGTCTTTGGATATCCCCGCTTGCTGTAACAGGAGTTCTGCTTCACTTCTTTGTTTGGCTCGGTCCGATTGTCGAATAGTTTTCCAGGCTCTTTTCCATTCTACTGTGTTGTTCTTGTTGGCATACGTTCGTCCCACAACGACAGCACGGGCTAAACACATCTGGTCTTGAGGATTGTTAATTTGGACGAGGCTTCGCTTCATGCTGCGAAGGCTGTCCACCAATAACACTTTTTTGCATCGTCCGGTCCCCTGGGGAAGAGACACATGGGTCATGAACAGTGTGGCTTTTCCATCGTCGATGTGAAACTTGTCATTGGATTGTTGCACATGCTGAATTTTGTCGATGACTTTGGAAGGTGTTAATTCTGATGGGTTAGTAAACTCGATCCAAACGGGAGACTTTAAATTATCGTGATGAATAGAAAGTCTCAAGCGATCGTCTTCTTTGGCTTGATATTGCTGTTTCAATGCAGTTAACACAGAATTCCACACCTCAGTAATGAACCCTTCTGTATTCTCCAAAGGTACATTGGACTTGAAATCTTTAAACTTTACGGCATACGTGTAAGGCGTAGTTCTAAATTTTCGAGAGGAACGCTTTTCCGTCTCTCGAATATGATAGTAATTTTCAGGGTTTACTAAGGGTGGTGCACTTTGCTTGGACGTCGATTGTCTGGGTGTAGATTTGGACTCACTCATGTCATCTTCAAAATCACTGGCATGAATTTGAGCCAAGACTTCAGCTACTGTGCTAGGCGATACATTACGTTTCTGTCTCTTACTGTATTTTCCTTTCTCTACAACATGATGCTGTCTTTTCATCTTGTCTGCAAAAAGTCAAATGACTACCTTTTAAAGACCATAACCCTTATATATTCATGTCCGATCCATGCATATAAAGGGTCAGTGTCTAACCTTTCAGTATTCATTTCACTCTCACATTGACCAGAACGATGGAAGAACCTACACAAGTGGAACTTCTCATCAGGGCTTTACGTGGGGTCATACGAAAGTTTTCTTCAGACCAGCCGACGGACTACTCTTCCTCCTATCGAGATAAAAGTCAAGATACTTGCTATATCTGTAAGAAGAAAGGGCACTGGGCTACAGAATGTTCAGATCGTGACAAAAATAAAAAAGGTACCGATAGAGACAAAAGTCAACATACCTGTTATTATTGTAAAGAGAAAGGACATTGGTCTCCAAACTGCCCTAAGAAACAACAGGAGCAGGAGGAGGAGGAAAGAAATTCTGAACAGGAGGAGGAGGAAGAGGTACCCTCCCCCAAGGAAAAACCCCGACACGTTCACAAAGACAAGAAAAGAAGAAGAAATGAAAGTGAAGAAGAAGAAGAAGAAGAAGAAGAAGAAGAAGAACCTATGAGAGTAAAGAAAATGAAAAAAAAGAAAGAGTGAAACAGAAGAAACTTATGAAGTTTTTTAAAGTGGTATTGTGTTATGTTATGTTGTGATATTGAATTGTAACGTTTGTACTAGAATAAAACAGAGAGAAAAAAACGTAAGTGTCTCTTGGTTTTGATTTGATAGAATAAGAACCTACACTCTTACATTCATTCACTCACACGTACATAATGGGTTTTAATAAAGACTTTTCAGTTTTCATTAAATTAGGCAATTGACATAGTATTTATTTTCGAAATAATTGGAGTGGCCCTGAAAAGGACCGTTGGTGTTTTGTAACAAACAAAACAAACTCAGAAACGGGACGAAATCCTCTTAAGCTGTCTTAAGCCTTTGCCACGGCCAATACCTACTTCGGGACTGGTGGTTCCTGTCAATGATTTGGTAGAAATCACTAACGGTGGTAAGGTAGACGTAGTCACAGAGAGATTGGGTTGTTTCGCTCGAGACGGTCTTTTTCTCTTCGGTCGTGATAAAGAAGTCTGATACATTTGTTTCAGACTCCTTAACTCTGCTAAAATATCTAAAAGTACCGTCGTGACTGTTTGATTTTCACTATTTTCTTTCTGTCCTTGGCCTTCATTCTTCTCTGCTGCTGCTGCTGCTACTGTTTCTTCCTGGTGTTTTCTTCTTGCTTCTTCTTCCTGCTGTTGAATAAGAAAATCTTGTTCTTCTACTTTCTGTTGTTGTAAAAATCGCTCCAATGCTTCTTTTTGTCTTTGCTTAAAATCATCGACGTGTACATAAGAAGATACAGAAGGCAACGATGGTTCCGGAATAAATTCTTGCGATGTTAAAAAATCCACAAAATCCCAGTTAAAATCCACTTCTTCTGGATGTTGATTTGTCATGACTTTAGTAGTCACTGCTGGTCCGTGACTTGCTGACTCTACTCCAGGCTCACTCCAATTCATCGTCTTCTTACTGTCCGCCATCATTGACAACTCTCTCGAATCGATTGACTGCGCACAGGCACTAGTGCCTCTATATAGAAAAGGTGACGTCACAGACTGCTCTCTTCCGATTGGATGGCTGTGACTGACTTTTGTAACGCCTGTTTGGATTGGTCGATACACTCAATCCGTTTCGATCCGTTCTTCCCCTATAAATAACCGCAGTACACGGCATTCACTTCACCTGTTCTCATCAGAAGATGTGGACTAACGTTGAATCGTCAACCCTTGTGTCTAGCATGCTGTTTAGGACTGACATACCCATGTATGTCAGATCAGCGTGGAGTGTCATTCATATGACGGAAACAGCCTTTTGGAAGAGAAGGGTATACGTAGAAAGACAAGGTTGTTTGAAGAGAGTTCTCTTCTATGGACCCACAGTAAGGAGAAGTTTAAGGAAGAGAAGAAGATCTGTGAGATGCCCTCTATGTTAACAAGACAACGTTAACATTACACATAACGGTCCTTTTCAGGGCCACTCATAAGTCTCGAAAAGATATTAGCTTTCTTTGCCGCCATTTTTGTCCCTTGTCACTCTACAGTCTCCTATACCAATCATATTCCCCATGTTATATTTCCCTTGAGGCTATATAGACCCACTATGTTAAATTTCCCTTGACGCTATACAGACCCCATGTTAAATTTCCCTTGAGGCTATAGTACCCAAGCTGTTTTGAGGCTATAGTGCCCCAAGCTGTTTTTGACTGGATTTTCCTTGGGGCTATAAATCTTGAGGCTATAATCGCCCAAGCCCTTTTTGACTGGATGTTCCATTGAGGCTACGGTGCCCCCTATTACTACTGACATGCCATATACAAGTAATCTCTCAAATATTGTCCAAACGAACCACTCATTTACAACATAAATGGTTTTTACTTTGCTTTTAAACATTCATTCGAAAGTAATGACAAGCTAATAAGTGACATATACAGTTAATAAAATGAACAACATTTTTTAAAGGCATCAGTTCGGTTATATACTTGAGCTACATATTTGTTTATAGGAAGCAATATTTGGGATTTTTAATGCACATCTTGTATATACAACCTGTTTTGGAAGCCATATTTGGAAGTTGGCACAATAACAAATGTTTCCACGTCTTAGACATTATCGGGTAAGTTTTAAATTCGGTTCATAAGTACTATATTTATTCAGTAGATATATAATTCATGTATTTCGCCAAGCAGAAACTATATATTCTCTTTAAAATTGGAACCACGTAGGACCATATTATTCATTAATGAACCTTTCATCTTGGCATCCGCTTTTTAGTTGCTGTTTCGAAGAACTAATATATAACGTTTCATCAAACAATTAAGCTCATAAATAAAACTCGTGTACAGATTGGGATATTACACAATCACATCATGTCCAAACAAAAGTTATTAGTGTAGTACAATGTCATGTAACTACATATGGGATGTATTCATAATAACGAAACGTGAAGTCTGGTGTACACTATTGTACTTTTATACTTCTCAACGTTTAACATCAATACAGTGTAGTTGTATAAAAACAACTATAAAACAGCTTTTGCTCTTTCATTGTTCAACTTCACCAAACGATTATAAACATTATATATAAATATAACATTATAAAATGTTAGTGAAACACCAAAGAGATACACACTCAAACAAACGCTCGTACCCACAGACATACATACAGACAGACTGACAAACATATAAATACATACATACTTGTTCATTCATAAACGAATATATACATAAACACCCATATACATCAAACACATGTTTAGTCTATAGCCAAATTATACTGCAAGATCATGTAAAATATTGCAAACTTTATTGGGTTTGTCTTATTATTCAATTTACGTTTCCTATCAAGTATATTAGTGGCAGATTCGAATTATTTTTTCACGTATTTAGTACAAAGTTGTATTTGCATCATGTGTAAGCTATATTACTCGTAACATCTGGATTGTTAAGGATTGCGTCTTTGATGTCATCACAAAAGGTCACATTTTTACCTTTTACAAGCCTTTGATTTGGCTTGCTCACTGTAGTTTTAATACCGGGATGATTCGAGTTCATGTTGAGTGGCCAAATCATTTAAGTGTTACATACCTTGCCGAGTGACATCGTCACACGTTCTTACGTAGAATTAGCTCTTAAAATCCCTTTTCTACAATATTTACTTTGGATTACTCCTGGCTGTGGGATAACACATTTTCCAGGGATCCGATGTATTGCAAAGCTGTCCATCTCAAATATCACTTGAAGGATTACATTTGTCACCTTATCTGCAAAGTGTTTATTTTATTGTTCAGTGAAGCTGGAACGTTTGATGGTTTTGTTTTAAGTGTCGTTTATTATGGTTCGCAGTATTCATGGCTTCCTTCAAGCGATCTTCATCTTGTTCACGTTTTTATTTAACTATTAACTGTCTTTTCCCGAGCCCACAAATTATTGTTATGCTGCTTGTTTGCATCAATTATTTATGTTTATGTTTCCTACCAAGTATATTAGTGGCAGCTTGGAATTATTTTTCCCATATTTAATACAAAGTTGTATTTGCATCATGTGTAAGCTATATCACTATGATAACTTTCGTAACATCTGGATTGTTAAGGATTGCTTCTTTGATGTCATGACAAAGGTCACACTTTTACCTTTTACCAGCCTTTGATTTGACATGCTCACGGTAGTTTTAATACCGGGACGATTCGAGTTCATGTTTATTGGCCAAATCATGTAAGTGTTACGTCGTCACTTATTCTTACGTAGAAGTCGCTCTTAAAATACATTTTCTACAATATTTACTTTGGATTACTCCTGGCTGTGGGATAACACATATTCCAGGGATCCGATGTATTGCAAAACTGTCCATCTCAAATATCACTTGAAGGGTTATACTTGTACCTTATCTGCAAACCTTGCTCTGACAGTGTTTCTTTTACGGTTCAGTGAAGCTGGAACGTTTGATGGTGTTGTTTTAAGTGTTGTTTATTATGGTTCGTACTATTCATGGCTTCCTTCGAGCGATCTTCATCTTGTTCACGTTCTACATTTAATTATTAACTGTCTTTTCACGAGCCTACAAATTATTGTTTTGCTGCTCTTTACCATCAATTATTTATGTCGGACTGTAAAACGTTATTAACCTATGCACCATATGGAAATACGGAATTGTTAAACAGAGAAGACGTTGCTTGTAGCATAGTTACTCAGCATATTTCTTATATTAATGTTCTCACAGGAAGAATGGTATGTTTTGATCAGGTAACCACATACAAATTGATATACATATGTGTGTTTGTTTGTCTTCCATGAAGGCACTGCCTGGGAGAATATGTCGATTTATGAGTTGCACACATCCATCGAACCCAAACGAATGCCTGAAAACGTTTTTCAGTGCAGCTCCTGGAACCACGTGTGGAATAAATATGGTATTTTCTCCTTCTTTATATATATATATATATATATATATATATATATATATATATATATATATATATATTACACTACATGTGAAATATATATTTCAGTACATTCCTCTCTAGGCTACAAATTATTCAGAACATCGTGGATCGTGTTCAGATTTCTAGGTTGAAAAACTCATAAGTCAGATGACAGTTCTTTCAAATATCTATGAGGTATGCAACTTAATGTATATTAATTAAATTATATTTGGTTTTATAAGAAACCGTTTAATATCTTGTACAATGATTCCAACTTAAATATAGTCCTTTAGTTTGCTATATCTACTTAAATGCAAATCAATTAAATTAAGAACCCTATGTTTATAAAGCTTCGAAATATAACGATCCGCTTTATACATTTTAAATTATGCAAAAAAATATTTTTTTTCTTTTTGTGCAGTGGTGTCAACATGGACTGTGTGTTAAGATTCATCATACATAAGTGAGTATATCATTTCAGTTTATCTCTAAAGTTTTAATAGTTTTCATGCCAGATTCGTCATTAAATGGATGCATCATAAAATACAGCGCAAATTTCAAAGGTACACCAGTTGCCTCTATATCATCTGCATCTATTGATGGTAAAATAAATGAACACAATGGAAAATGTGCACTTCATATTTATCTGCTTATAATGTTTTAATTAATTTATTGCGATGCATTAAACGTTTTTGATCATTTGATTATAACCTTACAATTATGATGGTACTGACGAGGGCAAAGAAAATTATTGTGACAATGACGATGCTAAATAATATATGCACTTTTACTTTAATATTTAGAAAAGCAGTCATATTGCAATTTATACGAGGTGAAAATTAGTTAAATCAGTCCCTTGCATTTTCCAGGTCCATATTGCAGTCTTCAAATTTTAGCCAAGCACGAAACTGGAATATGTTTCGGGGTTAAGAGTTGCGTGTCAGGATACTCAAACTTGTTTATCATTTACTCACTAATTCTGGATAATCGTAGATACTTACAATATGTTTGCTATGTTCAGAGCAAACGATTGACTTTAGCAACTGGACAAAATATGATATTAAGTTTCAATCCAGTCTGATTACTTGTCTAATGTTTAGGTTTATTGTCATGAAAAATACTTCCTACGAAAACAAAACTAAATCACCGCACTTTTATGCTGGTGTCCTGCTGATTTTATTTGACCAAATGTATGCTGTTGTAATGGCTATTTCCTGTGTTGTATTAAAATACATAGCCTTTGCACCATTACAGTTGTGTTTCTTATTATTTATTTAGTGTAATTGTGTAAGAATTGGCATAAATACAGCAAAAACTGTAGTCCGAAAGACTTGTAGTGTCATTAATAACTTCATTTCTGAAACATCACATTCTCCGATATCAACCTTGCAATTCTAATCGAATTTATGACCCTTAAATCCGACCAAAGTTAATAGCATGAAAGAAAAGTTTTTAGTAAATTATATTTCTCCGAGAATACTTACCCGATCACATTACTTTAGGGATATAAGCCTGCTACCTCGCGAATACAGCCCTACCAAAAGACGAAAATTCGTCTTTTCTGGCTATGTCATATAGACAAAGGGCAATAACTTTTTCCCCTTACCTCCCCTTGCCACCCACTAGGTGTCGCCAGTTTTTAAGCTGAGCGGTATATAATTTACGAGGATACTTTCATGGCGGATTAGTTGGGAGGGTTTCTTAGTAATGTGATCGGGTAAGTATTCTCGTAGAAACATAATTTACTAAAAAAATTGGCTTTCTCCTGTGAATACGTTCCCCGATCACATTACTTTAGGAGAATAGGTAATAGGAGGAGGGAATGCGTAGCATCCGACCTCCATCCCGGGTATCCTCTAGGGAATGATGGCTGGATTGCCCATTTTAACGAAAACCCAGTCTCCGAATTTTAATCAGAAACACAGCCCAAGGTCATGTGATATGTGACCCCTTTATACGGTTAGGAAGATAGTTATTGAAATTTTCTTACCTACAAAAAATTATCTGGCTAATACAGCGAAACTAATAGACTGTCCTGATTTTTGTACATGGGTCTGGTGGGCATCTGGGCTGCCAACACTGGACCTACTAGATTCAAGGTTTGCCTCATCGAGGACAAATCTTTAAGATAAAACTGGAGAAGGTTGACTCTGCATGGCAGCCATCAGCTTCCATAAGGTGACTCTGATCTTGTGAATCCTCAGAGTACGCAGAGCGTATAACCCACTTCAGCCATGAAGCAAGGGCTTGAATGGTGATATCTCATGTCCCAGTTATCACCAGAAGAAAGAGGTGCTTGTATGTGATCCGAATCACCTCTATGCCCTTAAGTGGTGCTAGAGTACACAAACAGGATATTCCATGGCTGCTGATCCTGACTTATCTATAAAAGAAGCGAGCTAGTGACGACTCGTTGATTGCCAATGGATGGTAACCTATATTTTGGCTACGAAGCCTGGCTACGTCAAGAGGACCACCGAACCATCTGATCTGAACGGTAAAAGGTCTAGTGAAGCCAAGTCTAACAATGAAGACGTAGCGACTACGTTTGGGACTAGCTTTCACGTGGAATTGGAGATCAGTACTGAAGGCGTCTGATGCAGTATTCGTACCAGGTCCATTAAAACGTCGCTGGAAGTTACCTTCCTGGAATTTTTTTTTTACCGACTGGGGAACAAACAGGAAGGATATCGTCTCTTTCTCCCATTCAAGATCTACAGATTTTGTAACTGTGTATTCTTGAATGGCAGTATGAGGTGGTGGGCATTATGAAGTTCAAAACCAAACATTTTTCATTTAAATATATACAGGCAGAAAATTGTATACATATAGTTTAAATAGGTAATGTACTACAAGTAGTACATATATTATGCATGTTCATACTAATATATATATATATTAAAAATAGCATACATAGTACATATAGTATACATATTACATGTGGTAAGCTGTAAGCTGCATCTCTTCGGACATCGTAGCGATAACATTACAAATTTGTTAAAGCTACGTTAAAGATTATAATCTAACTAACAAACAGGTCTTATCTATATTACAAATATAATTTGTAGTAAAAAAGTATATATATATATATATATATATATATATATATATATATATATATATAGCAGCAGAGGGGGTGAACATACCAACTTTTTAGGCGATTTCTAGACTTCCTTCTCTTTAATCGATTATAATAAGGTCGAATGGACAAACTAACGCTTCCTCCTCGTTAATATTTAATAGAATGGTCGATTTGGCAAACTAAGGATTCCTCGAAATCGTAAAAAAAGCGTCGACGAGGCTAACCAATGCTTGTTCGAAGACGCCATTGTCGTTGGAATTCACCCCCTCTGCTAATATGGGTAAACCGAATATCGCGTCTGAGGGTCTGATAAATTTATCGTCACAAATCCGTGTGGGATTGACTGAGCGTGACTAAAGAAATTTCTAAATTGATTATGATCCATTGTAACAGAATTGTTACCGAGTGGATGGTGGATTAAATGAACAACACAAACACAATGTGGAAGAAAATATAAATTGATGAAATAAATTATTAATGAAAAATAATGATGTATCAACACAATAACTCATGCGTTCAACTCACAATTACACTCACAATCATTCACAATACATAAATAAATTAAATATTAATACAAAAAAAAAACACAGATACAAAAGAATCTCTTGGACTATACACAGATCCAAGGAACCTTTACAAAAGTTATATTAACGCAAGTAAAAATTGCTATAACAAATACAAAACATCAAACTATATTATCGCACGTATGGATTGCGACAACTAGCACGAACATATACATGTATTTAAACAAGTTGCTAACTTTTATTGATATTCATGTAATCCCTTGAAATACTACAGTGATTTGAAGTAACTATTTAAATATAACAATGTATTCAACTGTACTACAATTGCAACACACACATGTGTCTCGACCCTGTATAACCGTACGATTCACCAACTGTTGAATCGCCGCCCAGTTTCCCCGAATACCTAGGGTTGACCAATACTTTTATCGGCCGTTTGCCCTTCACGTATCCACCACAGTTATACGTACAGACAGCATACAGCATATACTAGATCCAACGTTCCCAAATACCTAGATGCCACCCCGGATGTTTATACATCTAGACAGCTTCGACACTCAGACTTCTAGATTTCCGGATATTTACACATCACAACAGATGTAGATGGACAGACAATCCGACAGACAGACAGTCAGATACCTCAATTTGATCTCACAATCAAATGGCATAATTAATCACATTCAGCTACAATTCAGATACGTTCAGAGACGTTCAGCTTCCATCAGATACGTTCAGAGACGTTAAGCTACATTCAGCAACAATTTCGGAGATGCTCCGCTACAATATCAGAGACGTTCCTCTACAATATCAGAGATGCTCCGCTACAAAATCAGATACGTTCAGAGATGCTCCTATACAATATCAGCTACGATATCAGCTACAATAAAGAGACCAAACTAATAATAGTTTTTTCTAAAACAATCTACAACTTAGATTACGCTATTGCATTTAAAGTCTAATAGTGACTAGTAATTCCATATAGTCCACGTTTAAATCTGAATTGTAATAAAGGCATCATTACATGAAATGATAAACTGAATAAAAATTCACAATAAAACGAAATATAAGTTTAACACTCACCCCTTTGGCTGGAGATAGAATGACGAGCTATTTTTCCTGTGATAGGATACTTTTGGTCCCGTAATATTTATCAGAAATATTCTGCCTTATATATCCTCAAATATGTGAGCGGAATTCACGGAAAAATTACGGTGCACCCCGTGATTCTAATGTTCCTTACTTCATGTTTTTTTCGAAGTCAGGCACATGCAAATCGCTACACGCCGCTTACCTTGGAAAAAACCACTTATTCACCCCAGGTAACGCATACACGACGAAACAAAAAAAAATAGTGAAATTAGTTTGTAATTCAAGAAGAAATAAATTCAATTTTCGCCTAATTCTGTGACAATCACTAACGCACCAAGTTTGACAAATATTTTGTAGTGTATGAGTATCAACTCCGTTAAACACACATAATAAATTGCTGTTATCTCTGATCACTTTTGGTATTAGGGTGTACCGTTGAGTAACATATAGCACATCAATGTTTTTATGTCTGCCTCGGGAAAATATCCTAGCGGGGTTCTTTTGATTGTCTAACATGATATCATCATATACGACTAAATTGTTAATACCTCCATCAATATCATCAATGTTCGGTGCTTCTTCGATATCAGTTATAAACTCAATAATATCTTCATCGATTTCCGATTTTGCTCTCTCGTTGTAATCCTTTAACACTTCGTAACATCTCAGATCGTCTACACTCGGTGCGACCAAATACAACTTGTCCCATTTCATACATCTCGTTATTAAATTAAGTAACAATTGTGTCTTGCCACTTCCAGATGGTCCGATTATAATCGCGCGAATAGAATTCGGCAACATCGCATTGAGTTTAATAGGTTCTCGTCGTCGGGTAGCTGAATAATCAATTACATTCATGTTATTATATATAAATTATGGATCTATATTGTGTGACGTGTAAGGCGCGTACTGGCACAGATGACTTGACGACGATTACAACTAAAAATAACCGATCGGCACTTTCTGCTAAGTGTGTATAATGCAGTACAAAGAAATTTAGATTTGTTTCCATTGATAAATCAAAGGAATTTAAAAAACGAGGAGGTGATATTGCAGCCAAGCTAACTAAACTACCGGGAACACCATGGGCGAAATATCCAAGAAAGAAACATGTTCCAGGGTATAGTTATTGTGAACCCGGAACCAGACTCGATATCCTACTTGATGATAAAAACCAACCCCGACCGGGTGAATATCCAATAAACGCCATTGATAAGGCGTGTCATGCTCAAGATGTTGCTTATAAAAGCAGCTATTTGCAACACAGACATATCGCAGATGTGAAATTGATTCACGAGTTAAATTTTATCACTGGTAAATCCTTCAAAGAAAAATTGGCTTCATGGTTAGTAAAATCGGCAATGAAAGGTAAATTGATGTTAGGTGCAGGTAATTGATAATAACATGGAATCTATTTATTATTCTCCAAAAGGGTACTGGCGGGGTAAAGCAGCAATTGGTAAACTCGCTAGCGCCGCGAAGGTGAAATATACCACTGCAGCGGATTGGTTATCCAAACAGGCAATATGGCAAATTTATCTACCGCCGCCTAAACGAATTAACTAATCGCATTTGATGTCAGCGCTCCTAATGAAGTTCATCAGGCTAATATACTATTTCTGCCGCATGATGTTTTCTACAAATACGCGCTAACCATAGTTGATGTTGAGAGTCGATACGAACAAGCAGAACCGCTAAAGACAAAATAATCAACTGAAGTTTCTTCTGCATTTGAAATGATTTATCATAGGGGTCCTCTGCACTGGCCAAATCTATTACAAGTTGATCCTGGCAATTAATTTCAGGGTGCAGTGTTATCAACAACGAAACATCATAATGTCACTATCAGACGAGGGCATACTGCACTACATAAAGATCAGGCAATTGTTGAACGATTTAATCGGACACTTGCTTAGCGGTTATTTGGATATCAATACGCGAAGGAATTTATTCAACATAAACGATCTCGTGAATGGGTCAACAGATTACCAGGCGTGATTACTGCGCTGAATAACGAGATTACACGAACGATTAATATGAAACCAAACAAAGGAAGTATATACCCGTACAACCGCAAAAAGATTTTTCAAAACAACCAATTCTCGGTAATCTCACTGTAAGATATTTATACGAACCAGGAGAGCTCGAAGGTGGCAAAAAAGGGGCTACTGATCCTATTTGGAGTGTCACCGCGCATACAATATCCGGTTTAACACGATCCACGGGTAGACCAGCAATCTATAGACTGGATTCAACTGCTCCTCAGCGAGAATTTACTCGACAGCAACTGCTAGTGATACCTGAGAATACTCAAGTACCGCCACGTGGTCTTAACTAGTATCTCTTCGTCTGTTGCATTCAAGGCAAGTCAGCATCACATTATCTCTAGTATGACCAAAGCTGCTATCTTTTCTGCCTATGGTAAATTAGCAAGGATCCGACCAACACCAACTCATTATACAATTGCAACTCGTGCAGTGATTATTCTGTTGTTGCTTCAGCGTAATTATTAATTCAGCATCAATATCAAATTCTCTGTTACTTTTTTATCCTGCTGTTTATAACCAGCGAGTTTTTTTTCTCATTATGTTCTTTACACTGTCAATATCATTGATTGTAGTGTCATTATCATCTAAAACAATTCTTCGAAGCTGATTTATTCTTCGTACTCTGGATACTGCGAGATAAACTAAATCTGACCATTCGATGTGATTATCCACCATCCAAACAATTATATTTGATATAGTCAATCCCGTGGAGAATGTATTGTTGCTGCGTAACCTAGCGTCCATGGGGATTTATCATCGCGCAATGGATCTTCGACGACGCTGATATCGACCAACACAGTATCATTTAACACTAAATTCTGCTTCCCTGTCAAGCCTGGAATATCAACTTCAATATTCGGTTTTCGTGTATCCGAAGGCCTACAACAGAGCGGCACTTGAAGTGTTGCAAATTTTTTTTGTATGCGTTTCAAATAACTTTATTTGAAGTGTGTCCCTGATTATCTTTCTACTTGCGATTATCAAATCGTTTGGTTTCCACGTTTCCCAAATATCATTCATTGTAGTTTCTGAAATTATTTCACGCGCTATCTCACATTGGATTCTATCAGGTTGTAGTCTGATTAGTTTCTTGAACTCGCGTAATTGTTCATCAAGTGCTCTATGATCGGTGTTAATTTCTTCACAATAGTCTACAAAATGTTTTAGCCAATCATGTGGGGATAAACCGACAAATGGTGGTGCCTGGCCATGATCGCCGCACATGACGACTGTTGTGTTCGCGTGCAATAACCAATCAATAAATCTTTGTAATACATCTAATGACACCGTGCATATCTCATCCCAAATAATAACTTCAGGAATAAATTTCTCACCCATTCGATTAGGAGTCCATTCGTCACCTTTCCATCGAAAGAAACTATCATAAGTGCAAGCATTCACCCCTCGTTGTTTCATCGCTCTGGCAAGTACAATCATGTTTAATTTGCCACGAAATAACTCACTCGCGCGAGTCGTCTTCCCTGACCCACCACAGCCGTTTAAATAAACTGTTTTATGCATACATATTGGATCAGATATCTGCGGTGCGTTAGATAATTCTGAACACTGGCTGCTTTTCAAATATTTATCTTCAATCGTAACATCTGCTGATTTTGAATAATCACACGGTATTTCCCGCTTTTCCATGATCCCCAACTCTCGTCGGAATTAGTGAATTCAGCTACTGCGTTGCTGTGTTTCATGTCTATGTAAAATGAATCAGTGGCGACTCTAACTGCGGTGTCAGGAAATATATTTATCATCGAAAATAAATTGATAGAAGCATAAGCCAGCATAGATGCCCTCAAATGTGTATACTGAAGACTGTGTCCATCGCTGTATGTAACAATTGTACCCAATTTTTTCCATCGGACAAGAAAGCGTCTTTACGATCGTCATATATATCCTTAGATGTTACATCCGCGATTACAAAATCGTATTCAGTGCTATCTATACTCATCCGTGAAGAATATCTTGCATTGTCGTATTTTCCACCTTCAGTGAACTTACCAATTATTCTTCTACCGAGATCTTTTGCATCTTTGTTTCTGATTTCAAATAACAGTTTGAACCAATTCATGATATATTCTTCGTCGAGATCGGGAAACTGTTTTCGTTGTTCGCTGATTATACTATCTAGATTTGGTTGTGGTAACCAGACTTCGGTCTGAGCTCCATAGGATAAAATCGCTTCAGTGACAATCAGCGATATCACCATTTTAAAATCAATCATATACCGTAACAGTACTATTGGCATCCAATGTTTCGCAGACATGTGTCTACCAATCCAGATGTAGCAGCACGGATGATGTCCTTTAGCCGATTCAAATGATATCACACGAGCGATTCCGGTTAAATCAAAATTGGGTAGTGGTCCATTAATCGCAACACGTGCCATCTCATGAATGGGATGTCCAAATCGTTTAAAGTATTCAGCGCTTTCTCCGTACCGGAGAAAACTCCCTGGGTAACACGCGACTATATCAACCGAAAAAATAGTTTTGGTGTCGTATTTTGTATTCCATAATCCGCCGTGGTTATCTTCAATGCAGCTTGATTTGATGTCTGATAAAAATTCAGCTCGCGTTGGTTTATACGATTTTCTCTTTCTCGCAAAATGAGCTGCAACCGACGGAATTGTAAAACAATTTGTTAATAATTGTTCGTCGTCGAAACTCTTCAAGAAACTACTAGCTAGTTTTTCATCTTGTCATGGAGGGCTTTGGTACGGTTTAGTTCTCCATTGGGTCTTACAAACTGATCGAATCCACCCTCGGGGTTTTCAGCACTGTGAAGTAACCACACTGAAACCGGATCGTTTTTACTCAACTGGTAAATAAAATCGAATAATATTTTCTCAGAGAATTCCAAAGAAAACTCCACGGGTATATACTGTATTGTTCTATGCCGCGGAAATATTGTTACTGCAGATGTCCATGCGTGTTCGTTATGCGTGTTCGTTATGATCAATAATTTTGATTGGAGCTCCTCTCGATTTATATTTCGGTTCGTATAATATCTCGCCTGTTATCGTCATTACTGATATTGGGAATTTCAATATTCGTTCTAACTCTGCCACATTTTGAATTGTTGACCCTCTTTGTTTCACTGTTAGTCCGCACTCGGTTATTTTTTTGCGTCTTAGATCAGTCAATTTATTTCCACTCAGCGAATTTGTGAAGTGTTCTAATATTCGTTCTGCTACACAATTCATTCTTAACGAAGTGAATGATGACAGTTTCATCGGTGCTAGTTTTTCAATACTCGGTTTATCATTTAACGGATATATCCCATACACAACTGCTGTTACGGGATAAGATCTCTCGTAATACGGTTTGTCAATTCTAGTCAGAATTCCTGGTTTTGAATCTTGACTCACAACGACAGTTTATTTATCCTTCAAGATGGGTTCAAATTTATCCCTGATAATCCAATCTCCAGTGTCTGAACGGATAATGAATTTTATTCTAAAAAAATTCCTTTTCTGCGTAAGATGTGAAATTATCACTGCTGAGTTTTTATCGTTCATGGTAGCGTCAACGCTACCATCAATTCGAAATGTTGACCAACAGTGAGATGCTCCATCACGCTTGAATTCATTAAAAAAATCACGAATTTTACTTATCATGGTTCTATCACCTATTAGATTCTTTGGCTTATCCGAGACTCTATCGAGATTGAATTTAGTTTTCTTCGAAGGTGTAATTTTCGATAATCTCTCGAACTTCTTCATATTATAATTTAAAAAAGTATTTAAATAGAGAATATATTATAATGAATCATTGCAAATGGCTTATGATTGGATCAGTAACCTCGTGTAACAAATCATGCAGAAAGGAGTTCTGTTGGTATCATATGCAAAGCGTTCGTAACGCCTTTACCCTGCATACGATGTGGGGTTGGTGTGAGAGGAATATCACAGTTGTTTCTCGGTTGTGGTGGTAAGAGATATAGAGAGTTGAAGCGCTACTATGATAAACGAATTAAGAACTATATTAATGACTCTGACTCTGAGTGTCAAAATCATAAGAACACCCAAAGACTACATCGATAGATTTCCAAGTAATGTTATCATTCAACCAAATAATGAATTAGACAAACAATAGTATAATACATAAATCAACAAGAATTCAGACCACACCCTGCGATTGATAACTATGAAACGTCCCGTGATGGTATTGTCAAACACAGCAGGCTGAAGAAATCAATTGGTGTTGTGAATAATCGGGAATATTTGATATTTTGCGCTGGAGAGAAAATACATCTTAATCATAGAATCATATACGAGTGTTTCCACGGATTGATCAATGATGGTCTTGTTATCGATCACATTGATTCCAATCCTCCGAATAACAAATTGGATAACCTGCAGGCTATCTCACCAAGTGAGAATTTCAAACGATGAAAGACTGGGAAACATAAAAAATGCAAGACCTGCAAGATCCTTTAATACAGCAACTAACGAAGAAAAGCTATTCAAGTAAAGGAATGAAGCCGGTGGATATTTTGATATTTGTATGCTCTCAGTCCGATTTGTTGCAGAGGAAATACAAAATTCCGCCTTTTCAAATCGTTTTAACAATAAAATACAGTTTTCGTATGCCTAATCATGTTTTTGCATTATTTGGTATTAAGGGAGATAACTCGTGTGGGTATATTTACAGCCTATGAAAGAGTTATTGATCTCAATGGGTTTTTCCGATTATTTCTCAGTGAAAATATAATATATTTTGTAAGAAAACGAATAAAATATGTCTTGTTTTACAAATAACTGTATTTTTAGTTTTTTGTGTTTCTTTTTTCTTTCAAGTATTCGGTTTTGTTTCATACACGAAGATATATGGATTCGTTCGTGGCTTTGTGATCGATCCATTGACGTCATCAAACCTGTTCGTTATTGATTTTATTAGCTCTCAGTCTGTGATTTGAATTCCAAGAATTGCTATGATATGAATTCCAAGAACTGATGTGATATGAATTCCAAGAACTGATGTGATATGAATTCCAAGATCTAATGTTATATCAATTTAAAGAAAAGCTATGATATGAATTCCAAGAACTGATGTGATATGAATTCCAAGAACTAATGTTATATGAAATCCAATAACTGCTATGATATGAATTCCACGAACTGCTGTTATATAAAATTCCACGAACTGCTTTCTATGAATTCCACGAACTGTTATGATATGAATTCCAAGAACTGCTATTATATAAAATTCCAAGAACAACTATGATATGAATTCCAAGATCTAATGTTATATGAATTCCAAGAACTACTATGATATGAAATCCAAGAACTGCTATCATATTAATTCCAAGAACTGATGGTATATGAGTTATAAGAACTGCTATGATATGAATTCCAAGAACTAATGTTATATGAATTCCAAGAACTGATGTTATATGAATTCCAAGAACTGATGTTATATGAATTCCAAGAACTGCTATGATATGAATTCCAAGAACTGATGTTATATGAATTCCAAGAACTGATGTTATATGAATTTCAAGAACTGTTATGATATGAATTCCAAGAACTAATGTTATATGAATTCCAAGAACTAATGTTATACGAATTCCAAAAACTGATGTTATATGATTTCCAAGAATTGTTATGATATGAATTTCAAGAACTACTGCGATATGAATTTCAAGAACTGTTATATAAAATTCCAAGAATTGTTATGATATGAATTCCAAGAACTGAAGTTATATGAACTCCAAGAACTAATGTTATATGAATTCCAAGAACTGCAATGATATGAATTCCACGAACTGCTGTTATATAAAATTCCAAGAACTGCTTTGATATGAATTCCAAGAAATTTTATGACACAAATTCCAAGAACTACTATGATATGAATCCAAGAACTGCTATGATATAAATTCCAAGAACTGCTATATATAAATTCCAAGAACTGCTATGATATAAATTCCAAGAACTGATGTTATATGAATTCCAAGATCTGCTATGATATGAATTCCACGAACTGATGTTATATAAAATTCCAAGAACTGCTATGATATGAATTCCAAGAACATTTATGATATAAATTCCAAGAACTACTATGATATGAATTTCAAGAACTGCTATGATATAAATTCCAAGAACTGCTATGATATGAATCCAGGAACTGCTATGATATAAATTACAAGAACTGCTATGATAAAAATTCCTAGAACTTCTATGATACAAATTACAAGAACTGCTATGATATGAATTCCAAGAACTGCTGTGATTTGATCCTTCAAAATCGACCCCATTTTCTTTGGTTTTTTTTGTATTAGAAATATGTATTATCATATATGAATTCTGAAAATATGAATCGGATTATAGTTGGAATTTCAAAATTGTAAAACCAAGAGATTAAATTGTATGATAATTTAAATCCCTGACCAAATTATGTCTGACTTTCAAGATATAGAATACGGTATTATAACTAACAAATATATGCTGCCAAAGAAATATGCGCTGTTAAAAAAAATACAGAATTCTATTCGCGATTCTCTTGCATTTTGTAGTGACGTAAGTGAGTTTGTCCCGTTTTTTACTGTCGTGGAAGGAATACGAACAGAATTGGGCCGGGATTATGAATTGAAAAAGGAGGTTAATTCGAAGATTAGAAATATACGAGCGTTAATTCAAGAAAATGAAAAAAACCGCTGGATACAACTAACGATTTGACAGTATAGCTCGTTAATAAAATTCTCGCACTGTTGCACATACAATGAAAGGTATATAATTGATCAAACAACACGGAAAAAAATTAACTGAAAAATGTTTTAGTGAGTGTTTCTTTTCTGTTACTTGTCTGAGTCGGGTTAAAACGCAGAAATCATAAATCACTACATTGGACGTTAATTGGAAATTGCTTTACTGTTTCAATAATGGTCAACGAAGCATTAACTACAAGACTAGCGAGAGAGAGAGATTTCTGTAATTAGGAAATTCTTACCAATTCGCGACTCTGTCAGAAATAAACTACAAGCTAGAGAGAGATTACAAACGGATTTTTCTGAGGGATCTGACGATTTGTTTAAACCAATAACCACAGCAACAAAGGGGGTAATATCAGCTACTAAGCGTGCTATATGGGGGGATATCCCAGAGACGGGGGAGAAAAGAAAAGAAAAACCTCTTATTGGTGAACTTGAAAAAATAGCAACGGAAACTGAAAAACTAGCAAGAAGATCCAAACAAACAAAAAAATTTTTAAAAGCATTTCCTAGTGATATAATAACTACCGCGAGACGACAAAAACAACAAGAACGATAACTTCAGGAAGAAATAGAACGATTATGTGATATTGATATTTGAACCCCACCACCTGAATGACTTGAACAAGAAGTTAGCGCGCCACCTGAACCACCCGAAGAACAACAAAGTGCTGTTGAAATAGAAGAATATTCACCTGAAAGGATATTTACTGATAATGCGTTAACTGAAATTAGAGTAATCGAATCAGACCCTGAATAAGTTAAATTTAATAAAGACAATTTTTTTTAAAAAATATAAGAAATAACTATTTAAAATACGACGAATCTAGAAAATTTATAAAAGACATAGACAAATGGGCGAATAAAGTGTTTTTAGCAAACCGCGGTAAAACTAGAATCAAAAAAGAAATAAGTCTTGATTTTAATATTTTTCTAGCTGCAGTAAAGGGTAGCCCACTACCACCAGGATACACAGCAGACCCAATCCCGGATGAAATACGAATAATGGCAGAAGCTGATTCTAAAAACGGTGCAACTGGTATAACTAAAAATTCAGCCGGGAAGGGATATTCCAGTAACCCAAGAGGGATATCAGGTAGTGGTTTAATTCAATGTCCTGGTAATATTCTCCGCCGATATCACGATTAGAAGTTCTCATCGGAGAAAAACGAGCTGGAAATAACTCGCCAGAAGTAATTATTGAAGCAGCTGATATCTGCAGGCGGTTATTTCAAGGTGGTATCATGGATATTGGTCTATATCAAGATTTCATTGATGAGTTAGTGGAAAATCCTACGGATGGTTACCACAGCGACTAAGTCATCCCATTAGATAAATATCATTTAAATAAGATGATCACACACTAGAACCATGATAAACCAACCAGCGTCTATGTAGTTAATTCACGGTTTCCAGTTTATAAAGCGTACTATGGTGATGGTCTAGTTGATACAATTGCAGTGTTATTTGCAAGAATGGCTCCAAAAGTGGCGCCACTAGCAAAACAGTTATCGATGAAAGCCATTGATGTTATTCGTGACAAGGGTATTAGCGCTGTTGGAGATGCTGCCGGAAAAGCGTTTTCAGCCGCCAAGGATAAACTAACAGCGTTAGTTCGACGGCGAACGAAACCGGGACCATTACCATCTACAACAGTGATGCCCGCGAGTGTTAGTAAAATAATAAATAACACAGTGGATCAGACACTAGCGTAACTGATGACTCCTTCATACACCAACGACCAAAACAACATCGCAAATATGATAATGCATACATGCCAACCCCTGACGAGGAAATGGCGTAATCCAAGTGGTCAAAAAGCGGAATCCAGGCAGAAAAAGCGTAATCCACATATAACATGCTAAAATTTCAAAAAACAACGATTATTTGCCCTTTTCATCCTTTACTGTTTCAAGTTTTCATATGTAGCACTTTTAGCTTTACACACATCGACTAGAAACCTTCTGAAGACGTTTAGCGCTAAATTTTAAAATTCTTTCCACACGGCCGGAAATAGATGTCACGTGATGCTGTATTTTTTTTTTTTTTTTTTTCTTAATATTTAGAGGGTTCTGTTATATTTTGTTTCGGAGGTTTTCGAATGCCTTTTTCTAATTTATCTGGGAAATTTTTGAAAGCGGATATTTTTGCTCACATAAATGCAGAGAGTAAAATAAAATATACTTTTAAGCGCTAAAATATATTTAGACTGGTTCTGCAAGAAATATAAATTAGAATATGGAATCTGCTAGTAAAGATTACATTTGGAAAACCAGTCTGCTATCTCCTCACATCGCATGCTGATTCTATAAATAGAATCGAGGTCAACAGTAGAACCAGGTTAGCTATAAATAGAACATGATACTGTAACGAAAGTCCACGGTCTAGCGTACTCTTATATTGTAGTTACGTAAAAGCCGTCTTTTCTAAAATACGGTCTGTGGGATCAATGGAATTTTAATAATAACGAGAAAGAAAAAAATAATTGATTTTTTTGGGGAGGTGGATATACCGAAAAAGGGTAATCCATATACGTTTAAGCGTAACACGTAATTTAGTAACAAAAAGCGTAATGATTACGCCAAAAGCGTAATGGTTGGCATGTATGATAATGGGAAGTGGCTTAAGAAAACCACAACGACGTCGACGACGATGATTTAGACCAACGAGTATATAATAAAATGTTTAAAAGGTCACCTGATCCAGCGTTTTATATGGACACCCCAGTGCGCAAACATGATTCTGTACGCGATTATCAATACTATGCCTATCACGTAAAACAACCAAATAGTCGAACAAGAATAGAACTTCAAGTTCATGATACCAGTAAATACTTTTTGCCTTGTGAAGCGTTTATTGAAGTAGAAGGAGAAATTGTAATAAATGATGCTGCTCATAATGATCCAACAAATCAACTTGATACCCAAGTCGGATATGTTAATGATGGGATCATGGCGTTATTTGATAGTGCAAAATATCTCATCGATGGAAAAGAGATTGAGTCGATAGATCGTGATGTTGATGTGGCCACAACAATAATAGGGTTAGCAAAATATTCCGATGATTATACAAGATCGGCGGGCCCTTCTATGATGTTTGCAAAGGATAATAATGATAAAGCTAGAAAAAATCCATTTATTATAAGAAGACCAAAGGTAAGCAATGCTCATAATGCTGTTAATGCTGATATTGAGGATATGATTATAAAAAACGAGCCTGATTTTAACCTAGGAGCTGCAACACGTATGTCAATGTTGGAAGGAGCGCGTAGACTATTCTCATGCGCAATTCCACTACATCATATATTTGGATTCTGCAGAAATGTTCGAAAAGTTATCTATGGAGAAAAGCATACTGTAGTACTCGTACGAAACGGTACTGACGATGACGCAATTTGGAGGATTCCTACAAATGATGCAAATCCGAATAATGATCCGGGTAAGTCAATTAAACAAAACTATCACTGTGGATGCCAGTGTTGACTTCGTCAATCACCGCAGACGAACGATTACAATTATTTATGGACCAAGGAGGAAAATCACTGATAAGTTGGCTAACAACGACTACAGATGTTAAGCAATCAGCTGTTAATGGGTTATTTACATGGAACCTAGCATCACAACAAGGCGTTTCAGCCCCACTTCATATATTTGTTGCGTTACAGAATAATACGCGAGTTGGTTCACAATTACGCAGCCATATGATATTTGATCAACTTGGTATTAGTGAAGTCTAACTGAGAATAAACGGCCAGCAAGAACCATCCGAGGATATACAACTTAATTACGGTTAAAACTGTATTGCTCGTGTGTATCACAGGTTGTTGTCATATATGGCGCGTGATCAAAATGTTGATACTGGTTTACAAATATCACAACACGATTTTAAGAAATTATATCCGATCTACTAATTTTCGTTGGAACATCTTGATTTAACAAGAAAATCAGTCGTTGATATGCACTTTAGAGCTACTGTAAACCGAGTTTTTATGGGTATTGATGGTATTGCCGATTATACCATAAATAAATCTCTAAGGTGTTGGTGGAAGAATGTGAGTGATACATGCACCAGTATAAAACAAGTAATGGTTCAAAAACATGTAACAATTAGATCAATCTGTTATTGTATAATGCCATATGATGTTATTAATGTTACGTTAACTCCTAATCAAATTAAGAAACTACCATTATAAGCAACTGGAAAATGTGGAGCTACAAAAACGCTGAAGTTCAATCAGATGACAGGCGGAGCAAATAAATTGTCGCTGACAAATCGTCAAGCAAAACATTTTAGTGCGGCGCTCGAAAAAAAAAAGAATTCTAATTAAACTTTCTGCGGCTGCAATCGACAATATGAAAAAGACCGACGGTATATTTCCGTTGTTAGCTGCGTTACCAGCGTTGATTTCAGCAGCGGCCCCAGCGGTGGATAAAGCGGCGGCGTTAGTAGCCCTTGGTACCGCGGCAGGAATGGCACTAAAGAAAGTTACTGGGAAGGGATAAAAAAAAGAAGGGAAAGGGTCTAAGACTGCCAGGAACCCCGTATTCATGATACAGCGGAAAGGGTCTAAGACTAGGACCGGTTTACTAGTTGAGGAACCTTCGATTGAGGAATCTTTGACTCCAATGTCCAATTTTGATTTACTCGATGCTGCTGAACAAACTCGCGATTAAAAACTTCAGAGGTGTCTTTATAAAAGATCAGTTGCCGACACAACCAAAAAGCGTTCAAACCGGCATCATTAATCTCGATAACAGCACCGAACCCGGAACCCATTGGGCTGCATACGCGATTGATCCACGTGCAATTGTTTATTTTGATTCATATGGATGAGGACCACCGAAGGAATTTAACCGCTATATAAACCGCTTAAACACCCCTCGTTGGTATTCCACGCTACCAACACAACAAATGAATGATCCACCAATATGTGGCAGCGAAGTATATCAATATCCTGAAAACCACCACATGTTGTCGTAAATGAATACACAAGCAGTCGCTGGCGGCATCGATGATTTTGCAACGAAAACATTTTAGAGGGATTATATAGAATAACATAATTGATATTTGGGGACAACTTCTATTACCATCAAAGAAACCAACCACAAAAACATCTACAACCGGTGATATAAAAAAAATAATCGAAGATGAAATAGCTGAGACGTTAAACCTAGCAAGTGTTGATCCCAATGAAATAGTTGTATTTCAAGATCGTCAGGGTAATTTGAAAACTAGTAATGTTTCCCTGGATGATATTTTAGTTAAACAAAGTGGCGTAACCGAAGGCACTATCGCGTTATTTTCCGATCATGGTAAAATCAAACCGGGTGTACTTGTATCAACTATCTTGGAACGAATTAACAATATTGACAAGCCGTTATTAGATTTCCTTGGAAATCCACAGGTGACCACACTGAAAGTCACAACGATAAAAGATTCTATGTTGAAACTAGCAACACTTCAAAGCAAATATGCAGATCATTTTGAAAAGTTTACATCATTTCGTAAAAATATCGTCGAGAATTTGTTTGCAACCACGCTGGAAAAAATTGATATAAAACTTCCCAATATTAAAAAAATAATCGATGAGATAAGAAACAACATCGAGGCAATCAAGGAGGATGCAATGATGATGATAACAGTCGTTGATAAAACAAAAATCCCTCATGCGAAAACCAACAACGTAGTATACACGATTCTCTCTCTCTCTCTCTCTCTCTCTCTCTCTCTCTCTCTCTCTCTCTCTCTCTCTCTCTCTCTCTCTCTCTCTCTCTCTCTCTCTCTCTCTGTGACTGTCATGATGACCAATCCCTGTCGCATTTCAGAGCTGATTTAACCATGAAAATTTTTTACAACCCGGATGAGTTGGCCGAGTGGAGCAAATTTATGGCGATACTTCCTGGACAGAAGTACTCCCCCAGTATGCAGTGTCAACTAATCCTGGGACCAGGATCTGCTCACTGTGGGGTATGTAAACATTCTAGGTGTCAATTTGCGCAGGACATGTACAAAAGCCTATAGCCTTTTTTAATGTGCAAACGAATCCAATTGTTCTCAAATATACTTTACGTGTCATTTAATTACAACCACAGCTAGAGCGAATGATTACGGACGAGAACATATATATGTGTATGGTAATGGTGCATCAGTACTGAATACACAGTAAGATAGAATATAATTTATGTCGATTGCAAAGTGTAAAATAAATGATAAAATCCTTAGAATAATTAAGCTCGTATCTCTCTCTCTATCATATATATATATGTATGTATATATAACCACCTAATAGGCCATAGAAGATAAAGGATGAAAGAGAAATATAACAGGCAGTCAAAGATATTTGTCCTAATGGAACATGAGATGGTTCGTGCAGTCTTGTCGATTTGAGCTTGTTTGTTTGTTTGTTTGCTTGAATTTTAACGGCGCACCAGCACTTTTAGGCTATTTAGCGCCATACAATAAGTTAGATGTTCAAAAATAAGAAAGGTTTTACGTCGACCATCGATATAAAAAGCCATACTAGTTAAATATAAAATGGTAAGATGCTAGTAACAGGACAATATGAATCTTCCCAATCAACGGGAGATGTAAATGGTGTATGTTGACGATAAGATGTTGTAAATAAGAGGTGATATTTGCATTAAAAATATTCTAGGTGATGGCATACAAGTTATAGTCTAAAATAGAGATTTACTTCCTTTAGGAAATCTAAAATAGAAGTGATTTGTATTGTATCAAAACGTTTATTCATGTCATGTACATTATAGTATTTAACACGTGTATGTTGCAGTTCTGAACACTCGGTCATAAAGTGTTTAACAGTGAATGGCTCAATGCAAGAAACGCACTCTGGTGGATCTTCACCTTTCAGTATGTGGGATTGGGTAATGTATGTATGACCGATTCTGATTCTTGCAATGACAACCTCCTCCCTACGGATAGTTCTGTAGGAAGGAGTCCATTCTCCCAGGGTTGGTTTGATGCCATGAAGTTTATCATTGACTGCATCATTCCATGACGCCTGCCACTTCTGATGTAGGTACTTTTTGATACAAGGTTTAAAATCAGTAAAAGGTAATTTAAAATCCGATGGTTCGTAGGATAGAGCCATCTTAGCAGCCCGGTCTGCTTCTTCATTACCTCTAATACCAATATGGCTAGGTAGCCAACAGTATACTATATTGTAGGACTTACTAAGCTCCGTGTTTTTGACAAGAATATTGACTAAAAGTGGATTATCCAGTTTTCTATGGTGCAGCGACTGAAGTACTGACAGAGAGTCCCAGAAAATAATGCTGTTTAAAATGCTCTTTTCTTCAATAAATTTCAGGGCAAGACCTATTGTTCTGATTTCCGCTGAAAATATGGACGCATCATTTGGCAAGCGATTTTTGGTTATATGCTTGCCACTAACGAAGGCTGCAGCAGTCTTGTTATCAACTTTTGATCCATCAGTACAAATTTTGGTGTAGTTTTTAAATTGGTTGAGGAGTTCATGATAAAAGTTCTTGAAAACGGCAGTATTCATCTCAGATTTTATCCCATCGTGCAACGTAAAAATCACTTTGGGCTGCTTTTATGAGCCAAGGTGGTGTTTCCGAGAAAAACGTGTTCTGAATTGTAGGGAGATTAATTTTGATAGTGTCAAAACTTGATTATATTCTGATGCCAAATGAAGGTATGGCATTTAGTTTGTTTTCGTATCACGTTTTCTATTTTGGTTGAAACACAGCCGAAAAAGCAGTGTTCAGAGGGTTTGATCTTAACCTAACAGCGTAGTGTATAGAAAGCATTTCTCTGCGGTGCGATAAAGGTGGTTCATTCGCATCCGAGATAAGGCTTTCGATTTGTGCTGTTTACCCGTATACCTGGATTCGATTCGCCGTTGAGAACAAACACAAATAAAGTATTTTGTATTAAATATTAATTCTGCCTAGTATCATGTTCCGTTATTTAAAGATTATTTTCTATTCTGTGTTTGTTTTTATCATGTTCTGTTACCTTAAAATTATTTTTCATCCTGTTCTTTGCTCATATTCCGTTACTTTAAAAGTATTTACTATTCTGTGCTTTACTCATGTTCTGTTACTTTAAGATTATGTTCCATCTTTGTTTTATTCAAGTTCCGTTACTTTAAGATTATTTTCCTTCCAGCGCATTGATCATGTTCCGGTATATTACGATTTTTTTCCTTTCTGCGCTTTACTCATATTCTGTTACCTTAAGACAATTTTCCATCCTGTGTTTTACTCATATTCCGTTACTTATGTAAACTACGCACATAAATGCTATGTACAAGTAATCTCTCAAATATTGTCCAAACGAACCGCTCATTTACAACATAAATGGTTTTTACTTTGCTTTTAAACATTCATTCGATAGTAATGGCAAGCTAATAAGTGACATACAGTTAATAAAATGGACAACATTTTTAAAAGACATCAGTTCGGTTATATACTTGAGCTACATATTTGTTTATATGAAGCAATATTTGGGATTTTTAATGCACATCTTGTATATACTACCTGTTTTGGAAGCCATATTTGGAAGTTGTCACAATAACAAATGTTTCCACATCTTAGATATTTTCGGGTAAGTTTTAAATTCGGTTCATAAGTACTGTTTTTATTCAGTAGATTTATAATTTATGTATTTTGCCCAGCAGAAACTATATATTTTCTTTAAAATTGGAACCACGTATGACCATATTATTCATTTATAAACCTTTCATCTGGGCATCCGGTTTTGAATTGCAGTTTCGAAGAGCTAATATAAAACGTTTCATTAAACAGTTAAGTTCATAAAAAAAACTCGTGTACATATTGGGATCTTACACAATCACAGCATGTCCAAACAAAAGTTATTAGTTTAGTGCAATGTCATGTAACTACATATGGGATGTATTCATAATAACGAAACGTTAAGTCTGGTGTGATCTATTGTACTTTTATACTTTTCAACGTTTAGCATCAATACAGTGTAGTTGTATAAAAACAACTATAAAACAGCTTTTGCTCTTTCATTGTTCAACTTCACCAAACGATTATAAACCCTTATATACAAGTTCTTCACCAATTTGTTTCTACTTGTATTTGCGCCTGTAAAATGTTAGTGAAACACCAAAGAGATACACACTCAAACACACGCTCGTACCCACAGACATACATACAGATAGACTGACAAACATATAAATACATACATAGTTGTTCATTCATAAACGAATATATACATAAACACCCATATACATCAAACACATGTTTAGTCTATAGCCAAATTATACTGCAAGATCATGTAAAATATTGCAAACTTTATTGGGTTTGTCTTATTATTCAATTTACGTTTCCTATCAAGTATATTAGTGGCAGCTTGGAATTACTTTTCCCATATGTAGTATAAAGTTGTATGGGCATCATGTGTAAGCTATATCACTCGTAACATCTGGATTGTTAAGGATTGCTTCTTTGATGTCATGACAAAGGTCACATTTGTATCTTTTTCCAGCCTTTGATTTGGCATGTTTACTGTAGTTTTAATACCGGGACGATTGAAGGTCATGTTTAGTGGCCAAATCATTTAAGTTTTACGTCGTCACTTATTCTTACGTAGAAGTCGCTCTTAAAATACATTTTCTACAATATTTACTTTGGATTACTCCTGGCTGTGGGATAACACATATTCCAGGGATCCGATGTATTGATAAACTGTCCATCTCAAATATCACTTGAATGGTTACATTTGTCACCTTATCTGCAAACCTTGCTCTGAGAGTGTTTATTTTACTGTTCAGTAAAGCTGGAACTTTTGAGGGTGTTGTTTTAAGTGTTGTTTATTATGGTTCGCAGTATTCATGGCTTCCTTCGAGCGATCTTTATCTTGTTCACGTTCTACATTTAACTATTAACTCTCTTCTCCCTAGCATACAAATTATTGTTTTGCTGCTCTTATTTATGTCAGGCTGTAAAACGTTATTAACCTTTGCACCATATGGAAATACGGAATTGTTAAACAGAGAAGACATTTCTTGTAGCATAGTTACTCCGCATATTTCTTATATTAATGTCCTCACAAGAAGAATGGTATGTTTTGATCAGGTAACCACATACAAATTGATATACATATGTGTGTTTGTTTGTCTTCCATGAAGGCACTGCCATGGAGAATATGTCGATTTATGAGTTGCACAGATCCAACGAACCCAAAAGAATGCGTGAAAACAGATCCTGGAACCACGTGTGGAATAAATATGGTATTCTCTCCTTCTTTATATATATATATATATATATATATATATATATATATATATATATATATATATATATATATATATATTTATATATATATATATATATATATATATATATATATATATATATATATATATATATATATATATATATATATATATATATATATATATATATATTTCACTACATTCGTCTCTAGGCTACAAATCATTAGGAACATCGTGGTTAGATTTCTAGGTTGAAAAACTCATAAGTCAGATGACAGTTCTTTCAAATATCTATGAGGTATGCAACTTAATGTATATTAATTAAATTATATTTGGTTTTATAAGTAACCGTTTAATATCTTGTACAATGATTCCAACTTAAGTATAGTCATTTAGTTTGTTATATCTACCTAATTGCAAATCATTTAAATTAAGAAGCCTATGTCTATTATGCTTCGAAATATAACTATCCGCTTTATACGTTTTAAATTATGCACAAAAAATATTTTCTGTCTTTGTGCAGTGGTGTCAACAGGGACTGTGTGTTAAGATTCATCATACATAAGTGAGTACATCCTTTTAGTATATTTCTAAAGTTTTAATAGTTTTCATGCCAGATTCGTCATGGGAAGGATGCATCATAAAATACAGTGCAAATGAAGTCAGACTGTTTCCTTTGCAAATGTACTCCAGTTGCCTCTATATCATCTGTATCCATTGATGGTAAAATAAATGAACACAATGCAATATGTGCACCTCCGATTTATCTGCTTATAATGTTTTAATTAATTTATTGCGATGCATTAAACGTTTTTGATCATTTGATTATAACTTTACAATGATGATGTTATTGACGAGGGCAAAGAAAATTACTGTGATAATGACGATGATAAATAATATATGCACTTTTACTTTAATATTTAGTAAAGCAGCCCTATTGCAATTTATTCGAGGTGAACAATAGTTAAATCAGTCCCTTATATCTTCCAGGTCCATATTGCACTCTTCCAATTTTAGCCAAGCACGAAACTGGAATATGTTTCGGGGTTCAGAGTTGCGTGACAGGATACTCAAACTTGTTTATCACTTACTCTTTAAGTCTAGATCAACGTGGATACTTACAATATGTTTGCTATGATCAGAGCAAACGATTGACTTTAGCAACTGGACAAAATATGAAATTAAGTTTCAATCCAGTCTGATTACTTGTATAATGTGTAGCTTTAATGTCATGAAAAATACTTCCTACGAAAACAAAACTAAATCACCTCACTTTTATGTTGGTGTCCTGCTGATTTTATTTGAACAGATTTATGCTGTTGTAATGGCTATTTTCTGTGTTGTATTAAAATACATAGCCTTTGCACGTTAACAGTTGTGTTTCTTATTTATTTAGTGTAATTGTGTAAGAATAGGCTTAAAGCAAATATGCCATTTATTTCCAAATCCGAAATACTTGTAGTGTCATTAATAACTTCATTTCTAAAACGTCACATTCTCCGCTATCTATCTTGCAATACTAATCGAATTAATGACCGTTAAATCCGACCAAAGTTAAAAGCAAGAAAGCAAATGTTTTAGTAAATTATGTTTCTCCGAGAATACTTACCCGATCACATTACTTTCTGGATATAAGCCTGCTACCTCGCGAATCCAGCCCTACCAAAAGTCGAAAATTCGTCTTTTCTGTATATGTCATATAGACAAAGGGCAATAAATTTTGCCCCTTACCTCCCCTTGCCACCCACTAGGTGTCGCCAGTTTTTAAGCTGAGCTGTATATAATATACGAGGATGCTCGCATGGCGTGTTGGTTGGTAGGGTTTCTTAGTAATGTGATCGGGTAAGTATACTCGGAGAAACATAATTTACTAAAACAAATTGCTTTCTCCTTTCAATACGTTCCCCGATCACGTTACTTTAGGAGAATAGGTAATAGGAGGAGGGAATGCGGAGCATCCGACCTCCACCCCGGGTATCCTCTAGAGAATGATGGTTGGATTCCCCATTTGAACGTTAACCCAGTCTCCTAGTTTTAATCGTCAGCACAGTCCAGGGTCACGTGATATGTGACCCCTTTATACGGTGAAGAATATAGTTATTGGAATCTTAATACCTGCCAAAAATTATCTGGTTTGATAATCTGTGCTGATTTTTGTACATGGGTTTGTTTGGCATCCGGTCTGCCAACACCGGACCTACTAGATTTAAGGTTTGCCTCGGCAAGGACAAATCTTTAAGATAACACTGGAGAAAGATGACTCTGCTTGCCAGATAACTACTTCTATGAGGTAACTCTGATCTTGTGAATCCTCACAGTACGCAGAGCGTATAACCCACTTAAACCATGAAGCAAGGGTTTGAATGGTGATATATCATGTCCCAGTTATCACCAGAAGAAAGAGGTGCTTGTATGTGACCTGATTCACATCTATGCCTTTAAGTGGTGCTAGAGTGCACAGGGAGGATCTTGCATGGCTGCTGCTCCTGACTTATCTATAAAAGAAAGCAGCCTAGTGACGACCCGTTGATTGCCAATGGATGGTAACCTACATTTTGGCTACGAAAGCTTGCTGCGTCAAGAGGACCACCGAACCATCTGATGTGAACGGAAGATAGTTAGGATCACTAGAAAGGACCTGTAACTCACACACCCTGCATGATGAATCTAAGACTATCGAAAAAACAGTTTGTATGATAGTAGCTTTGACGAATTGTGGGCTAATGACTACTGTCTGAATTGAGTCATGTTAAAACAAAGGACAGATTCCATTTGGAAACAGAGTGAGGGATATTAGTCAATTTAACTCTAAAGTGGCTAAAAGACCTGACAGGTCTTTTTCATGGCTGATATCACATTTACCATAATGGAGGAAAGTGTCTAATATCATGGAGCGGTAGCATTTGATAATAATTGGGGCCAGCTGTTTCTCCTCGAAAAGCCAGAGAAAAGGTCAGCCAGTTCAGGGACTGTGACACTCAGAGGAACGATGTTAATGATCTGGTACCAGTCCCTGAAAACATGCCACTTGCCCTCGTAAGCCTTCAGAGTAGAGAGCCCTCTTGCTCTCGAGCTTCTCTCCACAATCGAAGATTTAAATTGTCTTTCAAGGCTGTCTGGACAAGAGCCAAGCTTGAAGATAAAGACGGTCCGGACTGGGGTGGAACAGCCCTGGCCGCGGTTGCTTGAGGAGATTTTGGACTGACTGTAATCTTCCTTTGTTGATCGATCGCCAGATCGAGTATATGGGAAACTAAGGAGTTGTTCCATCTGAGAGGGGTAATCAGAACCGTCTGACAGTTCTGATCCTTTAAGCCCTGGATTATTATCAGTACCAAGACCGTGGGAGGGTAAGAGAATGACCACAACCCTTCCCCAGCTGATTGTCTGGGCATCCACAGCCCAAGCTTCTGGGTCTGGAACCTGTGAGACAAAGGTGGACAACTTGCGATTCCACCTTGTTGCAAAAGATCGATCATGGGACGTCCCCAATGTTTCGATTGGAAGAAAGCCCGATTGATGGAGTGACCATTCTATGTGAATGACTGAATAGAGTGTCAGCCAAGACATTGAGTCTGCAAGGAATGTGTCTGATTTTAACATTGAAGTGGAGATTGTGGCACCAATGTAGAAACTGCCAGATCAGAGTGCACAGGTCTGTTGATTGGTGCCCCCTTGTTTTGAGGAGGCAAGTCACCACCTAAAAGTTGTCTGACATAAGGAGGACAGCTTCCAATAAGAGTTGATCCTGCCAGAAATGAAAGGCATTGATGACAGCCGTTATTTCTGAAAGGTTGATGTGGAGAGGTCTTGCCCCTGGCACCCACGTGCCGCTGACGGTATCGAAGTCCGGCAACAGGTGGACACCCCAACCGTAGGTACTAGTGGCGGAACATACCATTATCTCCGCCTGGTGTATCTCCAGAGTAATCCCGGTGGACAACAAACAGGGGTTGTGCCACTGATTCAAGAATGATCATATCTCTGGCGTGAGCATGATTGTGTGATCGAAGGGACTTAAAAAGGGCGTCATGACGCTAGCAATGTCCTTTGAAAAGGGCGCATACAAAGACGGCTGCGCGGGATCATGTCCACTGCCACAGTGAATAATCTGAGGAGTTGCAATAACTCTCTAGCTAAAATCCGCACCCTGAGGAAAACGGAATCTACGAGAGCGATTTTCCGGATGATCGCTTATTCGAGGAAGCTTTAACAGATTCAGATCGGGGAGAAACTCCACACCCAGATGGACCACAAATCTGGGCTGGAAAAATATCGGATTTTATCCAGTTCACGAGAAAGCATACATGATGTAAAGTGATATAATATCGTTTCTTCCTTTGAGCAGAGTAGAACTTAAAATATATTTCTGGAGGATGTCGTCCAAGTATACTGCCGACGCTATAGATGAAGTCGATCGGAACAGGGTGACTACGTAATCTATAACCTTCGTACAAGCCAAGGGGCTGAAGTTGAGACCAAAAGGTATGACCTGGAACTGACAAACCGAGTCCCGACAAGCTCAACGGAGAAATGTCAGTGACTCGTAGGATAGGGACCTGAAAATGTGCGTCCGTGAGATCTAGGCTGTCGGCATACCCGTCGGATGGCTTGATCACGCCATCGCCACATTCTTCTCCAGATCTGACGGTACATCCGTGGTTTAGTGGGGAGAGGAGGACAGGGTAGGGGATGGATAAATAAAGTCCAAAGTCCCTCCAAAATGACCTGAATCACCCAAATGTTCTGAGGAAATAAAATGGTCCCGTTGTCCTGAAATTGCTGGAGGCAGCTGTGCACAGGTTTGCATACCACTGGCGGTGGACAGGGTATGTAGACGTCTAGAGTTAGGAGGCGTGAAAGCGGATAAACTTGGGTTCTTGCCGCCTCTGTATGGTTGCCGCCTAGTTTGATTAGAATGTGGGCTCTCAGCATTGGGTTGGGATCTATATTTCACATTTGATTGTAAGGATCCCTTTTTCCTGGTCCGCTCATCATCCCTCCGCTGTGTCAAGGGATAATTTTTTCGAAACGCCTGTGAAAGTTGGATGACGAGTTGGAAGGGCAGTGCCTGAGCTGCCTGCCTCCGAACTGTTTTAATTTTCCCGAAAAGTGTAAAGGTGACCCAAACAGGCATCAGCAAAATCCGAGTAAGATGGGGCTTGAGCTACGCGGACCACCTACAGGAGTCACGTCGTATCAGGTCCAAGTTGGCAAAAGTAGTCATCGCATTGGTTATGGAATGGTGAGCTGCCCTGTTAACAACTCTTGCAATCCAGGCCGTCACTTCACAAGCGTGGTCAGTGCCGGATTTGCCTAGGGAGTCGGACAAAAAGTGCTCGTGAAGCCAAGTTTAACCATGAAGACGTAGTGACTACGTTTCGGACTAGAATTGACGTGGCATTGGAGATCAGTACTGAAGGCGTCTGATGGAATTTTCGTATCAGGCTACATTAGAACGTCGCTGAAAGTTAGCTTCCTGGATTATTTTTTTTACCGACTGGGGAAGAAGCAGGAAGGATATCGTCTCTTCCTCCCATTCAAGATCTACAAATGCCGTAACTGTGTAGTCTTGAATGGCAGTAGGAGGTGGTGGGCATTCTGAAGTTCCCAACAACCTATACATTTTTTACCCTGCGGCCTTGGCGCTAAACTCATCCCGTTCCATGAACGGATCTGTGGACGGCTGAAAGTGTTTTGTCACACTCACTGTGTGCTGAGTTGTGTTCTGGTCAACTCAGGCATCTCTATACTGTTGATTTGCCTACGATTCATCACACCCAATGTATTTCGAGTCCTGTTCTGCAAAAGCTGCCATATCTGGGTAATGCATACCAAGTGGCATAGATAATTCAATTCCGTCATCTCTGATAATGTCACTAACTCTCCCTTGCGGATGAGCAGTAAACCGATGGACGGCCGGCAATGCCGACTGATTTGTCTGGCATATGGTCGGCCGGAAAGTCGGCGACGGTCCGGCTATGACCGGCATCGGCTGCTCCAATAGTCTGCTTGGACGAATAGATTACCCTATAACATCTCCGTCATGGTAGTGATATGTAATCGGTAGTACAGATTGACGGACGGATACATCACTAAAATCATCGTAAGTCCGACCTGGTTAGATCACGGTTTAGAAAAAGTCCCCATGTTGGTAGAGCGGTACAGTCTGACTGTTGGATTTGTCATTAAAACGATGTAAATCGTAGCAGGTCGGCCTGTTAAATCAATAAGGTCACCATGCTGCGATGGCTGGACGGCCGGTGCAGTCTGGGCTTGACGGCCGGAGCCGGATGAACGGCAGGTGCAGGCTGGACGGACGGTACCGGTTGGTGCCGGCTGGACGGCCGGTGCCGGCTGGACGGCCGGTGCCGGCTGGACGGCCGGTGCCGGCTGGGCTGGACAGCAGGTGTCGGCTGGACTGGACGGCCGGTGCAGGCTGGGCTTGACGGCCGGAGTCGGCTGGACAGCCGGTGTGGGCTGGACGGACGGTGCCGGCTGGACGGACGAGGCCGGCTTGGCTTGACGGCCGGAGCTGGATGGACGGCCGGAGGCGACTTGTGCCGGCTGGACGGACGGTGCCGGCTTGTGCCGGCTAGAAGGACGGTGCTGGTTGGAAGGATGGCTGGACGGCCGGTGACGGCTTGACGGGCGGCTGGTTTGCCTGGCATGTGGTCCGCCGGAATATCGGAGACGGTCGGTCTATCACCGGTACCAGCCGCTGTCATGGATTGGCTGAACGGATAGATTTCTTATGAAAATCTCCCTCATAACATTGGCATGCTGCCTGAGGTCCTGATTGACGGGCAGAATTGTCGCTAAAATCCCAGTAAATCATAATTGGTCTGACCGTGTTAGCAATACAAAGTTCCGGTTGGAAGGCCTGATGGACGGCTGCCTTGACGGCCGGCTGAATGGTGGACGGCCGGCAGGTGACGGTTGGACGGTCGTTGAGGTGACGGTGAGATTGCATAATGAAATGGTTTCGATGAAAGCTGTAAAAAAACCATGCGTCCTGACTTACAGGCCCGAAAACCATGCACGGACATGCGGTGGGACTTGCGCCCACTGGGAAGCCTAAAATTGGGGAACACTCCCCAAATGTACCCAACTACACATCTGTTCAAAGGAGGACTGTTGTACCATGTCAACATCATTTTCCTCCATTGCCACATTGCCATCACCCGTTTTTCCGTTCATGCCTTCGTTGTCGACATTGCAACTGAAACGACAAAAGAAAAGAACAAAGCACAAATTAACAATTCGGCATATTATTAAATCGACAATACTATAACCGTTACTAACGGAGTAGGAAAAATTATTCCGTGCCGTGTTAACTCATAATGACAACACTAGTTACCGCCATGAGCGTGTTGCAACAGTTCGTTCAAAGACGAAGACTACTGAAACGACAAAAGAAGATAAACAACTCACAACTTATCAATTCAGCGGGTTATTAATTCGTTATTACCATAACCGTTACTAACGGAGTAAGCGAAATGATTCAGTGTCGCGTGAACTCGTAACGACAACACGATGTCCGCCATTAAATAGTCGCAAATCGGTCGTTCTAAGACGGACTATACTTAAACGACAAAGAAGATAAAACAAAGCACAACTTATCAATGCAGCAAGTTATTAATTCGCTAATATCATAACCGTTACAAACGGAATAAGCAAAATTATTCAGTGCCGCGTGTCGTACATGCTAGTACCACCATAAGGGTGCTCTGACCACGTTGCAACCTGTTCCGAAATCTAGAAAGGTGAGAAAGTCACTCAAAATTGGAAAATTTTGTAAAATAATGTATACAACCTGTAGAGGAATGATTATCAAACACAGTAATTCCAAATTTAATTCGGATGGCCCGCATCTACACAAAGATGGATTGGATTCCTTGGATTTCTAATTGTACGTGTTTGCATCGTACAGCGAAGCTTAAAAACTGGCGACACCTAGTGGGTGGCAAGGGGAGGTAAGGGGCAAGATTTATAGCCCTTTGTCTATATGACATAGACTGAAAAGACGAATGTTCGTCTTTTGGTTGGGCTGGGTTCGCGAGGTAGCAAGCTTATATCCCTAAAGTAATGTGATCGAGCACGTATTCAAAGGAGAAACAATGAAATTATAATTGTGACTAAATTGTTTTAATTGATATATTTGCAAGCTATTTGTAAATATAAAATATTTTGAAGTTATTCGTTTTAAAAAGGCAAAAAGTAGCTCACCACCTGAAAGGTTGTTCTTCAGTGACATAAGTAAATACATAAAGTGCTTATTGTCAAGATGAGATAAACATTTGGTAGACTAATAGGACAACCATGCTAGGATGCGAATCGTCGATCAAAAGAATTATTCCACCCCTTCAGTTTCAATCGATATTGTAAACCTTCTGTTTCAATGTTTGTGACAAAACTTGTCAAGGGTAATATAAGGAATTATTTTTTGACAGCTGGCAAAGAGAGCTTTAATATTTATTATATGTGTAAGCTGGCAATTAACATTGCTTAGTGTTGCGTACCGATTAATGCAAAACGCTCTATAATACATATCAACAAGAAAAACCTTAGATAAGTCCGCCAATGAATAAAACAAACATGTACAGTAGGCATTATGTTCAATTCATTATCTCTCCTAGATGTGATTGAAATATTTCACATTTGTAGCAGGTCAATGTCGGACAGAAAATAAGACCTATGCGTTTACAGTTCTGGAAGACAAATGAATGCTCAAAACTATTTTGTATCAAAATCACGGTCATTCTTTAATTGTTATAAATTAGGCAATATTATATCTTTTCGCTTAAGATACAGTCACAGTTAACTTTCAAAGACGACGGCTTGGAACTCAAACCAGTGAGTTACAAATACGAAATACAGTGTCTTTTTCTGTTGAACAGAATGCACATATACGACTCAAAGACAAAAATGACCAATACATATACTACTGAAAAAGCATATTTTGTCAGTCACTTGATGAGACGTGGATGACATTTACACAGCGTAAAGCATATCTTTTCCATCTTAAATAATTGAAAAACAATTATCGTTAAGATATCTTACATACTTAATATACAGTGTGAAAACAAAAATTAAATAAAATGTTTTATATATGTATATTTATCAATGGCTAGTTGATCTGTCTACAAATATCATTGCCTGGGTTCCAGTCAAAGCCCTGTCATAATAAGGACTTTTACAATTAGTATAAAGGCTGCTTCACTTTGCGGTCAGCGTTAAGACGTTGCTTCTAAGACTGTCGGCTTAGTGCAAGATACTTTTACCGGGTGTGATGTCATGATCGATGTGTGCATCATCATGTTAAATTGCTAGATATTACAATAAACTGCTAAACTACTTTGATTGTTTCTATACGATTGAACAATTGTTAAAGCTATATTAAACATTGAATTACAAGTCACAGATTGTTAAAGGTTTGAACTTATTAGAATCGCAATGACAAAAAATGTTTTAAATATTGTGATGTTCGGTACGACAACACCAAGGATAGTTTTTGATGTCCCAGTGGAAACTGTAGCCACGTTAATGTGATCGAGCCTTTAAGTAAAATATTACAATCAAAGCTTGCACGTAATTGCGGAACAAACAGAACAGTAAAGAAATATCGAATTTCAAGTGGTGGTATTAAAATAAATCATCATCAACTTAAACTCAACCCAAACAGTTTTAAAGATCTTTGTAATCAAATTCAAGATATAGACTGCATCTTTCTCCGAATTCTAGAAAAGATTAAATATACACAGGTGGTATATTTCCACTTCTTGCAGCTACACCTGCATTGAAATCAGCTGCTGCTCACGTTAAGGCAAATTAAACTGTACGTCGTGATTTTGGGCTTTATGGTTCAAAGTTAGCGGTAAAAGGAACGTAATACCAAAATAAGCAAAATATAAAGATTAACAGAGAGTAACACTCGAAAAAGTCTGAGACTTACCGGGGCTCTTCGTTATATGTAAAACGTCTTACACCAATATCTAATCGTGACTTAATTAATGCTGCTGAAAACTAAATATTACCAATTTAAAAAGAGTATTTATGCGTGATCAATTTTCCACCCAGGACAATAAAGTTGAACTTGATATCAGTAATCTACATAACAGTTCTACTCCACATTCTCATGGGGTTGAATACGCAATTGATTAACGCAGATTTGTTAATTTTGAGTCTTACCGATTTCTTCCACCGAAAGAACCTATTTTATATAAACAAATTCATTCCGTGTTGTATTTCAACATTGCCAACAAAACAATTAACCGATCGGCCAATGTGTGGCCTTGAAGTAAATCGCATATTAGAAATGATTTCGAAATTTTCTTCTCCAGACAATACTCTAAGCGTACAAAATCAACATTATACACCAGTTATCTTCTGATGATACAAATGGGCTATTTATTTGTACCTACTCTTGTATGTGCCGTTATTTCTTCCCACGATATATACATTTTACTTTTCAATGGCGATAGAAATGTCAGGCTATATGTGTCAAGTACATGCATATCCTTATGTTCCGTTAAGGATAATTGCTGTAAATCATTGACTTTAACATTAACTTTATCTGCTAAATGTATTTAAATATTTCACTAAAAAGTACAAAAGCAATCTTTTCATTAAATAGTTCAACCCCCATTTCAGGTAATCTTTCAGCGAACATACAATTTTTCTCTTATTAGTTACAGTTTAGTTTGTACACAAATTGTTTCCATATCGCACGAGTTATACACTGGAATTAGTGTCCGGTCAGTGACGTTTTGTGTTAGTAGAGAAACAGTAGACAGTATTCGCTGTGACGTTTGGTCAATAATGCATAGTGACACCTAGTTTCATATGGAAGTCAGTTATTATGTATAAGTCGGTCGGGTACATATATTTATCAACGCTTGTGTTGGCAGATTGAACAAGTTGTGTAGACCTCGTGCACATCAGTAACGGTTTATTAGGAATTGAAGGGCATCCATTTCGTTCGGACTTTAATCCGGACGCCTTAAACTCTTCATGACACTGGAATTCGCACAGAAGGGATCAAGTGAGGTTTAGTGTGATTCTGCAAAACTTCCTAGTTTTCAAATATAACTCACATTCAGTGTTTGACAATATCTCTCCGCCATTGTTATGGACACATTTGTGGTCAACCACGTAACACAAACATACTGGTGACGGAACCAACTATCTGTAACAGAATTGTAACAGATGGGTATTGGGTTAAATGAATAATTCAAACACAATGCGTGAAAGATAAAAATGTATTAACTTAATAAGTAAAGAAAAATGTATGATGTAAAAATACAATTATTCTCGCACACGTTCAATATACACTTGATTCAATCACTCTATACTATCAGACATTGATAATAAACCATTAATATATATATATATATATATATATATATATATATATATATATATATATATATATATATATATATATATATATATATATATATCTGATATTCAGCTTAAGGAAACATCAATTTCAAATAATAGTACGCACTAAAATAATCATATAGTTTCACTTATAGACAAGGCATGGGATTCAAACAATCTCAAGTTTTCAAATACGTTGAAAATGTTCTGCACTGTCAGTAAGATTCAAAAATCTCCTGGAATTCATCTAAGATTCAAAATAATCTTATGTAAATACGAATATACCAATTTAAACAACAGTTGGAATAAACATATGATTCTTGACCCTTCTACAGTCACACGATTCATCCACCGATAAACCGCACAGTTTCACGACGTTCCTCGGGTTGACGTTCCTCGGGTTGACCCACAAGTTTGTATAGGCCACTGACCCCTTCATGGATCCACTACATGTACAGTCAGTCATACATATACACGTACAGACAGCATACAGCACCCTGGTATTAGCTACAGTTGTGGCTTCACCATATGTACAGACATATGTACATACATATAGACAACCTCGTAAAATTGTAACGTTGTAATCCCGTAAGGTCGAAACCACCTCGTAATCATGTAATCACCTCGTAACGTCGTATCCCTGTAATCTCTTAAGTAAGCTAGAATAAAACCAAACTGGTAATAATAATAATGTCTGGAAACTACTAATACATTAAAGTCTTAAAAACAACTTTAAATTCACATTTCACAACGTTTTAAATATACGTTTTTATAAATGATTTATTACGCGATATTACAATAGAAACACAATTAACATCACATATCAAATAAAATAAATTAACACTCACCCCTATGGCTTTTAGAAATACAACGTGAAATACGTGTTCTCTTCACTAGATCCAATGATCACTGCCCCGATTAAACCTTAATCTTGCCTAATTCATACGACATTGAGTAATATTCACGGAAAAATACCGTGCATATCGTGATAATGATGTCTGCAACCAGTTGTTTCCGGCATCGAGAAATATGTTTTGTTCCGTCGAACGTCTGGGAAAAAACACCTATTCATCCCACACAGCGCCGCAAGCACGCACAACACAATCAATAAAATATCTCTCAGGCAAAACAAAAGTTGTTTTTTATTTCTTTCTTTCTAATTCTGCGACACTATCATACATTGATCTTGGACACACTAAACAAGAGTACATCATGAAATTGACCAGGGACTATAACAGCTGCTGCTGCTAAGGAAAATAGACATATTATAAGACCAGTTTCATAATTTGATGGGATAATAGGTACTAAAATGACAATAATCAAAGAGAAAATAAAAAAATTCGATTTTGGTAATATTTTGTTAACAGGGCATAACAAACATATTAACCATAATAATAATAATAATAATAATAATAATAATAATAATAATAATAATAATAATATTAATAATGATGATGATGATGATGATGATGATGATGCTATAATAATAATAAGAATAATAATAATAACGATAATAATAGCGATAATAAATAAAGATATGTATCGCTCCCATTACTTGAAAATTTAAGATAGTATTTGTTTGTTTTAACTTCTTTATGAACATATTATATCATTATATATATTCAATAGTGAACTCTGACGAACCTTTTCAGCTGAAGAAATAGCAATAAGATTCACAAGCAAAAGCTATAAAGTACCAAAATCCGAATTGAGTAAACTTAAAATGTAATATGTTTATGTATAATGATTCAGAATGTACCATTTGCCGATTTTTATGAATAGACACCCTTATGGTATCCTCAACTAAAAATAGAGTTCGATTTCCTGCTGACAAAACATTCTGAACGGATTAGTAATTTATAAAGTATTTATTGAGAAAGGGATTATATTGCATTGCTGTGATTTGTAATCAACTTAAAAAGAAAAGAAGCCTTCTTTATAAAAAGGGTGAACATACTTTTAGTAAACAATTCGTCCTAACCTACAAAAGGATAAACCCTTATGGTATTAAGCGATTCATAATACTATGTCCTCAACGGTTTCTAAACTCCTAGTCGTGTACTATAATTTGTTTGTTTTTTGGATTACTATTTTTAAAGTACCTTTAAAAATATTTCATTCATATCGCAACGATTTCTTTAGTGAGGACTGTAGCACTGGGTCTTCATGCCACAGACATGAAGCATGATGTGAAACCCAAACACATTATCCTGACAACAGACCGACCAGTCCTAACACTAGCCTCTTAATCATGTGCGCCATGCGGAACAGCTGTTAGTACCATTTTTCTAAGTCTTTGGTATGACAAAGCCGTGAATCGATCCAAGGACCTCCCACTTCTGTGGCGTACGCTCTTACCACAAGGCCAACGGAGTGGTGCTTGTAGTAATAAAGTGTTTGACTATTGCCTAATGCATCAAAGTCGTAATGCATTAGTTACTGACTCCATGTAGACGTGTTCTATTTAAATGTATCCACACGTTTTTTTTAATTTATTTTTCAGTAATTGTATATAATTCTTCTAGTCCTATCTCTACCCCTGCGGGTTCGTGGTTGTAGAATATAACAACGGGCTTCACTCTGTGTCGTAAGAGGCACCTAAGAAGAGTCAACGTGTCTGGGGATGAAAGGATCCTGGTAGTTGAGAGGAGGCTTTTCCGATGCAATACACTGCTTTGTCCACTACGTTTCATATATGGGCGGTCGTGATAAACCCGGTCTCGACAAATCGGCTGATCACGCCGAGCTCTAGGAAGTTTTTTTTTTACTTGCATCCCTCTTGATACCACATTTGCCCCTAATTTCTATCCCGTTTTCTTTCGCTTTCCCAAGTTTTATAAGTCTTCCTAGAAGGCGGTGGCTTAACGGGTCAATCGGAAAGTAATTTTAGCGACCCAAACAGGAGACTTCACATGTTAATCATAGGTACTTTTATCTACTGAGCATATCATTTGTGTATCCCTGGCACTTGAAAAGTGTCCACTCGTTGGGCTCCATGGTGGGCGGGAAGCATGGATAGTGAGAATTTAACAAGCAATAATGGACAGTTAACACAAAATTAAAACAAACGTACCAAACCACATTCAGACACTGATGACAAACAATGTGATGTGGATTCAATTCCACGCTTCATGGTTATTCAATCTAAGGATAACTTCACATCGCTTGCTACACTATCTCACTCTGTTATCTACATAACTATTACGAGATCTATTGGCACACCTAAAAGTGTCAAGAAACTAAAATAGGTTTGCCTTCTTTTTCAGTGTGAGAGAAAAGTCAAACAGACAAGATCAAGAAAATGAAACCTTTTCTCGATATTCCAGTGACCTTCCTCGCTCACTCTACACTCAATATGTCCATAGGCGTAATGCGCTGTCGTGCTTTGGCTGCAGTCACATATATCATCGAGTGGATGAAACATGAAGGTGTCACTTCAGTGTGTAGAACACGTATTAAACGTAATGACAATCTGCAGGACACAAACACATTTGTACTCACCTTCAGGGAATCGTCAGTACCCAATGTAGTCAAAGTTTTTAAACGTAAAGGTCAAGATCTACATTCCAATCCCCGTTCGATGCTATAAGTGTAAAACATATGGCGATCACGAACAGCGATGTTCAAAAGTCCAAATATGTGGCCGTTGCGGAGACCATTCTAATCAGAAATCTGATTGTAGAGAAAAATCACGCCAATTCAAAGGATTGTGATACGTGGAAACAAGAGACGGAGTTCCAGAGGGAAACGTTCCCATCCAAGATTGGCTATCATGAAACCAGAAAATGCTCGGAAACACCACAATGTCTCCATAAACAATCAAAAGCACTGTTTACGTTACACGATAGAGAAACAATCAGAGACAATCCCTTCCACCTACCAGAACTCTTACTATGAACTCCTCTCTCTCTCTCTCTCTCTCTCTCTCTCTCTCTCTCTCTCTCTCTCTCTCTCTCTCTCTCTCTCTCTCTCAGTGCACAGATTTACATAAAGGTTTATCTTTGCATCTTAAGGTTGTAATTAAATCCTTAATCAAATGACAGTTGATATCGAGCACCTATGGAATAAAGCAACGTAATTTCGTACCTTGATTGCTTATAATTTCGTTAAATTAGACACCATTTAAAATCATTTACAATAATAAAACTTAAACGTATTAATGTATTCGGCTATATTTGTTCATTTGCAAATCGATGAAATACAGAATATATATATATATATATATATATATATATATATCTTGGTTCGAAACATCAACGATCAATTCTCATCCCTTAAAAATGTTGTTCTCTTTTTTACAGCGGTGTGAACATGGATTGTGTGTTACGAAAGGTCTGAAATATGTGATTATACATTGCGTTTGTATCCCATGGTACGATAGTTAGCTTCCCACATTCACGATTAGAAGGAGAGAGGATAAAATCCAGCTCAGATAACTAGCGATTGGTAGTGGCAGTTTGTCTTTTGAGATGACTCTCTAATTGTCTCTATATCATGATGATTGTTTTATAGTTTAACTAATGAACAAAAGCGCCCAGCAGAAGTATTTTAATTTATAGCACGAGCATTTAAAGAATCGTAGGGATACACGATTTAGCTCATAATTAATAATTTGTAAAACAACAAAAGTTGAAATATACTCCATTATAGTTATATGATGATATATGTAATGCTGATGTGGATGCAAATGGTGCTGACGACGATGTTATACTTTTTATTTGCACTTGAATATATAATATTGAGAAAATCAAAAATTAGCTTAATTGATTCCAAGTGACAGTAAGTTGAATTAGTCCTTGTAGTCTCCAGGTACATACCGCAGTCTTCCAAATTCAGAAAAGTATGAAACTGGAATTGTAGCAATGATTCAGAGTTCGATGAGAAAATGTTAAAACTTATTTATTTTTTTCGTCACTGACAGGTAACGTAAGATCACGAATTGAAATATCATAAGTAGGAGTCACAAAGATATTCTTATATAATCCATGATATATGGTTCATACACAACAAGTCTAAATAGGAATGTTGTCTTACATTGTAAGTAGCTCCGTTTTTGCATCTATTAAACACCTATCTATCTAACCGTGGTTGAAGATTATGTAACTTTAAGCAATTTACCATATTTTGTAATGTAACGGTCAGTGTATTTAGCGTTATAAAACAAATATAATGAGTACTTTGTTGAAACTGGCATGGTGTCTCGCGTAACGTATTCAATAGGGTGATTACTTTGGTATAATAGTAATTACTTTGAAGATATGGTCAATGTGTCTAGTGTAAAAAAATCCAATATAGTGACCTCATTTCATAGATATTTACATTAGTTTTTTATTCGATCTTAAATGACAATACCATACTTAATCTCCAATTGTCTGATTGGCCAGGACCAAACGTAAGAGCTATTTCTCCCACGAGTCCCGGTTAATATCATATATTTAGACACCTTACACCGCTTAAAGCATTCTCGTGGTGTTTGCTGTCACATTAAATGACTGAAAATACATTGGTTTTTGTAAGAGATATTTTGCATTGCATTGGACATCCTTTCGCTTACCAACGTATTAATAAATTGTGATTTTAAAAACAAAGATACTATTTCTTTTAAAGATGATCTGTCTACCAAGATACTGTACTTTTATTTAAAAGCAAATAATTTCCTACAAAGATGTTTTTGAAAAATATAACTTGCAAATATACGAAAATGACGGATATAAAAAGAAGTACATCGTGACATGATGTCTTCGCAGTAACCGAAAAAAGACTGAAACAATAAAACATGAAAAGAATACTAGGTATTTCCAAAGTAAACGTCTGTGAAACAAATCCACCAAAGACGTAATTTGATCAAAATATATTGAAAGGATATGTTTTAGCTGGTAAGAAGCATCTTAAAGTCATTGTCAACATTTTGATTCCCAATGAACGTCTTTCGTCTAACAAAATACAATCGTCAAAAAGGTGGAATCAGTTTTAGATAGAATAAAACCAGAAAAATGTTTATTTGTAACAAATTGAATTAGTGATAAAAGAACACTTATTCTATTTCATTATATACAATTCCAATTACAAAACCAGAAACTTAATGTGAACTATTATCGAAATACTGATACAATTTAAACGAATAGTGTTACAATGGTTGAACAAGTATGCCTGAAACAAAGCAGTTGCTTTCGCAAAGAGGTATCCAAATGTATTTATCATATGTTGCGCAATCAGCGGGGTAAACATAGCAGATATACAATTCAGGAAATAAAATCGATATTTTCACACAACCTGCAATTTACTTTGTAAGTAATACAAATTTACGAATTAACTTTAATAAGTCATAATACGGTAGCAGATATTATACTTCATTTCAGGATGTTAGGGATGAAAACACACACTGACTAGTAACTGTACCTAGTGCGACAATAATGGATAATGAAAATGTTAAAGCAATACTCTCTAATCTTAAATTAATATAATCTACTTCTAATGTATTCATGATTTTGGCAATGAAATAATAATTGGGCACAACAGAGGATAGCACTGCACCTGATATATGTCCAGTTATTGAATGTAACACAATAAACTAGCTAAATAAACTTTACGAAGATGAAATAAAAGGTGCATTTTCGTTGCAATTCAACCATGTAGATTCTCAACTGGTATGCACCATCCCATAAACAATTATTTCTGTTTTTTGTTTATTTTATTACCTTTACATTTAGGGTTATTAGTTGTAGCTCAATACAAAAAGAGAGTTTGATTTGATATTTTCTAATAGGCAGACACACGGGTGGAGTTCCTACTTGATTTGAATAACTATAGGAATGATACATCAGACATAGCATTAATAATAAACAAATGTAACTCTTATATATACTTGGAAAAGCTTCTGACTGAATGTGAGATGCTTTAACTGACGAGAATGACAATATCTTTATTTTATATTCAAGCCACTTATTCATTCCTAATTTCAGGTTATTGATTGCATAACTAGAGAGGGCTAAATTAAGCAAATCTATATTATGTGCTAAAGTGCATTTTTATGTTTTGAAATATTTATTTGTATCGATTACGCGCAGACATCATGTTTGGAAATACAAACCATTATTAAGTATGTTATGGATCAAATAAACAGCATTGATCAAAGTTATAGAAATTATGTTCTACATTTTAAGTTAAATAAACAAACAACATACATCATCAGCTATTAGAAATTTCATAATTTGATGGGATAATAGGTACTAAAATGACAATAATCAGTCAAAGAGAAACTACAAAAAATTCGATTTAGGTATTATTTTATTAACGTGGCATAAAAAAACATAGTAATGCTACTACTACTACTACTAATAATAATAATAATAATAATGATAATAATGATAATAATAATAATAACAATAACAATAATAATAATCAAATTAACAACAATAATAATTAAACATATGTATCGCTCCCATTACATGACAATTTAAGACAGTATTTGTTGTTTTAACTCCTTTATGACCATATTATATCATTATATATATTCAATCGTGTATTCTGACGAATTTTTTCAGCTTAAGAAATAGCAATGAGAGTCACATACGAAAGCAATATATGTACCAAAATTAGAATTGAGTCAAATTAAAATGCAATATGTATGTGTATAATGATTCAGAATTTCCCATTTGACGATTTGTTTGAATACACACCCTTAGAGTATCCTCAACTAAAAATAGAGGTCGGTTTTCTGCTGACAAAACATTCTGAACGGGATAGTACTTTATAAAGTATTTATTGAGAAAGGGATTATATTGCATTGCCGTGATTTGTAATCAACTTAGAAAGAAAAGAAGTCCTCTTTAGGAAAAAGGTGAACATACTTTTAGTAATCAATTCATCCTAACCTAAAAAAGCAAAACCCAACGTGGTATTACGCGACCTATAATACTGTGTCCTCATCGGTTTCTAAACTCCTAGTCGTGTACGATAATTTGTTTGTTTGTTTAATTATTATTTTTAAGTACCTTTAAAAATGTTTCAGTCATATCTCTACGATGTCTTCAGTCACGCAGTTTATAGTGATGTTTAGCACTGGGTCATCATGTGAAACCCATACACATTATCCTGACACCATGCCTACCAGTCCTAACATTAGCCTATTAATGATGAGCGCCATGCGGGGCAGCTGTTAGTACCATTTTTCTAAGTCTTTGATATGACTCAATCTTGGATCGATCCAACGACCTCCCACTTCTGGGGCATACGCTCCAACCACTAGGACAGCGGATGCGTGTAGTATTATTAATGTCTTTGACTACTGTCTATGCATCAAAGTCGTATTTCATTAGTTACTGACTCCATGTAGACGTGTACGTTTAAACATATAAACACGTTTTCTTTTATTTTTTTCTTTCAGTGATTGTATATAATTCTTTCTCGGATTGCGAACCTTGTCGGGGGATGAAAGAATCCTGGTAGTTGAGAAGAGGCATTTCCGATGCAATACACTGCTTTGTCCACTACGTTTCATATACGGTAGGTCGGGATGGGCCCGGTCTCGACAAATCGGCTGATCACGCCGAGCCATTGGAAGTTTTTATTTCCTTGCATCCCTCTTCATACCACCGTTGCCCCTAGATTCTATCCCGTTAGTGTTCCCTTTCCCAAGTTTTTGAAGTTTTCCTAGAAGTCGGTGGCTTAAAGGATCAATTGGTAGGTAATTTCACCGAACCTAAAAGGAGACTTCACGGGTTAATCATAGATAATTTAATCTACTGAGTATATCATTTGTGTGTCCGTGGCACTTGAAAAGTGTCCCCTCGATTGGCTCCATGGTGGGCGGAAAGCATGGGTAGTGAGAATTTAACAAGTAATAATGGACAGTTAAATCAAAATTAAAACAAACGCACCAAACCACATTCAGACTCTGATGACAAACAATGTGGTGAGGATTCTATTACGCTTCATGGTTATTCAATCTAAGGATGACTTCAAATCACTTGCTACAGTATTTCACTTTGTTATTGAAAAAACTATTACGAGATCTATTGGCACACCTAAAAGTGCTAACAAGTTAAAATGGGGTTACCTTCTTATTCAGTGTGAGAGAAAAGTCAAACAGACAAGATCAAGAAAATGAAGACTTTTTCGATATTCCAGTGACGTTCTTTGCTCACACTACACACAATATGTCCATAGGCGTAATGCGCTGTCGTGCCTTGGCTGCAGTCACATATATAATCGAGGGGATGAAACATGAAGGTGTCACTTCAGTGCATAGAATATGTATTAAACGTAATAACAACCTGCAGAACACAAACACATTTGTACTCATCTTTAGCGAACCGTCAGTACCCAAAGTAGTCAAACTTTTTAAACGTGAAGGTCAAGATGTACATTCCAAACCCCGTTCGATGCTATAAGTGTAAAAACATATGGCCATCACGAAGAGCGATGTTCAAAAGTCCAAATATGTGGCCGTTGCGGAGACCATTCTAATCAGAAATCTGATTGTAGAGAAAAATCACGCTAATTCAAAGGATTGTGATCCGTGGAAACAGGAGACGCAGGTCCAGAGGGTAACGTTCACATAAAACATTGGCTATCATGAGGCCAGAAAATGCTCGGAAACACCACAATGGCTCCTTAAACAATCAAAAGCACTGTTTAGGTTACACAATGGGAAAACAATTAGAGACAAGCCCATCCATCTTCCACAACGTTTATGAACTCCTCACCGAATTTTCAAACTCCACTAGAATTTATACTGAAGAATCAAATAGATGAGAAAAAGGATGCTGCAGCCTTAGTGAGTGGCAAACACATATCAAAGGTTCGTTTGCCAAATGATGCGTCAATTTTTATCAGCCGAATACAGAGCAATAAACCTTGATCCGAAAGTTTTTAAAAAGAAATGTATTTTGATCAGAATCATTTTCTGTGACTCACTATCAGTGCATCAGTTATATACAACAGAAAGCTGGAGAACCCATTATTATTCAATCTCCTTGTCAACAATTCTGACCTTAGTACCTCGTGCAATATAGTATACTGTTGGTTACCTAGCCATATTGACATTAAAGGTAATGATGAAGCAGATCGCCTTGCTAAACTGACTCTGTTCCATTAACCATATGATTTTAAATTATCGTTTACTGATTGAAACCTCGCATCAAAGAGTACCTATGCCAAATATGGCAGGCATCGTGGAATGACGCAGTGAATAACGAACATAACGCCATCAAAATAATTCTAGGATAATGGACTCCTTCCTACAGAACCGTCGATGGGGAGGAGGCAGTCAGTACAAGAATACGAATTGTTTATATACATAACACACTTCCACATATAAAAAGGTGAAGATCCGCCAGAGTTCGATAATTGCAACGAACATTCACCGGTAAGCACTTAATAAGAGTGTTTCGACCTGAAACCTATGCGTGAAAAGTATATTTATGTGAATGACATGAAGGAACTTTTTGATACTATACATATCACCTGTATTTTAGAATTCCTGAAGAAAGTTAACCTTTATTTTAAGCTATCAATTGTATTCAATCACCTTGAGCATTTTTATCTAATATAAATACCGTCCATTATTCTCGACAACCTTTCTTCTGTTCTCATTAACATACACCACTGACATGTCCTGTTGATTGGGAAACTTCATATTCTACTGTTATCAACATTCTCCCATTTTTATATGAACTATTTGGTTTCTGATCTCGCTGGTCGATATGAATCATTTTAGTATTTTATACATGTATACCTACAAAATATTGTATGGCGCTAAATAACCTATAAGTGCTTATACGCCGTTAATTTAAACAAACAAGGAAACAAACACATCCTTTGGGCATTAACGAAAATATTGTGTGAGGTGCAACAGTGATGAATGGAATCATTTGTGATTAGACAGAAATAGGAAGGAAAGATTCTTTAATTTAAACCAAACACCACGATGAGTTTCCAATCGTATCCGGTATCGTTCTTTACGTGTGAGTCCTATGTAGGTCCAATACAGGTTTGATTCAGTCGGTAACATCTTGAAGGACTCGACAAAGTTCCATGATAGGTGTAGTGGTTGGTGATTTTCCGTTGATTGAATTTAATGGTTTCTCTAACATTTTAAATGGCATATACCGTTCACAAACAACTGTACTTCTGGTGTTATTCCGATATCAAATTGATCTTGAAAGTAATTCATGTTTTAGAACCTCTGAAAGAATTTTGTCTCAGGCACTTAACGAAGATGAAATAGAAAGTGCATTTTCGTTGCACTTCAACCATGTAGATTCTCAGCTTGTATGCACCATCCAATAAACACTTACTTCTGTTTTTTGTTTATTTTATTAACTTTACATTTAGGGGTATTATTTGTAGCTCAATACAAAAACAAAGAGTTTGATTTGATATTTTCTAAGAGGCAGCCACACGGGTGGAGTTCCTACTTGATTTTAATAATTAAAGGTGTGATACATCAGACAAAGCATTAGTAATACACAAATGTCACTCTTATATATACTTGAAAAAGCTTCTGACTGAATGTGAGATGCTTTAACTGACGAAAATGACAATATCTTTATTTTATACTCAAGCCACTTATTCATTTCTAATTTTAGGTTATTAATTGCATAACTAGAGAGGGCTATATTAAGCAAATCTATAATATGTGCTAAAGTGCATTTTTATGTTTTGAAATATTTATTTATCGATTACGCGCGGACATCATGTTTGGAAATACAAACCATTATTAAGTATGTTATGGATCAAATAAACAGCATTGATCAAAGTTATAGAAATTATGTTCTACATTTTAAGTTTAATAAACAAACAACATACGTCATCAGCTATTAGAATTTTTATGCAGCAAATAATATTTGTTATATTATGGTGAGAATACTAGAGTGGTGCATAAGAGTACCTGTAGCAGAATAATTTGAATTCCAATGCCACATGCTGTTGGTTTCGGTGTATTCAGAGGTTCTTAAGTTCGCAAGTCCTCAGGAAAAATATATACGGTGTATATTTATAAAGATAAGTCTTTGTTTCTGTAACAGAATTGTTACCGAGAGGATGGTGGATTAAATGAACAACACATGTGTGAAATAAAATATAAATTTATGAAATAAATTATTAATGAAAAATAATGATGTATCAACACAATAACTCATGCGCTCAACCCACAATTACACTCAACCATTCACAATACATGAATAAATGAAATATTAATACAAAATGAAACACAGATACAAAGGAATCTCTTGGACTATACACAGATCCAAAGAACCTTTACAAAGTTATATTAACGCAAGTATAAATCACGATAATAAACACAAACATCAAACTATACTATCGCACGTATGGATTGCGACAACTAGCACGAACATATACAGGTATTCAATCAAGTTGCTAGCTTTTATTGAGAATCATGCAATGCCTTGAAATACTATTGTGTTCTGAAATAACCATGTAAATACAACAATGTATTCAATTGTACTACAATTGCAACACACACATGTGTCTCGACCCTGTATAACCGTACGATTCACACACAGTTGAATCGCCGCCCAGTTTCCCCGAAGACCTAGGGTTTGACCAATACTTTTATCGGCCGTTTGCCCTTCACGGATCCACCATAGTTATACGTACAGACAGCATACAACATCTACTAGAACCAACGTTCCTCAATACCCTAGATGTCGCCCCGGATGTTTATAACTCTAGACAGCTCCGACACTCGGACTTCTAGCTTTCCGGATATTTACACGTCACGACAGATGTAGACGAACAGACAGTTCGACAGACAGACAGTCAGATGCTTCAATTCGATTGCATAATAAATCAGCTATAATTGAGAGAAGTTCTCAGTAATGTTATCAGAGATGCTATCAGATGTTATCAGATGCGTTATCAGAGATGCTATCAGATGTTATCAGATATGCTATCAGATGCTATCAGATGCTATCAGATGCTATCAGATGCGTTATCAGAGATGCTGTCAGATGTTATCAGAGATGCTATCAGATGCTATCAGATGCTATCAGATGCGTTATCAGAGATGCTATCAGATGTTATCAGAGATGCTATCAGATGCTATCAGATGCTATCAGATGTTATCAGATGCGTTATCAGATATGCTATCAGATGTTATCAGAGATGCTATCAGATACTATCATATGCTATCAGATGCGTTATCAGAGATGCTATCAGATGTTATCAGAGATGCTATCAGATGTTATCAGAGATGCTATCATATGCTATCAGATGCTATCAGATGCGTTATTAGAGATGCTATCAGATGATATCAGAGATGCTATCAGATGTTATCAGAGATGCTATCAGATGCTATCAGATGCTATCAGATGCGTTATTAGAGATGCTATCAGATGTTATCAGAGATGCTATCAGATGCTATCAGATGCTATCAGATGTTATCAGATGCGTTATCAGAGATGCTATCAGATGTTATCAGAGATGCTATCAGATGATATCAGATGCTATCAGATGCGTTATCAGAGATGCTATCAGATGTTATCAGAGATGCTATCAGATGTTATCAGAGATGCTATCAGATGCTATCACATGCTATCAGATGCGTTATCAGAGATGCTATCAGATGTTATCAGAGATGCTATCAGATGTTATCAGAGATGCTATCAGATGCTAACAGATGCTATCAGATGCGTTTTTAGAGATGCTATCAGATGTTATCAGAGATGCTATCAGATGTTATCAGAGATGCTATCAGATGCTATCAGATGCGTTATTAGAGATGCTATCAGATGCTATCAGCTATAATAAGGAAACCAGACTAATAACAGTTGTCTCAAAAAATAATCTAAAGCTTAGATCACGCTATTGCATTTAAAGTCTAATGGTAACTAGTAATTCCAAATATTCCACGTTTACAATCTGCACTGCAATAAAGGCATCATTATATGAAATGATAAACTGAATAAAATTCACAATAAAACGAAATATAAATTTAACACTCACCCCTTTAGCTGGAGATTGAAAGACGAGCTATCTCTCCTATGATTAGATACTTTTGGTTCCGTAATTATTATGAGAAATATTCTGCCTTATATACTCTCAAATAGGTGCGCAGAAATCACGGCAAAATTACCGTGCACCCCGTGTTTCTTGGTGTTCCCTAACTTCAAGTGATACGAAGTGAGAAACATGCAAATCGTTACACGCCGCTTACCTTGGAAAAACTCACTTATTCACCCCAGGTAATGCATGTACGACGGAACAAAAAAATGGTGAGATTAGTTTGTAAATCAAGAAAAATAAATAAATTCAATTTTCGCCTAATTCTGTGACAGTTTCCATGTAATTTATTATTAGGATTGGAATAATCAAACAAATAACTTGGCACGATTACAAAATTAAATCGTGGTCATATCCTATATTTTATATTATATACAGAAGCTTCAGGCATTTAATAAAGACAAGATGTGTGCTGGTAATACAATTTTTAACGTAGCCTGAATAATGTTTCAGTCATTTCGAACTGTCTGCATCGTCGCAGTGTAAAGCGATGTCTAGCACTGAACCATCCGGCTGCATTCATGTAGCGTTATGTCGCACCCAGCCGAAATATCCGGACTCCAGAACGACAAGTCATAACACTAACTTCTTAATGTTGAGCGCCAACAGAGGCAGCTGTGAGCTCAATTTCTATAACGTTTTGGTATTACTCGGTACGAACCCGTATCCTCACACATTCAATACGGACGCTCAAACCAATCGGGCCGCTGAAGCGATCATGTGCCTAGATAATACTGAATTACACTTTGGTCACATTAATGAGTTTTATGATAAGAGAAAGGGTAGGTTGAGCACATGCGGAAATACAATTTATGTAATATTTTTAACTGTACTATTTCGTTTTTCATACCCACCATCCCAGATACAAGTTTGATATAAAGTAAAGTTCCAGTCTTGGCAGAAAATGTACTAACACGGATATACTCGGTCGTTGACGTAATATTTCCGTATTACATATGTACAAATAATACCTCATTAGTTGTCATTCGTAATCTTTAAGGATCAAACATCATGATGTGTAATATTTTTCTCCATATAATTACTAACATAATTTAAGTTTTCCGCCCTAATGATGCAAGAAGAAAACAGCCTTCGTCGTTGTTGAACATGTTTCGTTTCAGCATAGTAATAATATTACGCCCATATTAATTTAATAAGTGTATGCACTACAATGTTTGTGTGACATGATCAACAAGTACACGTTAACACACAAATGCACGAAGCATTTAAAATAATAACATACGTACATTAACACACAAAACAGATGATAATACTTACATCGTTCATACACTGTTTCACGTCGCTCCTCGTAAAAGGTCCGTCTTATCACCAGCTTTTGCTTCACTTAAGGTTATACTATCATTTTCTAAGAGAATGATCTTATTCTAAAGGGTGCAATTAATGAACAGAAGCATCACATGAAGGTAGCATCATTTAATGATGGAAGAGATGAGCCAACCAACTCAAGTGACCCATATGAAATGTTTGTGAGATTGTAGCATGGCTAACATTACCAAGGCTATATATTACAATCTAATGTGTTGTGAGTATAAGCTGCATCTGTAAGTAGAACACAATTGAAGCTTGTTACCATAAGTGATGACTAAAATGAAGCGGCTATGAATTACATATGCATATTAACTTTTGTACAGAGCCGAAACATTGTGCCGAGCAACTAACAAACAATAAAGACTAAACAAATCATGTGCATCATGTAATTTCTTGTATGCAGGGTTAATATGGCTAGTATTGAGTAATGAAAACTATTGGTGTTCAGTATGTTCTCATTTATCCTTTATACATTGAAACAAATGCGTTATGGGGAGGGGACTAACATAAAAAGCATCTACTCTGGGTTCCAGGTTTGCTATTGTTGGTGCACATTATTCTTTGGTGCTCAATATTTCTAAGGTTTTGGTGCAGATGCACCCAAAAGCTATGATTCTGGTTCACATTCAGGCTTGGTAACAGGAGTTTACCAAGCTTGTCTCGTTCATTGCCTCTATGATTTATTATCCATCTTGGCGAAACGGTTTGCTCAGACGCAGAAAACAAAGGTCTTTATTGCATTTCACACAAAAGTATAAATTATTTAAAAGGAATAACGTATCAATATAATGTATGTGACTTTAGAATAGAAAGAATATATATACATATACATATATATATATATATATATATATATATATATATATATATATATATATATATATATATATATATATATATATATATATACATATATATATATATATATATATATATATATATATAAGAATATATATATATTTATAGAGAGATAGAGGGGGGAGATAGAGAGAGAGAGATAAAGAAAGATAGAGATGTTAGACGCAGATACAAGTTATTCATCTTCTATTTAAATTCCAAAATAAATACCTTCAAAACACGTTCTATTATTAATGTCTCAAAACAACACCCTGTCAATATTATTTTATGCAATGAAAGTAGTGAAACAGCTTTAACATTGCTTTTACCATACCGACATCTGATCTTAAGGTTGCTTGAGACATTTTGTACTTGGCGGTCTCGACACATACTGGAGACTGACAAAGACCCGCTTTTATACTATTATTATTACTATTAGTATTGAACAAGCAGAAAATTGCGCTTGCGATCATCGGGCAAGAAGGAATTACTGACCAATGAAAAAAGCATCAAACATTTTGTTATAAATGTGACATATTAGTATTAATATGAAGATCCAAGAACACGAGGCAAGCTAAATTAATTAGTTATACAGATTATGACACGAATGATTATTCAGAAAATGCATCTACTCTTTTGGATATTTAAGATCTACTTTTCTGCAATACACCTGACAGGAGATTTTTTTTGCAAACGTCTCTAATCCACTGAATTGGAACGACAATTTTAAAGAAACTCTCTAGCGAAAATTATTGTTCATTTTCTTTAATAAATGCACTGATGGTCAAATATATAATACATATATAATAAATGGGACAGTGACATATTTATCTTTCTTAAATGTGTTCTGGATCTGCGTATGGCCCGAAAATGTCTCTTCTAGTACCTATCTCTTTGTTCCTCTGATCTTGCACTCGTAGGGATGCACGATTTAGCTCATAAAGCGATAATTATTGGTGTCATAATATGTTCTAGTTATCTTTATATATTCAACGGCTATATTGTACATTAACTCATCATTTGACAAATTAAGAAAATGTGTCGAATAAGTAAACAGTCAATGTCAAAACCTAAACTCCGTGTACTGTTCAGTGTTTTTTTTAATAACACTTACTGACGCTTTGATGCTGATCCAATAGCTTGCAATGTTTACATACCATAATTTCCACTCTGGTTACGACGCATTTCATAACTTATTGATTTTTGGAGTAGAATGGTAACTGCAAATAACACAGCCATCACAGACATATAATTGTTCAGTTCCATGAAACGCTTCTTCAATGAACATCGAACTGTTATCGGCTGCGGAAAATTCGCGAATATCACTGTTAAAATACTTACTGCTGTATTCATTTGGCTGTATCATCATAAGTTTGAAGGAAAACATAATAAGATTCGTTACCACAATTTACCTTTGGTGACTTTCTCCGACAAATACAACTACTAACTGAATGACAAAAGATGCATAAGGCTACTTTCTGGAACGTAATTGAACATTGTTGGAGCGTTGCATGGTCGATTTACGAAACTTTCAACTTGGTTTGTATTGTCGTAACCGTATGAATATTTTAAACTGGTTGAGCCATTATTTTCCACTGTGTTTTTACAAGCTCCTACACAGCAAACTTCGTGCTCATTAGGCAGCTTTTGTGTGCTAATACAGGGATATATCTTGCAATGATATGTGTTGTGTCCTTTAAACAGGACGCTTTATACATACAACGCACTCTAACAAGTCTGAACAAATCGTTTCCCTCAGCAAACACGAATCCATCTGGAAAACCTAATTCACGATACTTTGAACATGATCTTTATAACATTTTCAGTACTATGACATAAATTGAATTGTAACAACATATGGATCATATGTAACAAATGTGTTATCGCTTTATTCATGTATTACATTCACGTTTGCGTCGATTAAACTCTTGTAATAAAGATGGTGACTTGAAATAATGATGCTTCAAACGATTACCTTTGCGGCAGTACTTTGCTGATTGTT